>PVHT021183634.1:22528880-22576824 GCA_004024745.2 Catagonus wagneri | reverse complement strand
GGGGGAGAGAGAGAGAGAAGGAAGGGGGGAGGGGGGAGAGAGAGAGAGAGAGAGAGGGAAGGAGGAAAGGAGAGAGAGGGAGATCTTTGTTAGAGAATCACCTTCTAAGAATATATAAGACTACTGTTAAGTTTTGGACATGTGCCCTTCAAATACATTTTCCAGGAATGCATTATTATAGAAAAGTCGAAATATCTCTATTTTAACAACAGGGAAATCCACTATAGGTTTCTCCCACTTTCTGAAAATTCATGTTACTGCCCCTTAGCTTTTACGAACGACCTATATTTCACTATTTCACTAGTTTTTACCTAAGACCTATATTCTTTTGGTTAAAAGACTTTTACTTTTATGAAAAAGCCATTACCATGCTAACAAGAGGTCGTTAGTAAAAGCAAAGGAAGTAGGGGGATACTCTTTGCTTTGCTCCATTTCCCTTATCAAAGATTTTGTAGAAATGGGCTTTCGGATAGTGAGGCAAACCTGTATTTTGGTCAAAAAGAAAGTTATAAAGTTTGCTTATGTGATTTAAATAGGACTCGATCAATTAGGATACTTAAGAAATGGAATGCGCTAATACAGTAATGGAAGTTTAAACCTGACTCTTAAAAATTGGTTTCCACTGTTGCTGATGAAGATGCCTCTCGCATGTCATAAATGACTACCCTGCCTTGACTACTTCGTGCCTTAGTGAGTTTCCCGTGGTGAATATACTGTGAATTCCACTGCCCATTCAGGATTTTGGAGTCTCAGTGCGATGTTAGCATAGATATTAATTCTGATTTATAAGAGTGTAGAAGTGTAATTGCAGAACCCAGTCCAAGACAGACTCTGGAGGTTGGCTTTTGAGAAAACTAAAATTCTGATACAAATGTGATTTCTTTCCTTCACCCCAGTCTCTGAAAGTTGAGTGCCAGAAAAAAAATGAGTCAATCAAGACCTTTCCTTCTTCCTGCAGTAACATAGGATGCACTTTCTCCAGGGTTCAGCAAGGGTTCTCTTTTCTTCCTTTTGAGATGAATTCTGAAATTGAGGAGGCGTGGAAGAGGACAGGCAGCACGGGTGAAGGGACTGAGGTCATCTGTGGGCCCTTTGGTAATTCTTCAAATCTAGGAGCATCAATGCTACCAGGCCTTGAGGGGGACAGATTTGAGTAGGAGCAAAGGATGTGAAACTGACGTTTGTTCCCATCTTGGTGGGAGTCTCAGAATGACCACATGGCTCACACAGCTGGAGAAGATGCTCACTGGAAGGAGAATGCTGCAGGCTGCTTCATTCAGGGAGAGGATGGGGATGAAATGATGCGGCCTCTCTCAAGTGGGTATAAGGAGTCGGTCCTGTTTGTTTGTCTTGGAGGATTCATGTCCAAGTTGAGAGAGTCGTGGTGCCAGGGACGGGGAGAGAGCTGTTGAACTTGAAGTCACTGCCCTTTGGGCCTCCTTTTTCTTAGGTCTGGTCAGGGATTTTGTGGTTGATTTGATGCTTGATTGGAGCAGATGAGGTGGGCAGAGCCACATACGCAGATATTGAAATGCCCTAGGTATCCAGAGCTGTGGCAGGGCCCAAACTCCTTAGTGCCTTGGCCAAGTTCTTTGTAGGACCTGGAGTATGTGGTATAAACTGAGTCTCACTTCCCTCGTCTGTAAAAATGAGGATACCAAAACCTGCCTACTTTAAAATTTGTGTTAAATTAGATGTGTATGGAAGCACCTTGCATGTGTGTTCCTCCCAAAATTATTTAAATGTTTTCTTAAATTAATCAAAGTCTTCTTTCATCTTTATGGCACCTATAAATAAGTAAACAGTTTTTATTTTTATTGTTTTATTTATTTTCTTTTTCTTTTCATGGCTGCACTTGTGGTATATGGAAGTTCCCAGATTAGGGGTCGAATCGGGGCTGCGACTGCAGGGCTACACCACAGACACAGCGAAACTGAATGTGAGCTGCATCTGTGACCTATGCTTGTGGTAATGCCAGATCCTTAACCCACTGAGTGAGGCCAGAAATCGAACCTGCATCTACATCAGGTCTTAACCCTCTGAGCCACACTGGGAGCTCCAGTTTTTAAAGTTTATTTTAAAAATTCCAGCAATTGTGTAGCAGATCAGTTGTTCATCCTTTACACTGATCAGATCCAGAAGCTTTGGGCATAGAGGTTCTCCAGGTCTGACCTCCATGTCTGCACCACAGCCCTCTCCTTTCGACCTGGGGAATCTGACTGGCATCCTTCTCTTCTTCCTCCACCCAGAGCACTTGCTCTATTATATTGATGCTTTTTGCAGTCTTTGCTTGCTCCCTCGTGTTGCTTTGAGTGGGTCAGAAATTACTTCTTAGTACTATTCACAATAGCCAAGATATGGAAACAACCTACATGTCCATCAGCAGATGAATGGAGAAAGAAGATGTGGTGTGAATATATTTATACATACAATGGAATACTACTCAGCCATAAAAAAGAATGGAGTGATGCCATTTGCAGCAACATGGATACAATTAGAGATTATTATACTAAGTGAAGTAAGTCAGAAAAGGACAAATGCCATATGATATCACTTATATATAGAATCTAAAAATATGACTCAAGAGTTCTCTTGTGGCACAGCTGGTAAAGGATCTGGTGTTGTCACCTCAGTGGCTTGTCCTGCTGCTGTCGTGTGTGTTCGATCCCTGGACTGAACTTCCATATGCTGAGAACTTCCACATGCTGTGGGGCCGGTGTGGGGGGAAAATGTGTCACAAATGAACTTATTTAGGAAACAGACTCATGAACATTGAGAACAGATTTGTGGTTAACGAGGAGGAGGGGGTTAGGGATGGATGGAATGGGAGGTTGGGATTAGCAGGCGAAAGCTATTATATATACAATGGATAAACAACAAGGTCCATCCTACTGCATTATAGCATAGGGAACTGTATGCAGTATCCTGTGAAGAACCATCATGGAAAAGAATTTATTTATTTATTTATTTATTTATTTATCTCTCTATTTATTTATTTATTTATTTATCTTTTTAAGGCCACACCTACGGCATATGGAGGTTCTCAAGCTAGGGGTCAGATCAGAGCTGTAGCCGCCTGTCTACCCCACAGCCACAGCACAGTGTCTGCGACCTCACCACAGCTCATGGCAATGTCCAATCCTTAACCCACTGAGCAAGGCCAGGGATCGAACCCGCGTTCTCATGGATAGTAGTTAGGTTCGTTAACCACTGAGCCACGACATGCACTCTGAAAAGAGTACTTTAAAAAAACAAAAACAAAAACGAGGAGTTCCTGTCGTGGCTCAGCGGAAACGATTCCGATTAGGAGTCTTGAGGTGGCCGGTTCGATCCCTAGCCTTGCTCAGTGAGTTAAGGATCCGGCGTTGCTGTCCGATTAAACCCCTAGCCTGGGAACCTACACAAGCTGTGGGTATTGCCCTAAAATGACAAAAATACAAGAAAATACAAAAAATACAAAATTAAGAATAAAAAAGGAACATGTATATTTATATATAACTGAATCAGTCAGTTTGCTGTGCGGCAGAAATTTAAAAACATTGTAAATCAATTACACTTAAATTTAATGTAAAAAGAAATTGCTTCTCATGGGAAATTTGGACCCAGGTTTTCAGGACCCTAATCATGGGCATCACTGAAGGAGACTTCAGCATCTATTGCAAGCTGCTTTGCCAGCTCTAATGGATTGACTGGGTCTTAAGACAGGAAGATGGATGAATATATTAAGTAAAGATTTGCCATGAGGGTTAAAATAAAAAAAGGTTTTTGGAAGAGCTTGAGAAACCTAGTAAATTCTGTTCTTTTTATCATGTCATTTAACTTTTCCTAGATTTGCAGGAGAGTTGGCTCCTTGCATGGATGCTTTTGCAGCACCAGGGTGAGGTGGACACACCAGAAGCATTATTATGAGTTAATTCTTACGTGCTTCCAATGATTCTTTTTTTTTTTTTTGTCTTTTTGTCATTTTAAGGCCGCACCCGCGGCATGTGGAGGTTCCCAGGCTAGGGGTCTAATAGGAGCTGTAGCCGCCAGCCTTCACCACAGCCACAGCAACGTGGGATTCGAGCTTCGTCTCCAACCTGCACCGCAGCTCATGGCAACGCCGGATCCTTAACCCACTGAGCAAGGCCAGGGATCGAACCCGCAACCTCATGGTTCCTAGTCGGATTCGTTTCCACTGAGCCACGACGGGAACTCCCCAGTGATTCTTTAAAACAAACACAAAGGAAAGGTAACCTCCACTCTTGGTCCAAGCCTTTCTACCAAGTGCCTGGTGCCAGCCAGTGTGGTTGGGGGCTGGGTTGGGGCTGGACTAGGCTGAGACTCTATATTTAAGGAAGTGAGTAGTTAGTTAGAAAAAGCAGTTAGGGGAATTCCCCTTGTGGCTCAGCGGGTTAAGGACCTGACCGTTGTCTCTATGAGGTTGCGGGTTTGATCCCTGGCCTTGCTCAGTGGGTTTAAAGATCTGGCATTGCCACAAGCTGCAGCGCAGGTCACAAATGTGGCTTGGATCTGGTGTTGCTGTGGTTGTGGCACAGGCTGGCAGCTGCAGCTCCAGTTCGACCAGTAGCCCTGGAACTTCCATCTGCCGTGGGTGAGGCCATTAAAAACCAAAAAATAAGCAGCTGGGGATTCACGATTTAAAAAGCAGAACACTGTAGCACCCAAGCCAGTTGATGATGCCTCTGTGAAGTTTTCTTTTCAGTCACAGTCTGCTGGAGGAAAGTCGCCTCCTCAAAGCGTCTCTGGAGGGATGTTAGGAATTTGCCTGTTTACTTGGGCAGCATGTCTGGTCGCGGGAGCCAGTGGCCCTAGTGTCCACAGAGGCACAGACAGTGTCCAGATGTCAGCATCCATCACGTGGCAGGAACCTGGATAGCGCCTTTGTTTTTTTTTTTTTTTTTTTTTTTTTGTCTTTTTGCCTTTAGAGCCGCACCCGCGGCATATGGAGGTTCCCAGGCTAGGGGTCTAACAGGAGCTGTAGCTGCCAACCTTTGCCACAGCAACGCGGGATCCGAGCCGCGTCTGCAACCTATACCGCAGCTCACTGCAATGCTGGATCCTTAACCCACTGAGCAAGGCCAGGGATCGAACCCGCAACCTCATGGTTCTTAGTCGGATTCGTTAACCACTGAGCCACGAAGGGAACTCCTTTTTTTTTTTTTTTTGCTGGATAGCGCCTTTGAAATCGGTTCTGTTGCGGATGCCGGCACCAGGTGATGATGGCAGTCTGGGGGTTTCTTCACCGGGTCTGTGGATTCTCCATGAGCGCTCTGCCCTGGGACGGGGGGGGGCGCGTGCCTAAGCCCCTATCTGCTTTGTAGGATTGGTGAGCACTTGGGTCAGGCTGGTCCAGAACAGTTAACCTCTCTTTGAACTATGGAAGGATGTAGCTTCGTGTTTGCACCTGCCTCAGCAAGGAAGGCTTGCAAAGGATCATTGCTGGGCAAGGAGAGAGAGTGCAGGGAGAGCAGGTTTTCTGGGGCCATCAAAAGGGGCTGGACTGGTTCTCCACGCGCCTGAGCGGGCCCTGGGTTGATGAGGTTCAGAGGAGGATTTTGCCAGGCCCTCCTGGTTTTCATCTTTTGTTAACAGGAGTGGGTGTGCGTGGCGCTGGCACCTCTTCTGCTCCAAGTTCTGTAAAGAGAGAGAAGTTCCTTGGGTGCCCATCCCCATGACTTTTCCCAGGGTGTCCCCCTGGGCGGCTGGGGCGAGGATGGAGCTGGTGCCACCCAAGCAGAGACTTGCAATCTGGAAAGCACCGACCCCCAGTTAGGGGCGGGGACGGACGCCTACCTGTCCGTCTTCCTACACCCAGCCTTATCCTCTGGCCTCTGTGCCTGAGCCCCACACCTGGGCGAAGGTGTGAGAGGGCCAAACTGTACTTCCTGTGGGCAGTTAACCGACTGGCTTTCAGCCCCTCTCTCAGTGCAGCTGACTCTCTGGGCTTTGATTCTCATGGTGTCATTTGCACACTGGAATAATGCAGAAACGTACTTTATTTTGAGCAGCGCCTCACATACTTTTTTTTTTTTTCCTATACGGCCTACAGATGGAGAAAGACACCATTGTTTAGTCCTTTCCATGTAGGGGATCGAGGGAGTGGTTTTCCCTAAAAATACATCTTAGTTAATATTCTAGAAAAATAACGTACTTCACAGCACCGAATTCAAAAGCTCTCTCTGTTATGTGTGTTATTTTCAAGGTCCACGTCCCATGTGCTGTGTGACCCCAGGGCTATATTTAGTTTAGCAAATTAGTATTTCGCATTAGGACATTTTCTCCTTGCAAAGGGTCGCAAGGAGTCTCTCCAGGCACACAATTCCTGATGAGTAGGATTGATTTATTTGGGGAGGAATATCCATAAACTGTTTTGGAAACTGAGATCCGATGTACAGCTTTTGCAGTTATTATTTGAGGTCCTTTTTTCCTTTCGAGAAAAGCTTAGATCTGAGTTAAATGCAGCACCAAGATGGGCCCAGAGAGTGGGAGGCATTGCTTTGGCATGAAATCACAATGTGTACATTGTTTTTAAATATTCTTTTCATCATATGCTTCATCACCAAAACAATTCACAGCCTCCAAAGGATGACAGATGTTATGGTGTAACCAGCAGAGAGAGAGAGAATAAGATGAGGAGAGAAAGGGAAGAAATCCCTCCCACTCCAACCACCACTTGGAAGGGAACTGAGTTTTTTCTTTAGGGAATTCCCTGTAATCCGCAGGGTTTCCTTGATCTTGAGGTTCCCAGGCAGGGTGCTGGGAGGACCTAAAACATCCTCCGAGTGCCAGATGCCAACTGGTTGTTTTATCTCCAATGTCTAACTTAATCCTTGCAATCACCACCGTTTTTCAAATGAGGATGCTGAGACACTGGGAGTTAAGTAACCAGCCAAGCGTGCCGTCCTGCAGCTCTGCAAGGTCAGCCAGTTTTCCTCCCTAGCCCTCTCCTGCTCAGAGTGCGGTCTGGGGACCTGCAGGTATTAGCATCACCCAGGGGCTTGTTGAAACTTGTGAATCCTGAGCCCCATCCAAGACCTGCTGAATGGAATGTGCATTTGTAACAAAATCCCCGGGGAGGGGGAGGGGATTTGTAAGTACTTTAGGGTGTGAGAAGAGGAAGGTCTGGTTAACACCCAGAAACTTAGTTTAGCCTCAGGACAGCAATCTGCAGGCTGACTTGAGGGATTGGTCTATCTGGGAGCTGGGACCGGTGCAGCTGAAATCTAGCAGGATCAGGCAAACATCTTAAAATACACGGGACGCCCCACCCCCTGCAACAAAGAATTTTCCTGCCCCAAGTATCCACAGTGCTGGTGTTGAGAAACCCGCATCTAGGTGTCCATATCTATAATGCACATCCTGTACGTATGTTTTCAAGCTTCAGATACATGCGGTTATCTAGCAAGCATCACTTAAGTGAGATACTGATTGCATCTTGTGATGCAAGTGGGATTCCCTTACTGGGGCTTGAAAAGAGTAAAAGAGCTGAAATTGCAGCATGATAATGTTCCTTTAGGGTTTTGAGAGTGGCCCCGGTACCCAGGACACAGTGGAAATATTTCCCTTTTTTTTTTTGGTCTTTTTGCCTTTCCTAGGGCTACACCCGTGGCATATGGAGGTTCCCAGGCTAGGGGTCTAATCGGAGCTGTAGCCACCGGCCTATACCACAGCCACAGCAATTGTGGGATCCGAGCCACGTCTGCGAACTACAGCACAGCTCATGGCAACGCAGGATCCTTTAACCCACTAAGCGAGGCCAGGGATTGAACCTGCAACCTCATGTCAGATTCATTAACCACTGAGCCACGATGGGAACTCCATATTTCACCCCTTGTACTGAGTGCCCCCCACTGGTGATCACTCCCCCATCCCCCCTAGTGTTGTCTGGCAACCAACCTTTTGTTTCTCTGTTGTACCCCCTCAAACGTGCCCTAGCCTTTGTCTTATGAGCCCCCGAGCGAGCTGTGTTGGGCCCACTGTGCCACCTGGAGGCAGGAGGAGGAAACGGAATAAATACAAGCTGGGTGAAGGGAGGCAGAGCCTCCTTCCTGCCACCTTTCCTCCTGTCCCTGGGATCTACTCATCTTCCCCTTTTTTCACTCCGCAGCTCTAATTCCAGAACCTCCATGGGTAAACACCTACCCCCTCCCCCTCTCCCTTCCTCTCCCTCCCCCTCCTTCCCTCTCCTCATCCCTCCCTCCTTCCCTCCATTCTGGCCCAGGTCTGGAACTCTCTCCCCTCCATCCCCTCTGTTTCCCTCCCTCCCTCCTTTTCTTCCTCTCTTCCATTTGTGAGCTGAAAATCAACCTGGATCACCGCTGGGAAGTGCAGTCAGCATGCCCAATATATATCTTCTTAGGACCACACCCTTGGCCTATGGAAGTTTCCAGGCTAGGAGTTGATCAGAGCTGCAGCTGCTGGCCTACGCCACAGCTCGTGGCAACGTGAGATCCTTAACCCACTAAGCGAGGTCAGGGATCGAACCCGCATCCTCATGGATACTAGTGGGTTTCTCTAGCACTGGTCATTATCACTGAGTCACGTGACAAGAACTTCCCATTATATCTTGAGGGGGAAAGTTTTGAATTGCAATTCTATCCAACAAAGAATCCCTGTCATTCATCTCCAGCTGGGAGTGTCTCCTTCAGAATGGTGACAATCATCTCTACCTACTTTCTTGTTTGACTCTGATTAAACTTGCCTTTTCTTGAGCTCTAGAATTTGAAAACAGAGTTCTTCCTGGGTGCTAGTGTGTTTTCCAGCTTTCTTTCATTTTTGGTATCATCGATAATAATGCTTTTCTTAGACTTTTTAATGAGCATTATCCATGAAGTACACTGTTCCCAACAAGTTTTGGAACCAAACTGGATTTATCACCAAGGCGCTCCAAGGAGGAGAAAACCTCTTTGCAGCTTCTGTGTACCTTCTTTCTGTAACTTGCACGATCCCTTGCACATGAGGCGGGGTGGGGGCGGTGGGGAGTGACTGGCGGGCCGTGCAGAACATCCAGCTCCAGCATTTGGACCCGGAGGCCAGGACAGGCGAAGCTGGAGCGCTGGGCTTCTGGCCAGGGTGGAATGAATCTTCCCGGGACGAGGAAGCCTGTGTTTTTCCAGCAGGCCAACTGCTCTGCTCCTGAGGGCTTTACATTGGGAAATGGGAAGTTACGGGCAACAGTGGAAATCCGAGAACATGAGGTCAGTTGTTACGGAGGATTATCAGTTATATCACCAAAAAAGGGGAAATTTGACACCTGGTAATTGATTCCTAGTAATTGTTTTGAGAACATAATTGGGAAATCAGTATGAAACCGTTTTGTCTTTAATGCCAGTCTTAAAGGTATATAGGAGTTCCTGTCGTGGCTCAGTGGTTAACGAATCTGACTAGGAACCATGAGGTTGCGGGTTCAATCCCTGGCCTCGCTCAGTGGGTTAAGGATCCGGCATTGCCGTGAGCTGTGGTGTAGGTCACAGACATGGCTCGGACCTGTCATTGCTGTGGCTGTGGTGTAGGCTGGCAGCTGATTAGACCTCTAGCCTGGGAACTTCCATATGCCATGGATATGGCCCTAAAAAGACCAAAAAAGAAAAAAAGTGTTATAAATGAGAAGAAGAAAACCACAGAGGCCTTTGTCCCCTGCGACAGCCCTTCTGTCTCCAGCCCACACCCGTAAGTGTACTGTCACATCTCATGGACTTCTCAAGGGTGCTCTTGGGCTGATAATATATGCCAACTTCTGCAAGATCCACTAAACTCTTTTGCCACAAATTATGTCTTTCAAAATTGGCCTGGAAAAAACGCCAGTAAGAATCATTACACCAACTGACTACTGCAAATCCTTGGACACATACAAAGTAACAATTACTGGGGCTTTATGAAGACCAGCTCCAAACCGAGGGCAGAGTTTATATGAACAGAGGAAGACATAACCCAGTACATGTGCAATGGAATAAAACCTTGAACCTTTAACATGTGCCCGTTTTCATAGAGAAATTGGCATGAAGCTTCTTTCATAAGAGCAGATGCTCTGAGATTAAAGTGGATTTAAGATGCTTCTGACAGTGAATATTTATTGAAAGTCAGGCCTTCTTCCAAGTGTATGGCTGTCTTTAACCCTTGTAACATCTTGTTGGGAAGATACTGTTATTATAAATTTTGGGTACAGATGAAGAAACTGAGGCACATATCTATAGTTGCACAGCCAGGATTTGAATCCTTATAGTCTGGCTTTTATAGACAGTCTCTCTCTCTTTTTTTTGCTTTTTAGGGCCACACCCGCGGCATATGGAATTTCCCAGGCTAGGGGTCTAATCGGAGCTACAGCCGCTGGACTACACCACAGCCACAGCAATGCCAGATCCGAGCGGTGTCTGCAACCCACACCACAGCTCACGGCAACGCCAGATCCTTAACTCACTGAGAGAGGTCAGGTTTCAAACCTGCAACCTCGTGGTTCCTAGTCTGATTTGTAGGAACCATGAGGTTTTGGGTTTGACCCCTGGCCTTGCTCAGGGGGCTAAGGATCCCGCATTGCCGTGAGCCGTGCTGCAGGTCACAGACAGGGCTTGGATATATTGTTGCTGTGGCTGTGGTGTAGGCTGGAGGCTACAGCTCTGATTAGACCCCTAGCCTGGGAACATCATATGCCTCCGGTGTGGCCTAAAAAGACAGGAAAAAAAAGGAATTGCTTAGTCGGATTTGTTTCTTCTGCAGCACCACAGGAACTCCTTTTCTAGACAGTCTCTTCATCATAACTGTCCTTGCTTTGCCTTCCTAGTACTTAGAACACACCAAGCTTGCCCTCTCCTCCTCCTGTATTGAGGGTACGAGTCTCAGTCCCTAAGCAAAGGCTTGCAAAAAAAAGGAAAAAAACAATAGCATTTTACAATTTATATGAATTAACTTAATTTTGTCTCCCAGCCTTCAACCTGTCCAGCTAATGGAAAATTTCACCTCAGCTGTTTTTGGAAAACACCTGCCTTGTGATTGCATTCGAGGCCTGAGGTTTTAGACAGTGCTAGGTTGTGGGGCAGGGGCCACCCAGACCCCTGTCCTCACTGGTTTTGTTTGTGATTTCCAGTCACATGTCTACATCAGTTTTTTTTTTTTACTTTTTTTAAGGCCACACCTGCGGCATATGGAGGTTCCCAGACTAGGGGTTGAATTGGAGCTGTAGCTGCTGGCCTACGCCACGGCCACAGCAATGTGGGATCTGAGCCTCGTCTGCTACCTACACCACAGCTCTCAGCAATGCCCGGATCCTTAACCCACTGAGTGATGCCAGGGGTTGAACCTGAATCCTCTTGGATGTGGATGCTAGTCAGATTCATTTCCACTGAGCCATGATGGGAACTCCTACATTGCTTTTGACTGTTTCCATGTGGGCAAGTGTGAGGCTCTTGGCCGGTCCGTGCGCGCATGGGATTTAGCCCAGGAATCCTTGGCAGGTCTGGGAACCTGGAACCTGCAGTCTCTCCTCTCTGAAGTCTTGCCAGCTCCACTAGGAGTTTCCAGGGAGCAGAGCAAAATACCCAGAGGTGGAGGGAGGAAGGATGCTTTCTGGAACGCCTTGCATAATCTTGTCAATGACTTAGATTTTTACAAAAGTCAGGAAGAACCTTGACTCCTTGACAAACCAGATCTCCGAAGCAAGCATTCTCCTGGCAGCCTGCCTAAGGAGGAGACATATAAAAGGAGAAGACATTTATTAAGATTTCACAAATATTCATGGGAGTTCCCATTGTGGCTCAGGGGGTTAAGGACCCCACATTGTCTCTATGAGGATGTGGGTTCCATCTGTGGCCTCACTCAGTGGGTTAAGGATCTGGCATTGCAGCAAGCTGTGGCGTAGGCTGCAGCTGCAGCTCTGATTGACCCTGGCTCTGGAACTGCCGTATGCTGCAGGTGTGACCTGTAAAAAGAAAAAAAAAGTCACGGAGTAGTGTGATGGTTGCCAGGGGCTAAGGGTTGAGAGGAATGAGGACTTAATGTTAAATGGGTATAGTTTCAGTGCTGCAAACTGAAAAGAGGTGTCTGGGTGAGTGGTGGTGATGATAGCACAACAATGTGAATGCACTTAATGCCCTTGAACTGTACCCTAAAACTGGTTAAAATGGTAAATTTTATGTCTATTTTACCACAATAGCGCAGTCACTGACATAGGAATTTTATTTCATCCGTACCAACTTTGACTTTTATTAGAAATAGTCAAAAGGAGTTCCCATTGTGGCTCAGCAGGTTAAGGACCTGACATTGTCTCTGTGAAGCTGCGGGTTGGATCCCTCGCTTGCTCAGTGGATTAAGGATCTGACCTTGCCGCAAGCTGTGGTGTAGGTCACAGATGCGGCTCATATCCGGCGTTGCTAAGGTGTTGCTGCAGCTCCAGTTCAACCCCTGGGCCTGGGGAGCTACCGTATGCCGCAGATGTGGCCATTAAAGCAAACAAACAAAAAAAGTCAAAAGATAAATCCAAGTGACAGAAATACAAAGTAAATGTCACCATAAAAAAAAATTCATGCAGAACTATCTTTTGAAAGTCAATGGAGAACTGTAGACTTGAATCCTCCAGGGATGGGTGTGTTCACTTTTTTTTTTTTTTAATCTTTTTGCCTTTTCTAGGGCCACACCCGGGGCATATGGAGGTTCCCAGGCTAGGGGTCTAATCAGAGCCGTAGCCGCTAGCCTACGCCACAGCCACAGCAATGCCAGATCCTTAACCCGCTGAGCGAGGCCAGGGATCGAACCTGCAACCTCATGTTTCCTAGTCCGATTTGTTAACCACTGAGCCATGATGCGAACTCCTCTTTATGAGGGAAGTTCTGGGTCTTATGTGTCCTGAGCCCAGCCTTGGTCTTGAGGACGTGGGCCCTGAACACCCAGTAGTGAACTGGCTCAGAGTGTTTGAGGGTCTACACGGTCCGTTCCCTGGAAGGTCCATTCTTAGCAGGATGGGCCTGCGAGGTTAATGGTGTCCGCACTGGAAGTCGCAGGACTGATGGAAGAGGAGGATGTGAGTGGACCGTGTTTTCCTGCTGCCTGGCTGCTCCCTGGCTCTGGGTTGAGGGCTGCTCCATCATTGTCCCACCTCTGTCATCAAAGGAATCCCAAGTTGTCCCATTTCTCAATATTGTTTCCTCTGCAAGTTAATTCTGGCTTGACACATGTCCAAGGTGGAAACTTCCTCACCCCCTTTATTTTTCCCACAGTGGCTCCGTGACAGGGAAATGATGGATGCCCGGACTTGTCTTTGGCATTGGGGCCCTGGGCCCCCCACAGGGGCAGCCTCTGAAGCAGGAAGAGCTTCCTGTCAAGGCCTCAGACACACTTTCTTGAAGTTTGCAGTTTCCTTGAGTTTCCCCAGCTATCAGAAAGGGTAGGGCTATCAGAAAGGGCACGTCAGAGTTCCCGTTGTGGTGCCGTAGAAACGAATCAGCCTGAGAACCATGAGATTGCAGGTTCGATCCCTGGCCTCACTCAGTGGGTTAAGGATCTGGTGTTGCTATGAAATACATCACAGACATGGCTCAGATCTGGCGCTGCTGTGGCTGTGGTGAAGGCCGGCGGCTACAGCTCCAACTTGACCCCTAGCCTGGGAACCTCCATATGCCACAGGTGCAGCCCTAAAAAAAAATACCAAAACATAAAACCAAAAGGGCGCATTCCAAGAGTAAGCCATGGGTTTTGAAGCTGTGCAAACACAGTGGGGACAGCCCTGGATGGCTCTTCTCTGCCCCTGAGCTTCCAGGTCACCCCAACAGGGTGACTTCCAGGTATAAGCCTGGCTCCCAGGCACCTATGACAGCAGGGTCCCATCTGCCTGCTGGCCCTGACAAGCATGCTGGAGCATTTCTGCGATGGGCACTCCTATCCCTTCTCCTTGTTGGCTGTTTTTTTTTTTTTTGCCTTTTTTTTAAGAGCTGCCACCCATGGCATATGAAAGTTCCCAGGCTAGGGTATGAGTTGGAGCTACAGCTGCTGGCCTACACCACAGCCACAGCAACGTGGGATCCAAGCCACCTCTGCAACCTACACCACAGCTCATGGCAACACCGGATCCTTAACCCATTAAGTGAGGCTAGGTATGGAACCCACATCCTCATGAATCCTAGCTGGGTTCATTAACCACTGAGCCATGAAGGGAACTCCGTTTTTTTTTTTTCTTTCATTTTAATTGTGGTAAAATACAAATAACGTGAAATTAACCCTCAACCATTTTTAGTGGTATTAAGTACATTGACATTGTCGCATTGGATGGGTCCTTTTGTGACTGGCTATTTCACTTAGTGTAATGTCCTCAAGGTTTTCACCATGTCGTAGCAGGTGTTAGAATTTCCATTATTTTTAATGGTGCTGAATTATATTCCAGACCAGCCCAGGCCACATTGTGTTTATCCATTCATCTGTCAGTGGACACTTGGGCTCGTTCCACCTTTTGTCTCACCCTTGCTGTTGAGAGTTGTGATCCACCTGTGAGATCCCCAAGAGATCAAATACTTCCCCCGTCCCTCCTTTCAAGTTCACTTTTCTAGCAAGTGCCGAAGTCCACGTACAGGAAAAAAGTAAATCACAGTGTCAGAGTTGCATGATATGAGACATCGTCCAGGAATGTCAGATGTGAATTTGCAGCACGCATGGCTTAGAGTACGTAGTGTGGATTCCAGAGGTAGGTAGCCAGAGCCCCGATCTTGGCTTTGTTCCTTTGGGTGAATTATGGAAGCTTTCTAAGCTTCAGGTTCCTCACTTATAAAATGGGGATAATAGTACTTTCCCCATAGAGTTATTGGGAGGATTATAGGAGAAGACATTGATATAGAGTTTGAGAGCCTGGCACGTGGCTGACACAGAGAGGATGCAATGTATTACCCACTCAAAGTCAGCCCGTTTAGTTATTTTTAATGTATTGTTTTTGTTCTCTTAATATGATTCTAAACATTGGTCTCTGCACTTGCCACAACGGTGCGAGACTTTGTGATTCCTATTCTGTCTTTCCTCTTCAGCTCCCTTCAAGGTTGTGGTAGTTTTGGGAGTTCTGACTGGGGCTTAATGGAAATGAACCTGACTAGTATCCATGTGGTTGCAGGTTCGATTCTTGGCCCCGCTCAGTGGGTTAAGGATCTGGTGTTGCTGCGAGCTGTGGTGTGTGTCGCAGATGTAGCTGGGATCTGGCATTGCTGTGGCTGTGGTGCAGGCTGGCAGCTGTAGCTCTGGTTCAACCCCTAGCCTCAAACTTCAAGTACAGACCTAAAAAGCCAAGAAAAAAAAAAATGGGTATGTTTTCGCAAGTGTAGTAATCGATTTTGAAGATACTCAGCAAGAATAATCTGCTGTTATCAGATAATTGATGATGAAAGTGGACTCGGCCTGGCTTTCTTATCCGTGGGAAGATACAGAATGAGGGGAGGGCTGACCATTAGTAACTAACCATCATCTAACTGGTGAGGGAGTTGGCGTTCTCTTAACTCTGGGCTCATTAGCGAGGGGGGAGGCTGGTCCCATCTCTTGGTAGTGAAGGTCTGATAACATTGCCCATGTAGATAGTGCTTTGGTGGGTGTTCCTTCAATTCAAGATTTCATATTTAGATTATTTTAATCTCAAATATGGAAATACTCTCATTCTTTTCTGGTAATGATTAAGAAAACTTTTAAGCGTTCCCATGCTGACTCAGTGGAGGCGATCCCTGGGCTCGCTCAGGGGGTTAAGGGGTGAGTAGGTCCCAGACGCGGCTCAGATCTGTCTGGCGTTGCTGTGGCTGTGGCGTAGGCTGGCAGCTGCAGCTCTGATTCAACCCCTCACCTGGGAACTTTCATTTTTTAGGGCAGGTGCAGCCCTAAAAATACAAAAAAAAAAAAAAAGAATTAAGCTTTTAAAAGTTAAAATCGATAGTTTTGCTGAATGAAATATTTTTCTATTCAGGGGTGCTGCAGATATTCTAGAATGCAGGTCTAAGACACATCATTGGCTGGACACTTGCTTACTCTATTCCTGTTTGTCTGCTTGGGATTTCCTACCCAGGAGTCAGTCCATTGACTTCAAGGCAATTGAATCCATTATTACCTAGGAGAAAAAAAGCTTCGCGTCTCCCTTGCCTCAACAATAGATTTCTCTCTAAAAAAAAAAAAAAGAAAAAAAAGGCATTTGAGGGGAGTGGGTGCGAACACAGGAATTTCCTCCTCCACCCTAGCTCTTGCTAAGGTGTAAGCTAATATTGTGAGAGAGAAAAAAATCTCAAGGTCTCAACTTTCCTTGCCATTCCGCTTTGTATTTTTGTTTGTTAGTATTTATGAAGGTTTCACCCCAAATGCTGGCTAAAGCTGAATACTTTGTCCTTTAGTTTGCAGCCCAGGGAGCTTTGCTTAGGCTAACTCTACCCAGCCTTCTTCCACTCTGGATTTCTTTTTATACTTTCCACATTATCCTGGTGTTGTCTTTCCATCAGTGTTTCTTTTTCTCTTTTCTCGTTTTTTTTTTTTTTTGGGGGGGGCACCCCTGTGGCATATGGAAGTTCCCAGGCTACGGGTCGAATTGGAGCTACAGCTGCTGGCCTACACCTCAGCCACAGCAATACGGGATCCAAGCCGCATCTGACCTACAACACAGCTCACCGCAACGCCAGATCCTTAACCCACTGAGTGAGGCCAGGGATCGAACCCACAACCTCATGGTTCCCAGTCAGATTCGTTTCCGCTGCACCACAACAGGAATTCCCTCCATCAGCTTTTCTGATCAAGAATTTGTGTTGACCATCGGTCAGTCTGCGGGGTTGGGTAAAAGAAAGCTGTGCTGCCTTTAGATGTATCTGTTTGTCATTACAAGTGAAAACCCAACTTGGAGATTATTGTCTCTAAATTCTGAGACTTTTTTTTTTACTGAAATCTCTTGAGAATGATAAGGCAGCAGGGGTTGAAATACTTCAGTGGCTTTTAGCAAGGGAGGTTTTAGCAAATGAGTTTCCCACATTGAGTTTAAAATCATATTTGTTTATGTCCCAAACTTTTTTTTTCGCTCTGTAATACCATAATTTTGAGTATCAGCTGAACTTGGGGCAGATAGAATTTCATGGAATGTGTAATCCTGTGGGCTTGTGTATTTCACTCAAATAAACCTTCATGATAAGTTGGTTAAATAGGACAAAGTCTCCAGCAGATTTTACTTGGCCCATATGGTTCTTTCCCTGTTTTGCTGATCAGACTTCTGTCCTACCTCCTTTAAAAGGGGGAAGCTGATTAGCATGAACATAAGGGGTTTGGGTGATGGCACAGTTACATAAATATATATACCTTTTATGTATATGTATTATATATAATTTTATATAATGTATAATAGCATACACACACACACACACACACATACACACACACACACACACACACACACGGATATTGTGGGCCTGGTAACATAACACCCCCAATAATGAAGTGATATGGAAACCCCTGCTTCAGTGTTGGGTCTGGGGAGCGGTTCTCCAGGGAGCGAGACTAATTCCTTTCTTGGTTGCCTCCCTTTTGGGTTCCAGAAATAATGAGCCCGCGGTTGGCAGAGTGAAGGGCCATCCATCCAAAAGGAAGTGAGACCAGAGTGGGGGGCAGAAGTTGACATTTTTTCAGTGTCAGCTTGATCTAATTCCTAAAGTGTTATATTTTCTAAAGTCACAGAGTAATCCACAGACTCATCAGATCAGAGGTTACCGTCTCTAAGAGTGCAAGGTGGTGGGGAACGAGCCTGCGGTGGGGGTGGGGAGTTCAGAGCGACCCGGTCGAGTTTGTTTCATTAACTGCAAAACGGGGCCAATGATAACCCATGATTAGTGGCTGCTGCTAAGGATTAAGTGCAGTAACCAATCCGAAGTGGCCAGTGCATATTTTCAGTAATGCAGTTTTTTTTGCCTTTTTTTTATCTAGAGCCGCACCCGTGGCATATGGAGGTTCCCAGGCTAGGGGTCTAACAGGAGCTGTAGCCACCAGCCTTCGCCACAGCCACAGCCACAGCAACGCCGTGGGATCTGAGCTGCGTCTGCAACCTACACCACAGCTCACGGCAACGCCAGATCCTTAACCCACTGAGCAAGGCCAGGGATGGAACCCGCAACCTCACGGTTCTTAGTCGGATTCGTTAACCACTGAGCCACGAAGGGAACTCCAGTAATGCAGTTTTTAATAAATGTAAATGAACCTCCCTTGACTTTTCAGGCTCAAGTAAGCTGCCATGAGAAAGTGTTTTGAAAACTACAGATATCCATTATTATTTGCTTTGGCTTCTTTAGTTGACTTCAAAACATTTGTTTGTCCCAGGAACAGAGGAAAACTATCCTTTGATCACGAGAGAGGTGTGTTTTTAGCAGAAGTCCATCGCCCATCTTTCTTGTGGCTTATTAATGTGGTCTGTGTAAGCCCTTCTCCATTCTTCTTTATTCTTGATGCCACAGAACCTTCAGTTGTTTTCATCAGCTGTGTTCTTGGGTTATAAGTTACCAGAAGATCTTCTGAGTGGGTCTTTGTTGGCTCAAAGATTAAATGAAATGTGTGTTTTCTTCTTCCCTTTTTTTGTTGTCTTTTGTCTTTCTAGGGCGGCACCCACGGCATGTGGAGGTTCCCAGGCTAGGGGTCAAATCGGAGCTGTAACTGCTGGCCTACGCCACAGCCACAGCAACGCGGGATCTGAGCCGCGTCTGCGACCTACACCACAGCTCACGGCAACGCCTGATCCTTAACCCACTGAGCGAGGCCAGGGATCTAAGCCACATCCTCATCCAACATCCACATCCAGCCCCCTCAGGGGTTCGTTAACCACTGAGCCACTGCAGGAACTCCAATGTGTGCCTTTTCTAACTGACTTAACTCTACAGCCTTAGGATGACTGGGAGGCACTGAGGAAATGATAAATTACAAATAGTCCACTGGCTTCATGGAACCCGTGTCTTTGGGGAGACAGATGAAGCAGAGCTGGAGGTGCAGTGTAGTGACCCCCAGTGGTCCTTATCCTCACCAGTTTTCCGCCCGTTCTGATTTATCAGGAGTGATGCGAACATGATTCAGAGATGGTTTTATAAGAATTTTTATTCCAGTTGAATCATCATCTGGTGGCGATTTCCATTTTTCTGACGTCATCTAACTAGATCAAGGATACCTAGCCTTTTTTGTCCTGACTCACCGGGGTGGGGGACTCTGCTTGGTCATAGCTGGGGAGGCCCTGGGGAGGAAAAGGGTTGGCAGGCACCCCCACCTGATGGGGATCCTGGCAGATTCCAGGGAGGGAAGCATGTGGTCATGACTCCCAGCAGAGCCCTGCTGAAACCTTGTACACAACCTATTGTGGAAACTTTCACCTGCTTTGATCCATTCATCTTCCCCTGAGAGGATGCTGAGCTGATCATTTCCATTTTGCAGACCAAGAAACGAGTCTCAGAGGAGCTAAGTGAATGGCTTAGGGTCCCACACTTGGATCTTATAAAAATTCCAGATGGATACAGACCACCAAAGTTAGAGGAGAAGGGAAAATCTACAAACTTCCAACATTAAACTTTTCTGCATTGGTTGGATAGATTCCAAGGAATGATGATAATTTTTCTTAATAAATCATTTAAAAAAAACCTAAACATTTATTATATTTGTGATTATTATCCAAATTTAAGAAAATTAAAAAAAAGACCCGATTCATTCTTTAGTTGAGTCCTCTCATTTTTATAGATCAGAAGAAAAGTGCCATTAAGTCCCTGGTTAAGGTAATACATAAACTGGCTGGTGCTATAAAATATATTTCAAAACTTAATAACTACACATGATTATTTCAGCTCTTTATTCCATTAAGTAACATGTTTAGCTAATGGAACTAACCTAGGTGACTCCAGGCTGTACTGTTAAAAGAAGGGCTCCTGACTCTTGGCTTGAGGTCTGAGAGACCCAGGATGGGATCACAGTGCTTCTTGGTGCCTCTGTGACCTTGGAGTATATGACTTTTCTTACTTATCTCTGTTTCTTCATCTACAATAGGAATAATAATCCCCGTCTTGCCAGGTTAGAATCAGAAATGAGAGCTAATGAATTAGGTAGAATCCATTTGAAATTGCCATTTTTTAACAGATAAAGATGGTCAAGTATTGGGAATTTCACATAGTTTAAACTAAGGTGTAAAAGACTGGTCAGTACTCAGTACATCTTAACTATTTGGGTTGTAATAGGGGATACAGTGTAATTTTTGTGAATATTATAGTTCCAAATGTCTGTTTTTTTTTTTTTTTCTCAAGGAAATGAGGCAGATGAAGATGGCTCTGCATTTTCTTAAATTTTACAGGTGCTCTCTGACTTGGGAAAGCCTTGTTTTTTGAGCATCCACCCCGCGCCCCTCCTTGGTCCCTCTCAGTGTGTTCCTTCTATTGCCTTCTTTAGTGGTTCATAGCTAGTTAACTCTTTCCTTTCTCATGGGGGTGGGTCCCTCTGTAACCCTTTTCCTCTGGTTTTCTTTCCTCGAAGATCAGTTATTTTTAGGTTAGAAGCTGTTCTGTGCAATAATTGCCTGGTTTCACGGATGCCTAGAAAATGGGTATACTTTTGGGAGTCTGGGCACTGTTACAGTTTCTTGTTGGATAAATTTGGGCTGAAACTGTATAGAATTCACTTAGACTCAAGTAGTGTTAGTGATGAGATGAGAACCTGGGGATGATTTTTGGGAATAGTTGTGTTCTGGATATCACCGCATTGTTAACAAAATGTGTTGCTTTAGGCTTCGTATGACTCATGTATAAATATACAAAATCTAAAGGATCATTCTAAAAGTAAAATATTTGGTTGTTTGTGATTTTTTTTTTCTCTTGGTGTTATATATTTATAGGTAGTGCAGACAATGTTAGGGAAACAGTGAGGTGTGATTCTCATAGGTTCATATTATTAATTCATTCCATTGGATTTTCCAATTTTTTCTTCTCTGAACCAATATAACTACATCCAGGGAACTGTGTTGCTTAAGCCTGTTGGTGAAAGAAACTTAACGACATGTCCTTATAAAACAAACTGTTGGCACGGGGCAGAGGTGGTGGAGGTGGGGGGAGAGAGAAGCAGAAGAGAAAAATGAGAAAATCTTAGGTCTCCATCATTTTCCATAGGATTTGACCAATTTTCTACTCCCAGGCTAAGCTTTTTTTTTTGTTTGTTGTCTTTGGAACGATTAAGAAAAAGGAAGCTGACATTTATGTAAAACTTGAGTCATGGAACAACTTCACGTGCCTGGTAGAAATATATATGACTCTGCATACATTTCTAAAAGATTTATCTTGTTTCATTAAAACTGCAGATGTGTGTCATCTGTTCTACTTGTCTACATAGCTTTATCAGTAGGCCTCTTGGTAGCCTTGCAATCTAGATAAAAACAGGAAAGAGAGAAAATGGGAAAATCTTGAATAAATGAATAAATTTCATCACCTCCAGTGCAACAGTGACTGTCAGTAATATATTGAAGTCTGAAAAGATTAGGTCCCTTGCATTTAGATGCCTTATTAAGAAACCAGAGAGATCTAAGATAGTAACATTCAAACTTTTTTTTTTTTTTCCCCGGCATGCAGAAATTCCTGGGCTAGGGATTGAACCTGTGCCACAGAAGCAACCCAAGCTGCTGCAGTGACAACGCCGCATCCTTAACCTGCTGTGCCACAAGGGAATTCCAACATTCCAATTTAAAAAAAAGGTTTGATTGTTTAGTTAGGTTTCCCAAGTGGCCCCTAGAGAATGGATTTGGAGGTGGCTGCAAAGATCCAAGGTCAGTGAGCACCTTTGAGGGCAGTGGTGAAGTTGGACAACAAGGAAGAGGCACGTTAATTCTTCCCTGACCTTTTATGTGACCCCTCCTTGGCTCCCTTCCCATCCTTCCTCCTTTTGTCTTTTTCTCCTCTGTAAGGGCAGGATTCCACGGCAGGCTTTTAAGATCTGGCACTTCACTTATGCTCTGGGAATTCACCAAGTGAATTCTTACTTCTCGTAAACGGTAACCCATCAGCCAGGGTGGCACGGAAGAGAAAGAGGATGGGATGTCCAGCCATGGACCAGGCTGCCAACACCAAAGCGGGGCTCATGGTGACACAATGCTTTCTGCCCTTGCGTGAAGGATAGAAGAGTGCTGAGACTGGACCACGAGGGCCCAAGAAGCCTCTCAAAATACCCTGCACCCGTCCTGGAATGGCTTGGGATGGTGGGTTCACCCTGGACCAGCTCCACGGCTTGCATGGCAGGTGGCCAGATAGAATGGGACAGTCCCTGAAGTCTCCCCAGATTGCCTGCTGCTCAACTTGTATCTTTCTAGAATCATGCAGGTGATGGAATTTGCCTATGGTGTCATTTATGGGAAAGGAAGGACACGTGAAGGTGGATCTGGGAGAAATGACTTGTCCTGGGTCCT
The DNA here is from genome assembly GCA_004024745.2 of Catagonus wagneri. Taxonomy (NCBI): domain Eukaryota; kingdom Metazoa; phylum Chordata; class Mammalia; order Artiodactyla; family Tayassuidae; genus Catagonus; species Catagonus wagneri. The sequence continues at coordinate 22,554,440 of PVHT021183634.1, read as the reverse complement.
AGTATGGTCTGAGAGTGGCAGGAAGGGTTTGAAGGAGAAGAAGGGGATGAGGGTGGGGACATGGGCGGAGAGATTTTTAGGACACAGTCAGCCTTCGGTGCAGAGTCATGTCTTGTTTAGGGGAGCATTGTTTGCATAGCATAAATGCTCTAGAGATACATGGACCACCAGGAGGCATCATCTATGCATGCGATTCTTGCCCTTCAAAAGCAGCCAGCCTCTGAGCATATCCCATCTTAGAGAGCAGCCAGCTCTTAGACTACTCTCTGATGAATTGACTCTTTTCCCTGGACCCTGCTCTCCCTTTAGGGGCTGTTCAGCTCACTGTTCTCTCTCTTGAGCTCTGCCCCAATTCCACCTGGGTCCACACTCCAAATGACCCCGTTTCTTGATCTCATCCACCTGGCTTTTTACTCTTTCCTTCCTTGCTTAACTTGGCATATCAACTCTGCCGTAATTCTCTAAAGAGGATATTTTATCAGAAAATGGAAGTCTGAGGCAATGAGAGAGAGCAAAAATGCATCGCTGTTAATTTTTAGGCCCAGGAATTCACACAGCTACAAATCCAAACTGTTGAGTATTGCCTTAGGAAAGGTTGCTACCACTGTGCTTGCCAGGTACAAGAAAGGACAATTACAATTGATTCTGCGTTGCTCTTGTAATAACCTATCGTAAATTTTTAAGCACAGAAATGAGACTTTTTGGCAAAGCCCCAAAGGTTCTATCTGCCAGTCCATCTTAATGATGGATTCTCTTTTCTGAACAGGAATGCGTCATTGCAGGTCTTGTGTTTTCAGATAAACACAAAGCTTTGGGGACAAAATGTTTGAGTAATAAGACTACAGGTTGTTCTCCCATGGGAGTTCCTGGAAACCTTCTTAACTGGGACATTTGAAGCAAGCCTCACGACCTGGGCTGAGAACTGCCGCGGCTGACACGGCTTTTATAGGATGTGCTACAAAGACCAACTTTGTGCCACAGACTCATTTCCTGGTTAGCCTTGCTTGTCATTTTATCTCAGTTTACAGACTTTTGTTAAAAGAACAAACAAGAAAGTTCAGATCAGTCAAGAGTGTAGTTTAGGTGTCAGCTCCAAGGCTTTAACTAAAGGCAGATAATACTAAGTTTTCAGGAGTTCTCATTGTGGCTCAGTGGGTTAAGAACCCCACACAGTCTCTGTGAGGATGCAGGTTCGATCCCTGGTTTCAGTGGGTTAAGGAGCCTGTGTGGCCACAAGCTGTGGTGTAGGTCACAGATGCAGTTTAGATCTGGTGTTGCTGTGACTGTGCCATAGGCCTGCAGCTGCAACTTCAATTTGACCCTGAACCTGGGAACTTCCACTTTTCTTTGTGCAGGTTCTGAACTTTTTTTTTTTTAAGCAGAACTGTATTTTTTAAATGTAACTACCAGGAGTTTCTGTTGTGGTGCAATGGAAACGAAACCATGAGGTTGCAGGTTCATCCCTGGCCTCACTCAGTGGGTTAAGGATCCGGCGTTGCCGTGAGCAGTGGTGTAGGTCACAGATGTGGCTTGGATCTGGAGTTGCTGTGGCTGAGGCACAGGCTGACAGTTGTAGCTCCGATCCGACCCTTAGCCTGGGAGCCTCCATAGGCCATGGGTGCGGCCCTAAAAAAAGCAAAAAAAAAAGTGTAACTAGCAAACATGAAGATGTGTTTTTGTTCTGAAGGCTGAATTGACTGCTCCTTGCCATAAATTGTTCAATGCTTTATTGTTCCTTCAGGATGTTTATATAGCTTCATGTATCTCTCTACAAAATGCAGATTAATTGCAGAGGAAACAGAAGAAGTTTACAGTGGGGAGCTTGGCGGATACCACCCTAGTCACAAACTCTAAGCTAACGCCATCAGTAATTGGACAAATTGCCATTGAGCACCAGCCGATGAGATGAGCAAGAGAAAAATACTTCCCGGCATCACTTTTGAAATAACCCTGCAAAAATTCAGAACTCGAGTCTAACCATGATATCAGGTAGCCCCAAACTGAAGATCATTCAACAAAATAACTGGTCTGTAGTTTTTTTTAAAGTGTCGGAGTTATGAAAGACCAAGAAAGTGCCCCAGATTGAAGGAGAGTAAAGAGACATGAGGGCATGAGAACTAAAGGGGCACTAGGGTCCCTGGATTGGATCTTTTTTTTCTTTTTGCTTTTTAGGGCCACACTCTTGGCACATGGAGGTTCCCAGGCTAGGGGTCACATCAGAGCTGTAGCTGCCAGCCTACACCACAGCCATAGCAATGCAGGATCTGAGCTGTGTCTGCAGCCCATACCACGGTGCATGGCAACGCCAGATCCTTAACCCACTGAGAGAGGTCAGGGATCGAACCTTCGTCCTTATGGTTGCTAGTCATGGCTGAGCCATGAAGGGAACTCCCTGGATTGTATCATTTAATCGTTGACATCATTGGGATAACTGTTGAAATTTGAGTGGGGTCTGAAATCTAGTTGGTGAGATTCTGTCGATGTTAATTTTATGATCTGGGGGCTGTACAGTGGCTAGGTTAAAAGATGGTTTTATTTTTTTAGGAAATGTACACTGAATTATTAGGAAGAGTAGGCCTTATGCTTGCCATTGACTCCAATGGTTTAGAAGAAATTATATGCACACACATTCTAATAATGTCTTAAGGTAAAAAACGTTTTAAGAGGTGAATTAGAAGGATATTCTCTTTTAATACGGGGACAATTATGTTTGCCATCAGTTCTATAATCTTGAGAAAATTCTAGCTGAAGCTTGGAGTGCCAGCATTTTCATGCACTGATCCTACAATCTGTACCTGCTCTTCTGAGATTTGAGTGGAAAGTAATTTCAAATATGTTGTGAAATTTACTGATGTGATATTACTGCTGTAAACAGGATTTAATCTGTTTAGGGCTTAGATACTTTATCTTCAAATTCCTCTGACATGAAGTATTAAGCTAGTGCATAAAAGTATTTGAAGATTGAATCAGATGTGTATGTGATTCATCTAAGTGCATAATTTACCTAGAATATTTCATTTTTCTTATGAAAATACTCAGAAAATACTTAATATAAAAACTGTATATGCACAAAAAGTATTAAAAACAACACAAAGAAAATAAAGTTCAAGTAGAACAGAAACCACATGCCACTGGTAACATTTAGGCTATTTCTTTCTTTTCTTTTGCTTTTTTTTGGCAATTTTTAGGGCCACACCTGCAGCATATGGAGGTTCCCAGGCTAGGGGCTGATTAGGAACTGTAGCCACCGACCTACGCTACAGCCACTGCAACACCAGGTCCGAGCTGCATCTGTGACCTACACCACAGCTCACGGCAATGCCGGATCATTAATCCACTGAGTGAGGCCAGGGATCGAACCCGCAACCTCATGGTTGCTAGTCGGATTCGTTAACCACTGAGCCACAATGGGAACTCCAGCTGTCCCCATTCTTGAGATGTCATTTTGAATATATTTTTTAACTATAAATTCAAAAAATTAGTTTTGTATCCTAGTGTATTTATTCATTGTAGCATAAGCATTTTCCCATTAACAAAATTTCAGGAGTTCCCTTTGTGGCTCAGCGGTTAATGAATCCGACTAAGAACCGTGAGGTTGCGGGTTCGATCCCTGGCCTTGCTCAGTGGGTTAAGGATCCGGCGTTGCCGTGAGCTGTGGTGTAGGTCGCAGACGCGGCTCGGATCCGGTGTTGCTGTGGCTGTGGCGAAGGCCAGCAGCTACAGCTCCTGTTAGACCCCTAGCCTGGGAACCTCCATATGCCGCGGGTGCGGCTCTACATAAAAAGGCAAAAAGACAAAAAAACAAACAAACAAACAAACAAAAAACAAAATTTCAGATATCTTAAGTTCTTCATTTTAACACAATTTTAAATTTATAAAAGAATTGCAAAAACAGTGCAAAGTATTTTTGTTACTTTACCAAATGTTAACTTTATCATAGTTGCTTTCTCTTGCTTCATATTCATGTGTATGTGAATTTATATATGTACATATGTATATAATGTGTATTATGTTTATTAATATATTTTAATACATTTTTCTGACCTGTTTAAAAATAAGTTATAGTCATCATCCACTTTTATTTTATGTAGTCATAATAAGGTTTTAAAGCTCAAGAAATTTGACATATAGTACTAATATCTAATATAAACTACATTTTTATAGATTGCCAGTTTTCTCCAGAACACCCTTTATAGCAATATTTTTTACCCCCAAAACCAGGATCCAATTCAGGATCATTTAGATGTCGTGTTTCTTTAGCTTCTTTTCATCTAGAAAAGTTCTTCAGCCTTTTCTTCTTTTTTTAGTATATATTCTAACGTGTATTTGAAACATTAATCAGATCATATTTTCAACTAAATCTTAGGTCTATAGTTGAGTTTATTTCTTTTCTTATCTTTTTTCTTTTTTTTTTTTGTCTTTTAAGGGTCACACCTGCAGTATATGGAGGTTCCCAGGCTAGGGGTCCAATCAAAGCTGTAGCCGCCGGCCTACACCACGCCACAGCAATGTGGGATCTGAGCTGCGTCTGCGACCTACACCACAGCTCACAGCAATACCAGATCATTAACCTACTAAGCAAGGCCAGGGATCAAACCCATGTCCTCATGGATGCTAGTAGGGTTTGGTAACTGCTGAACTCCTGAATTTATTCTTCTTGAAGTTATCACCTTTGGGTAACTTATGTTTTTTAAATGTCAGTACTTCTAGCTAACATGGACAGTATTAAACTATAAGTTTTCTAAAGTGTTATAAGTTTATCAACTCCTTATTTCTAGACGAACAAAAATGTAAAAAATTTCAGAAATTACAAAAAAAAAAAACCGCAACAAACTGATCATGGTAAGCAATGTAATTAAGCTGTTTTGCACCTGGAAGTATATTTGGCCAACACACTTGAGGGTAAAAACAGTGATGGATGGACCATTGTGATGACATCTCTTTTTTTTCCCCCTAATTTTTAAAAATTAAAGTATAGTTGATTTACAATACTTCCATTTCCATGGGACAGTAAAGTGACCCAGTCACCCTTTTTTTTTCCATTTTCCATCAAGTTCTTACCCAAGAGACTGGATACAGTTCCCTGTGCTGTACAGCAGTGCCCCATCCCCCATCTGTTCAAAATGTAACAGTCTGTATCTACCAACCCCAAACTCTCCATCAGTGCCGCCCTCGCGCCAACTCCCCAGCAAACACATGATCTGTCCGTGATCTGTTTCTGCTTTGCAGCTAGGTCGTTTGTGTTGTATTTTAGACTGCACATATAAATATATCATATGGTATCTGCCCTTCTCTTTCTGACTTACTTCACTTAGTATGAGAGTCTCTAGTTCCGTCAGTGTTGCTCCAAATGGAATTATTTTGTCCCTTTTTATGGCTGAATATTATTCCATTGCATATACGTACCACATCTTCTTAATCCATTCATCTGTTAATGCACTTTCAGGTTGTTTTCATGTCTTAGCTATGGGGAAATAGTACTGTGATGAATATAAGGGGTGCATGTATCTTTTTTGATGAAAGTTTTTTCCGGATATGTGCCCAGGAGTGGGATTGCTGGATTGTATGGTAGTTCTATATTTAGTTTTTTTTTTTTTTCCTAATGGATTTTATTTCAATTATAGGTGTACATAAATCATCACAAGTCAATTTTATAGATTTTGTATCCCAAACCCACAGTGCATCCCCCCACCCCCCAGATTGTCTTATTTGAAAAACCAAGGTTTTCCAAAGTCTGTGAGTCATTGTCTGTTCTGCAAAGAAGTTCATCGTGTCTTTTTAGTTTCCACATGTAAGCGGTAGCATTGGGTGTTGCTGTCTAATTGTCTGACTGGTTTCACTTCACATGATAATCTCTAGGTCCATCCATGTTGCTATAAATGTTGGTAATTCGTTCCTTTTAATGGCTGAGTAATGTTCCATTGTGTGTATATACCATATCTTCCCTATCCACTCCTCTGTCGATGGGCATTTAGGTTGTTTCCATGTCCTGGCTATTGCATAGAGTGCTGCAATGAACACTGGAGTACACGTTATATTTAGTTTTTTGAGGTGCTTCCATACTGTTTTTTTACAGTGGTTGTACCAATTGATATTTCCACCAACGATGAAGGGAGGGTTCCCTTTTCTCCGTAACATCTCTTGACACATCTTCCTTGGATCCAGAATCACTAATGGTGTTGGTTTTTAGGTTAGCTCTTCTTTACCACCTGGTCCTTCTTCAGTGATCATCAGTGATGATGATGTAATTCATGACAAAATATTTTTTATTTAATATTTTCCGAGTGCTTAAAATACGATAACAGTTCTTTAAAAAATACATAAAGATAGAGGCTTTTCCTTAAGGCATTTGTATCTACTTTAAGGATTTGTAGCAGAACATGCTTCTTTCATTGTATTTATTAGCTTCAGCCCTTTTCTTTTTTTTGGAGGGGGGCCTGCACCTGCGGCGTATGGAAGCTCCCAGGCGAGGGGCCGAATTGGTGCTATAGCCACCAGCCTACACCACAGCCACAACAAGGCAGGAGCTGAGCCGGATCTGTGACCTAGACTACACCTCACGGCAGTGCTGGATCCCTGACCCGCTGAGCGAGGCCAGGGATCAAACCTGCATCCTCGTGGTTACTAGTTGAATTCCTTTCCACTGAGCCACAGTGGGACCTCCCTCAGCTCTTTTCTTGACATTGACATTTCTGAAGTGAAGAGGCAGTGTCCCTCCACGTAGAGTAGTCTGTTTTCTACAGGTGGTCATGAAAATATTTCATTGAAATTTATTTAGGTAATGGTTTAAGTTGGGCAGATGGGGGCTTCCAGATGTTGGCCTTTATAAATGGTGTTGCAGTGAACAGCCTTATGCTTTTGAAAGCATTACTGATTATTTTCTTGCTTTAATTTAATTTTTTATTTTATATTGGAATATAGTCGATTTACAATGTTGTGTTAGTTTCAAGTGTACAGCAAAGTGATTCACTTACACATACACATATATCCATTCTTTTTCAGATTCTTTTCCCATATAGGTTATTGCAGAATATTGAACAGAGTTCCCTGTGCTGTTAGAGGTCTTTGTTACTTGTCTATTTTATGTGCAGTAGTGTGTGTGTATCAATCCCAACCTGCTAATTTATCCGTCTCCCCCATGTTTCCCCTTTGTTTTCAAAGTCTGTGAGTCTGTTTCTGTTTTGTACATAAATTCATTTGTATCATTTTTTAAAAGATTCCTCTCATAATTGATATCATAATATATGTCTTTCTTTGACTTACTTCACTTAGTTTGATAATCTCTAGGTCCATCCATGTTGCTGAAAATGGCATTATTTCATTCTTTTTATGGATGAGTAATATTCCATTGTTTATGTGTACCACATCTTCTTCTTCTTTTTTTTTTGTCTTTTTGCCTTATTTGTGGCGCACCCGGCATATGGAGGTTCCCAGGCTAGGGGTCTAACAGGAGCTGTAGCTGCCGGCCTTCACCACAGCCACAGCAACACGGGATCCGAGCTGTGTCTGCAACCTACACCACAGCTCCCGGCAACACCGGATCCTTAACCTACTGAGCAAGGCCAGGGATCAAACCCGCAACCTCATGGTTTCTAGTTGAATTCGTTAACCACTGAGCCACGACGGGAACTCCTGTAACACATCTTCTTTATCCATTCTTCTGTCTATGAACACTTAGGTTGCTTGCTTCCATGTCTTGGCTATTGTAAATAGTGCTGCAATAAGCATTAGGATGCATGTATCTTTTCGAATTACATCCCTGATTATTTTCATCGAATATAATCCTGGGTAAATTGGTATGGGTTTGAAGACTTGAGACATATTTCCAAACTGTTTTTCAGAAGGGTGCAAATGGCAATAATAAAATCTCATGGGTTGCCAAATGAACCTCCATTTTTGAAAGCTGGGAAAATAAAAGTCCTATCCGAATATACTCTATGTTATTACTGTTTTTAAAGTTTTCTCTAATAGCTTTGTTAGATGTGCTGTGTTAAGTAAAAATGCAGGGTTGCAAATTGTACACACATCATGTTTAGAAGTGTAGACGAGATAGGGTCACCAGAGCTGCCTCTGAGTTACACAGGTGAGCCAATGCTTCTGGGTTGTTTATTAATTTGAAATTGATCCTGGCATCTGTCAAGGTAAGGTTACTGTGTCTTTGCTTGGGACTCCCTTTCACTGCCTGTGTAGATAGGGCTTTAATGTTTATTTTATGGGCAATTCTTAACATTTCGCACAGGAGAGAGGCCATCACGCAGACTGTGTCACCCCAGTGCCAGGTCTGTGCCCAGCACTTGTCTCAGAAACGATGCTAAGAGGTCCTTGTTGAGTGAAGTGGGTAGATTGGTGGAGAGCCCTCAGTGAGTCAGAGTTTTGGGCATCAGTGTCTTGGTAGTTAATAATAGCATAAGTTCTGGAGACGGACACTTGGGTTTGATTCTCGGCTTACCACTTACTGTATGACAATGAGCAAGTCCTTTAACCTCTCTGAGCCTGGGTTCCTTTACGTGTAAAAGGTATGGTAGTTGTGAGGATCAGCTGAGATAACACAGAGAAAACTCCCCGCATGATGCTCAGCGCGTTGTAAACCCCGATTCAGTGTTAACTTTCATGATCGTTGTAACAGTCCATTCATCCACTTTGAAGTTGTGCCTTGCAGGGGCAAAGCCACTTTCACATCTTGGGAGGTGTTAGTTCTTCCTTTTGACAGATGGGGAACCCTAGGCTCAGAGAGGAGCCGTGAGCTGCCAAGGCTGTATCACCGGGACTTGGCAAGGCAAGGCCTTCATTTCTGTTCTCACTCACAGGTCAGAGCTCCTGTTCCTGAGATCGGCTGCCTGTTTCATAACTCTGTTCCTGGAATCCCAAAGCTATGTGGGCAAATGCTGAATGAACCCCAGGGTTTTCCCATGGAGATGTCTTGGCATAGACCAGGCATCAGCAAACGTTTTCTGTAAAGAGCACACAGTACATATTTTAGGGTTTGCCTGCTGTATGGTCTGTGTTGCAATTACTTTGCTCTGAAGTTGGAGCTTGAAAACTGCCTTAGACAATATGTAAATGAATGGGCGTGGCTGTATTCCAGGAAAACCATATTAGCAACCAGATTTGGCTCCTGCATGGGCGGCTGTCTTAACCCTTCTTTCTTTCTTTCTTTAGTTATTCTTTTTGCCTTATCTAGGGCCACACCCACAGCATATGGATGTTCCCAGGCTGGGGGTCTAACAGGAGCTGTAGCTGCTGGCTTTCGCCACAGCCACAGCAACGCGGGATCCGAGCCACATCTGCAACCTACACCACAGCTCATGGCAACGGCAGATCCTTAACCCACTGAGCGAGGCCAGGGATCGAACCTGCAACCTCATGGTTCCTAGTCGGCTTCATTAACCACTGAGCCACGACGGGAACTCCTTAACCCTTCTTTAGATAATCAGTGCAGTTCACTTTTGGGGTCTGGGGCGGAAATGTGCATTTCGTTATGTTGGCCACAATAAGAACCCCTAGTCCAGTAGCTTAGGCCTGGCCCTTAGTGGGGTCTTAGTCACTGCTTGTTAAATGCTTGAGAATTTCTTCCATCAGTCGGTCTTTTCCTGTGGAGACTTTTTCTAAAGTTATGTATTCCTATACTTTAGAAAAAGTACCGTGATTTATTTAGCACTTAAGACTTTTAAATTTTGTTTTGTTTCTGGAGCATGTGGTTCTGAAATGACATGAATAACAGATGGGAAAAAGAGCTCTTATCCCCCAATGGATCTGAAAAAAATGTTTATTTCAGATAGTCTTCGTGTTCGTTCTGTATCAGTTATTTGATTTTCATTCTCTTGCATTGAGGGTAATTTTTAACAAAACGTCTCTTTGGGATGTAGACAGCTTTTGTTTTACTTAGAAGGAAATCTCATTTGCACTCTTAGACTCCTATCGACTCAAATAATTTTAAAAATAAGAGCTGAGGACACACTTGCTCTTTGCAAAGTAAACAACTACCCTTTGTCACCTAGACAAGCACCAGCCTGTGGCTGTGTGGGGGGCTTCGCTCCAAGAAGATGTCTCTTGGTGTGGAAATGGCAGTGGTGGCCTCTTGACCCTCAGGCCGAAATACATTTAGTTGTATTTTGTCCATGAGAGCGTCCTGTGATAGCAACCTCAGATGACAGCTGAATTTAGGACACGTGTGTAGTTAATTTGAAATACTGCCCTGGGCAGTTCAACTTTGGCCGAAGAAAGATGTTCTCTCTTCAGATCAGTACTTTGTTGCCTTCGCTGATGATTCTCTATCAGGCTGCCAAGAACTACTATTTCCCGTTTGTAGAGTTTGATGAAGTCCCTCAGCATCTCCTGGCTGTGCTCACCGTTTCATCTGAAAGGAAGCATATCTCCCTTTCCTGGTGTACAGCGGGGAGTGAAAACATGCAGCTCATTTGAATCTGCAAGCTGAGATGTTAGGTTCCTCTTCAGTCTCCCTGGATTTTTTCCCACAAGGAAACATATGGAAAAGGCTTGGGGGGAAGAATCACTGATTCGGTCAATGAATGGGTCAGCATCGTCGTCTCTAGCAGATGCACAGCATCACACTAAGCATCTGTCTCTCTGTCTTTGTTGCTGACCGGGAGAGACAAGAGACTTGGATCGGAAGGGTGAGGTTCCCTATGGTAACGAACCCCATCTAGTATCCATGACGTAGGTTCGATCTCTGGCCTCACTCAGTGGGTTAAGGATACATCATTGAGCTGTGGTGTAGACTGCAGATGCAGCTCGGATCTGGCATTGCTGTAGGCCAGCAGCTGCAGCTCCAATTCAGCCCCTAGCCTGAGAACTTCCATATGCCACAGGTGCATAAAAAAAAAAGACCCTCACTCCCCCCCCCCAAAAAAAAGTACCTTTGTTCTCCCTCTCTTAATCATTCAGTTTCATGGCCATTACATTAGGCAGTGCAAGGCACTGTACGAGGCAGCCCCAGAGATAGAAACATATAATTCAGCACTACTGTTAACCTGCTGAATCCCAGAAGGGATCAGAAGGGAATTTGAAGGCTGCATCCCAGAAGGGAGACCAATGGTAGTCACTGGCAACCTGGCAGGCAAGGTAACTTTGGGGGAGTTTCCATCAATTTTCGTCCCCATGTTTTTAGGAGAAGATTCAATAGAAGTTACCAAGAAGACGACAATTCTAGATAATCAAAAATGTAGAGGTGTGGGGAGTTCCCTGGTGGCTCGGCAGGTTAAGGATCTGGCATTGTTACTGCTGTGCCTCTAGTCGCTGCTGCAGCTTGAGTTCGATCCCTGGCCCAGGAACTTCTGCAGGCAAAAACAAACCCCAGCGACTTAGAGATTGATGTCAGATAGAGTAAGAGACAGGGAGCACAGTGCAGCCTGTCTGCTAAGCACCCATAGTTTATGATTAGACGTACTGTACTTAGAACACCATCATCCCCGATCATTTTTCTGATCCCTCTATCTTAAAAGCTGTGCCCACTGGTAATTTAGAAAGAATTGCATAAGCTGAACATTTAAAGTGTTTGAACTCAGTGTATGAACAGAAGTTCTTCAAAAATCTGTTTTGTGCTAAAGTATTGTGTATCTTTCCAGAGATTGTATGAAAGGTACATATTTAAAGTGAAGGCAGTAAGTAAAAAGAAGTGCTGCTTCAACTTGGTTACATGTGAAAATTGCTCTGGAGTGTTGCAGAAAGACTGCACCTTTTAACAAGAGAAGGTGATTCTCCTGACCTTCTGTTTGCTTAATTTTCCAAAGCCTTCAAGAAAATGTATATTTTGGGGAGTTCCCATTGTGGCTCAGCAGTAACAAACCTGACTACTATCCAGGAGGTCAAGTGTTTGATCCCTGGCCTAGCTCAGTGGGTTAAGGATTCAGTGTTGCTGCAAGCTGTGGCTTACATAACAGATGTGGCTTGGATCCCGTGTTGCTGTGGCTGTGGTGTAGGCTGGCAGCTACAGCTCTGATTTGACTCCTAGCCTCGGAATCTGTGGTGCAGGTGAGGACCTGAAAAGCAAAAAAAAAAAAAAAAAAAAAAGGTAATGAACCCAATGCTACTTTTATCAGGGAAAAAGTCATAAAATTCACAGCTTGTACCAGAGTGTTTCACTGAGAATTCCTGTTCTTTGTGTTTTGGAATTCATATTGTTAAAAAGAGAAATTTTGGAAAGGCAGGGGTGGACCAGAATTGCAGTTTGTATGCTGCCTACAATCATATATTCCTTTTCTTAGGAACCTATTTTTCTTAGCAGATTACGTTCTTAAAATAGAGCACACCACATTTAGTCTCTGGCGTGGTGGGGCACAGCATTTTGTTTACTGTTTGGGCTTATGTGCAGTGGACAGGAACTTTTTTACAGACAATCTTAAGACTGAAAGAGTTCTTAAAGATCAGCTAGTCCAGGGGGTTCCTGTTGTGGCTCAGTGGTAACGAACCCTACTAGTATCCATGAGGATGTGTGTTTGATCCCTGGCCTTGTTCAGTGGATTAAAGATCCGGTGTTGCCCTGAGCTGCAGTGTAGGTCACAGATGCAGCTTGGTTCCTGTGTTGCTGTGGCTATGGCTGTGGTATAGGCCAGCAACTGCAGATCTGATTGGACCCCTAGCCTAGGAACTTCCAGGTGCTGCAAGTATAGCCCTAAAAAGCAAAAAAAAAAAAAAAAAAAAAAAAAGTCAGCTAGTCCAGCCCCAGCATCCTCTTCCCAAGTGGCCTTTCTGCCAACATCTAGATCCTCATTTTCTAGTGACAGTCCAGTCTATATTTGGACAGTGCCCAAATGACAGAAAATTCTCCTTTACACAAACTGGAATCTCACACTGGCTTCTCTTTCTGTGCTTCCTTGTTGGGGCGTTTACTTAGTCTATGCATTTTTAGGTATTAGAGATTTAAGAGAATGTTTTCCTGCTCACACCATACCTCCAACCCACCCAGCCTTCCTCATCAGGCCTCCGTTCCTCCAAATGTGTTTCATTGGATAGTTAAAGCCCTTCACCACCAACCTCAACCTTCTTAATGTGTGGAATCAAGAAAGGGACCTGTGTTCTAGTCCAGGATTTCACTTCTCTGGCTCTCAGTCTTGCACTTTTGTTAATACAGCCCAAGGTAGCATCTTAACATGGGAGGCTTAGGCTCTAAAGGGTGAAATTCGGTGTGATAAATGGAAGTTACCCTTGGAGTCACCCGTAAAGTAAAACCTATAGAAAGAACACATGGTTTTGTGTCTGTAGGTGGCCCTAAGAATAATTCCTATTATCGTAAGGTTTTAAGCTCCTAATCTCGCCTAAAGAATGGAATTAAAGAAAAAAAAAAGCTTTTCTGCAAAAGACTTTTGTAGGGAGTTCCCGCTGTGGTGCAGTGGAATCAGTGGCATCCCTGGAGCACTGGGATGCAGGTTTGATCCCCCGGCCCGGCACAGTGGGTTGGGATCTGGTGTTGCTGCAGCTGCTGTGTAGGTAGCAACTGTGGCTCTGATCTGCTGATCCCTGGCCCAGGAACCTCATGTGCCATGGGACAGCCAAAAAAGAGAGAGAGAGAGAGAGAGAGAGAGAGAGAGAGAGAGAGAGAGAGAGGGAGAGACTGTTGCATAAAGAGAATGGATTGAACACACACATCTACTTTTACCCCCAACCAAACAAAACCTCATGAAAGTCAGGTTTTCTTTTCTTTTTGTTTTATGGTGGTAAAACATGTATAACATAACATTGACCATTTTAACCATTTTGAAGTATTCGGTTTAGTAGTAAGTATGTTCCCATTGTTGTGCAACCATCACGACTAGCCTTCTCCAGAACTTTTTCCCCTTTTCAAAGTGAAACTCTGTACCCATTAAATACCAATCCCCCATTTCTCCCCTTCCCTGACTGCCACTGTTTCCTTTCTGTCTTTGGACGCTTTTTGGATTTGACTGCTCCAGGTCCCTCAGAGAAATGAATGGAGTCACGGATCTTTGTCCTTTTGTGGTTGGCTTCTTTCACTTAAGGGAGTTATTGTAAAGGCATAAATCTGCAAACACAAGGATAACAGGAAAGGAGACAATAGGCATTAAATTTCTGGCAGCAAGTTGAAGGAAATGTATGGTTAAAATAAGGAGGACCGATCTGTTTTGAGAATGTCTAAACATTCCTGAGTCTTGCTATCTTTTCTATGAATGGGTTGGCTCTCAGCCTACCCCATTGACAGCTTAGGATCCTGTTTGTTCAGGTCTGCAAAGTTTTTTTGTTTTTTCATTTTGTTTGTTTTTTCTTTTGTCTTTTTAGGCTGCACCTGCGGCATTTGGAAGTTTCCGAGGCTAGGGGTCCAGTTGGAGCTGCAGCTGCTGGCCTACGCCACAGCCAGATCTAAGCTGGATCTGCAGCCTACACTGCAGCTCATGGCAATGCTGGATCCTTAACCCACTGAGCGAGGCTAGGCTAGTCATCCTTATGAGACTTCATCAGGTTCTTAACTAACCTGCTGAACCACAATGGGAACTCCATGTTTTTGTTTTTTAACTTCTTATGTGTCTGCCTTCCATTTTCCAAAGTTTAACTTTAAAACTTTATTGGTAGCAGAAAGAAGATCCTATAAGCTTCAGGGGGTGAAAAAATCAATCACATGCCGAGATCGGGAATCAAAATGGGTCTTTATGTCTCAACAGCAACACTGGCAGTGAGGAAGCAGTGGAGCGATGCCTTCCGTAGTCTGGAGGCAAATGACTTTAAAGCTGGAACTTTCTTTCCAGCCAAACCCTTAATCAATGGTGAGGATACAATAATGACATTTCAGACATGCAAGTTCTTTAGGAAGCAGCAGGAGGAGGTGGTCCGCTGAAAGGAGGGTGTAAACCAGGAAAGAAGACTCCAGGGAATATAGGAAATAGGAGATCCAACATGAAAAAGACCCAAGAAGTTTCTAAGGAGCTGACAGTAGGAAATCCCAGCATGACAGCCATACTCCCAAAGTGTGTGAGAAGGCTCAGGGAGTGATTTCTTTCCTAAGGTGGAATTAATAGAATATTGGATCTCAGTATTTTGAGAAGAGATTTAAAGATAGGGTTAAAATCTGGGGCTTGAATTAGTGAGAAATAAGTAAAATACTAAGGAAAAGGGGAAAAGTATTATCATCAATTTTGGAGAAAACAGTAAGATATTCAGAAAGGTCATCATAGTTTACCACATGGCTTGCCCGAAAGGAGTGTCATGTAGTCATAAGAATATTGATCTTTAAGATTTGCAATATAATTATATTGGGAGGATAGGGACATGGGAAAGGTATGCTTGTGTGGTGAGGGCATAGATAGGAAAAAAAATCATAAAATTCTCATTTTCCTTCTTGGGAAGTCAGTAAATAGTGCCAACAAGTGAGAAATCACAAAGAAGCAATAGAAACTTGTTATAAAAAATCATCTAAGAGACGTTAAAGTACTTCTTGGGAAGAACTGGAGGGAAATGGAGGGAGGGAATGAAGATAAAGAGATTGTGTTTTATAAAATCCATGGAGGAGTTCCCGTTGTGGCTCAGTGGTTAGCGAACCTGACTAGCATCCATGAGGACATGGGTTCGATCCCTGGCCTTGCTCAGTGTGTTAAAGATCCAGTGTTGCCGTGAGCTGTGGTGTAGGTCACAGACGTGGCTCGGATCCCACGTTGTTGTGGCTCTGGCGTAGGTCAGCAGCTACAGCTCTGATTCGACCCCTAGCCTGGGAATCTCCATACACCACATGTGTGGTCCTGAAAAGACAAAATAAAAAATAAAAAATAAATAAATAAGTAAATAAATAAATAAAACCTCCATGGAACCCTTAAGCACTTAGGAGCTCCCTGATGGTCTTGTGGTTAAGGATCTGTTGTCACATCACTGCTGTGGTGTGGGTTTGGTCCCAGGCCTGGGAACTTCTGCATGCTGCAGGCATGGCACATACACACACATAAAACAAAACTCTTTCAACAAAGAACTATTAGGCACTTTAAATCATGTACCTGTATAACCTTCATAACATAGTAATTAAAATAAAAGTGAATGTGGGAAAAGGAAAAAGAAAGGCACTGGAGGATATGCTCCAGCAAAATGAGGGAGCAAATAGAAAAGGCAGGCTGTTTGCCGAAAACAAGGGATCTGCGAAGTGAAGCCTAGTGATCCACCAAGCAAGACAGGAGCAGGGAGACAAAGTGCTGTGGGACACAATGGAGCTGATAAATTTTCTGATCAACTCAGCTACTTCGAAAATGCTATTGGGAGGCTTTTTACAGACCTTCTGGAATTGTTAGTAATGTACGCAGAAGAGTTAGGAATGTGCACAGAAAACTAAGAATTGGGGAAAATGAGGTACTTATTAACTCTAGAGAGAAAAAAACTCATGAAATTACACAAGAAAATATACTGTACTTCTTAGATCAGCAGCATACAAAATTTACACGATCCTAACAATGAGAAGACTGAAGAAGAATTAGCCAAAATTTGTGAACTAAATAAAAATGTCGGGAGAACACGCACAGGGGAAGTCATTGGATAAACTGATAAGTAAGAAGCAACATAACATAAACACCTTCTAGAACTATGAAGAGTTAAAAGTGGTATAACCGCCGTGGCGCAGCAGTTAACGAACCCGACTAGGAACCATGAGGTTGCGGGTTCGATCCCTGGCCTCGCTCAGTGGGTTGGGGATCCAGCGTTGCCCTGAGCTATGGTGTAGGTCGCAGATGCAGCTCGGATCTGGTGTTGCTGTGGCTGTGGTGCAGGCTGGAAGGTGCAGTTCTGGTTGGACCCCTAGCCTGGGAGCCTCCATGTGCCACGGGTGCAGCCCTAAAAAGCAAAAAAAAAAAAAAAAAAAAAAAAAAAAGTGGTATAAGACTAAGGGAATAAAAAAAAAGGCTAAGGGAATGGAGGTAGTGGGACATCTTTTTTTAAACAGTTTTAAACCTTCTCCTGCCATTTAGTTTTTAAAAACCATGTGCATGCTCTGTGCATTTTTATCTAATGAAGATTAAAAATATTTTAAAATATCAAAAAGGAAAACAATCCATATGTGGCTGTGTGGGCAGTATAAAGGATCTTTGATCTTGTTAAGAGATGGGTTTATTATTGTGATTACTGTAGGAGATGATGTTTTTCAAGAGCATCTAACACACAGTAGGATCCATATTTATCTAAATGGATGGATTTGCATCTGAAGAAAGCACACTTGACCAGCCCCACTTAGAGGCACTTCCTCAAAAAGCTGCAGAGTGACGTGGCCACTACTGCTTGACCTTCTAAGGTGGCGTTTCTTGCTGTGGCAGATTATCACTGCTGTAGCAGGGGCTCATGTGTGTGTGTGTATAGACACATTCATTAGACTGCAAAGTCAGCCCAAAGGATGTGAATGCATTAGCCTGTCTTGACAGCAGTATCGCTTTTGGCCCAGTCCACACCATCAGGCTTCTGGACACGGGGCAGTATTTTCCATCCCCGCCCTACATAGCATGTTTGTCTCAAGTGTTATGCCCCTTTCCAGTTCCTTCACCACCAATACCGACTCTGGGATCATGAAGCTCATGAAAGAGCAGATAGTCATTTCATCCTTCTGAAAGCCCATTGCCCAAAGAATACAATCCCTAATCCTTGGCATTCAAGGCCTATGTGATCTGTGATTCCCACCCCCACCCCCAGCCATTTTTCTAGCCTTATTTTATGCGACTTCAGACCTCACTCTTTATGCACCAGGAAAACCAAAGTACTTGCACTTATCTGTGAATGGTTTTGCCTCAGTATCTTTTCTCTTACTCTGCTTCCTACCTGGAATAGCCATTCCCTAGCTCCGTGTCACTTCCAGCCCCCAACCCACACCACCATGTCCTTCTTCAAGGGTCAGATCAATCAGCCCTTCCTCCAGGAAGCCTTCCCTGACCACCCCAAGCTGAGTGAGGTGTCTCCTTTTGGGTTCTCATAGCACTGGTACAGGCCCCCCTTGCAGAGGCCCAGAGCTAGTTTATCATCTGAGTGCTACTGGTGTGTTCATCTCTTCTGGAGGGTGGAGGATCACATCTTTCTTGGTCACGGCCCTGTGCCCATCCCCTGACAGCTCATTCCCACAAGGGCTGGCCTTAACCTTGTGGGTCCTCAGAGTTGCAGTCGTTTCTTCAGAGGTAGCTCTTGAGAGGAACATCCTGTCTGTTCTTGGAGGGTCTCAAGGCCATGGTCTCCACGTCTCCACCTTGTGATCCTGATTAAAGGCTCTTTTACCCCATTACTGTTTGAATGCAGAGCTGGATATTGGGATGAGCTGTGGGATGTGGTTCCATGGGTCAAAGTTCTGATAAAAAGCAATTCATGGTTCACTCACTAACATAGGCGGATTTCCTTCTTTCTCCTTTCCAGCAAGGAAGCACCTGGGCCAGGTGAACTGACTCATTCGTGGGTTGACTCAAACGAGTATTTACAGTATCTTCTCTGTGCCAGACACTGTTCTGGGGGGTACTGGGGTGGGGAGACAGCAGTGGAATAGAGAGACAAGATTTCTGTCCTTGGGGAACCCTACATTCTAAAGGAGGGATGCAAATAACAGAGGGCAAATAGGCCAAGTCATTTCAGGAGGAATGATAAGCGCTGAGAAGAGAAGAAAAGGGAGTGTGGGGTGAGGAGGCTACTCAGACGTGGCAATCAGGAGAGGGCCTCTCCGCATATGTGCTGAGGTCTGTTCTATTTTTGGCTCAGCATATGGAGGTCCCAGGCCAGGGATTGAATCTGAGCCAGAGCTGTGGCCTGCGCTACAGCTGCAGCAATGCAGCTGCCAAGGATTGAACCCGTGTCCCTACTGCTGCAGAGACACCATCGATCACATTGCACCACAGCGGGAACTCCATGTGCTGAGGTCTGAATCATGAAAAGAAGCTGCTCAGAGGAAGAGCTGTAGCTGCTCCTGTCTTATCCAGTTGCCACTGACCATATGGAGCTGTTTAAATTTGCGTGTAATTAAATGCTATTTTAAAATCAGTTCCTCAATCACACTGGCCGCATTTCAAGTTGTCAATAGCCAGCATATGGCTAGTGGCCACTATATCGGACAGTGCAGATATAGATCATTTCTATCATCGTAGAAACATTTCGTTAGGCCAAGCTGACCTACAGAAAGAATACTGGCTGGGGGGTTGCGGGGGTAGGAGGGGCTAGGGACAGCATTAGCAAAGGCCATGGCGCCGAAATGGATTGATGTCGAAGGGGCAATTATGGTCAGTGTCATGAGCAGTGAGAGAGGCTGATGGAAAAAGGAGAGAAAGGGAAACGAGGTTACTTGCAGAAGAGCTCCTGTATATACATAGTTCAAAGAACTGCCTCCTTTCATTTCACTTGTTGGGGCTGAAGTCAAGATTAGATTTGTCTGATAGGATTTTTAAGAGTAGAATGAAAATGATCTCTGGAGATCATACAAAGCATGTAAAAACCAGCTGAGAAAAAAACCTCTATTGACAAATAAGACAAGGATACAAGTCCTGACTCTGAGAGAAATACTGGTTGACTCCAGTGGCCAGTGGGTGAGGTCATGCTGCTGCCTCTTGGCCTTAAAGGGAGGGAGCCAGCCATTCTAAGTGAAGCCAAGAATATAATTTCCCAGGTCTTTCCCCCAAAATCTCTTAAAAACAGAACAGTGGTGTTTTGGTTTGGTTTGGTTTGGTTTGGTTTTCTAATCCTCCTTAATAACAGTTCTCCATAAAAGTAGGCTTTTGACTCTTGTGTCTTTAAAAGGCTAGAATTATATTCTGTTCCATTAACAGGAGCATCTGTGTCTGAACTTTACGTCGTATCACTTTTCACAAAGTGCAGGTCCCTTTTTGCGCCTGCCTGTTTGCTAAACAGGTTTTCTTCCTCTCTTTGTAAAGGTGCCTTTGTTTGAACCAATAGTTACTTGTCTTTACTGTAAACACAGTGTCCAGTGACTCCTTGTGGAGCTGGTGACTTTGCAGGAGGGAAAAATGTCTTGAAGGTCACTTTCTGGTGTTTGTATTGTAAAGTAAGTCACCAGAACTTAAAACCAAACAAAACAGAAACCGCTCACCAACTCCTCAGGGCTCCCTTCTCCTATTACCTTTGATTTCAACTCGTAGCTAGCATTTGTTGAATCATAATTAATCTGATCAAATGTAATCTGATAATTAGTAGCTGTGTACAAATACATACACTCCACCTGTTTCATTTGCCCTTGAAGGCGACGACGTGGTTCCAAACCTTAGCTTTGAATTGGAGAAGCTGGGCCGGTTCACGTTACAGACTGTGAGCTTCCTGGGGCAGCGGCCGCCAGGTACGTGTGCGCCCAGGATGCCAGCTCCGGCCCGCTTCACCTGAAACGCTGTGACCTGGCTGTGTCCTTACGTCAGACGTCCTACCGAGGACAGGGGAACCCTGGCGAAGCTTTAGGAGCAGCAGGTTCCCAAGCACAGGCGAGTCAGGTCATGATCGCTACCTGGATATTCTTCTCTTTCTTTACGGTAGGTCTCCTGTGTGGCTGGATTTTACTCTCACGTTCTGCTGGGTGATGCGGGGGCAACTTACACCTTCAGTGCCTCAAACTCATCAAGGTACATTTCCTGTTATGCTTCAGGGAAATTGCCTTTCTGAACTCAAGGCACTAGAATCGTCCAGAAACAAAAAAAACGCATCCCTCCTATTTTAGGCACTGGAGATTCTAAATGGCTAATGGTGTGCTTCTTTGGCGGACTCTTTTTTTTTTTTTTTTTTTTCAAGGCTGTTAAAGCAGAGCAGCTCTAAGGCTGAAAAAATGCTATTCGGTTTCAGGTTCCAATTTTGCTGTAAATTATTTCTCTTTCTCTAGTAATTACTGTAATACCTTAGGACCTTCCATTTATATAGTACTTTTCTTCTCAGGGAGGCAAAGCTTAAGTAGGAATGTTCTCTGGGATTTTTACCTGGTGATTGAATGCTATAAATATTTCTTAACTAGTCAGGAATGATTGCTGATGCATTGTTGGAAAACTAGGCATACAGCTTGTAAACAACCACTACATGAAAGTTATATAGGCTCTGCTTTCAAATCTGATCAAATTATTTGCCACTGACATTGAACCTGTTGGCAAGGGAGTAGAGCTGCAGAATACCCTTCTTAGGATTTGAAAACTATTATGGGAAGTCCTTTTCAGACCTATTTCTGGCCAGGCATTCTGTCCCCTGCAGGCTGGGGGCAGCTTTTATATTTGCGTGCTTCTCCTAGTTCAAGTCAAACAGTGGAGGGAGATACTGCACAATCCTGTTTGTATCCTGTCTATAGTGAGAGTGAAGTAGAGAAAGGAAGCATGGAGTTGCATGCTTCAACTCTTCCAAGGTCACAAAGATCAAGCATTGTCTGTTATCAACAGAACATCTGCTTAACTCAAAAAATGACTTTCAGAACTCTGTGTGCTGATTTATAAAGTAATGTGGGTGATCTTTGTGACTTTTCTGATCCCACATAGTTTTTATGTTATATATATTTTAAGATGTATTCACTTTTTATTTACATACGGTAAGACTGACTTTTTGCTGCATAACTCTATAAGTTTGGACAAATGCATAGAGTTGCAGACCCATTATCACAGTCAAGGTACAAAACAGCTCAAATTATTTACAAATATATTTTGTTTAGAATTTCTATTGGCATGTTTGGGTATAGAGTTTACTCTTATTTCTGAAGATGGAGCCAAACCATTTTGTAACAGATAATACAGTGTGTCTGACACTTTCCATGCAAGGTTGAGTGAGATGTTAGAAGCAAGATCTCATTTGCTGTTTCTTTTCTCAAGGAGTTATAAATAGGAAAATTACACTATCTGATTCATTGTTTTTTTCCTGTTACAATTCGTGGATTAGAATGGCATAGTGGAAGTTCTTTTTGGCACAGTGACTTGAGGATCCAGTGCTGTCATTGCAGCAGCTTGGGTTGCTTCTGTGGCCGGGTTCATTCCCTGGCCTGGGAACTTATGCGTATGCTGTGGGTGCATCCAAAAAAAAAAAGAAAAAAAAAATGGAGTTCCCATTGTGGTGCAGCAGAAATGAATCTGACTAGGAACCATGAGGTTGCAGGTTTGATCCCTGGCCTCGCTCAGTGAGCTAAGGATCCAGCGTTGCTATGAGCTATGGTGTAGGTCACAGATGCAGCTCGGATCCCGTGTTTCTGTGGCTGTGGCATAGGCTGGCAGCTGTAGCTCCGATTTGACCCCTAGCCTGGGAACCTCCACATGCCATAAGTGTGGCCCTAAAAAGTAAAAAAAAAAAAAAAAAAAAAAAAAGGAAAGAAAGAAAAAAATGGCATAATGTATTATACAATATGTTAACAGATAACTGAAGAAATTATTGTTCTAAAATGTAAATTGTAACTAGTAAAAGTAATACACTAAAGATGCAAAAAGTTAATGTTTTTGCTGCTTGAGTTTTTTATGTATATTTAGTTCTGTGTGGTTTTAAGGGACAGGAAATGCTGCTATAAGCAAAGGATGGCATAACTCAAACTGGCTTAGGAAGAGGATTAAAAGCTCAGATCATTGAAAATTACAAGGATGGGCTTTAGGCACTGCAAAATCCAGGGGTTCAAATGACATCATTGATGTCCCTCTTTCCCCTTTTAGCTGTGTTTTCCTTTGTTGGTTCTATTGTTGGTAGGCCCTTTCCCTTGTGCTTTCAAGATGATTGATAGCCGCTCCAGTCTTTTCTCCTATTTTCTCAATTCCTTTCAGTTCCAACCAAAGTCTCAGAATGGCATCTCATTGGCTCTGAATGATTCTCCTGCCCATCATCACTCCAGGGGGCGAGCGTTCTGATTGGCCAGACTTGGGTCACATGCTCACTCTTGGAGTTGAAGGGATGTCAGCTTTTGCTGGACCACAGGGTAGAAGGAGGTAGTGGCAGAAGGCGTAGTTCTTTAAGGGGAATCAGGGGGGCAGACAGATCAAGACAACCCATATGTATGTAATGAGACCTTCATTGGAAAACCCCAAGTGTTCACAGTTTCTGGGTTGGTGAACACGTGGAGATTAAGGGGAAGAGCTCAATCAGACAAGGCATGGAAATGCCACGCCCTTTTCCCATACCTTGCCCTGTGCGTCTCTTCCATCCACCTGTTTCTGAGTTATATCGTTTTTAAAATTAAACCGGTAATCTAGCGAGTAAACAGTAAACAGGTTTCCTGAGTTCTGTGAGTTGCTTTAACAAGTTAATTGATCCCAAGGTGTGGGGGGGGGGTGCGAACCTCGGATCTGTATAGTCAGAAGTACAAATAACAGCCTGGGCTTGCAGCGGGCATCTGAAGTGGGGGAGGGGCAGTCTTGTAGGATTGAGCCCTTAATCTGTGGGGTCTGATGCTAACTCTGCGTAGACAGTGTCAGAATTGAGTTGAATTGCAAGAAAGCCCTCTTGTGTCTGAGCCCTCTTTGCTTGGGGGGCGGGGGGGAGGGTAGGTAGGATAACCACCCCATCCCCCAGCCTACATAGACACATTGGAATTGGTGAGCAGAACTTTTTGTTTAAGTAGTATGTCCTCCATTTAGGAATGATTTAGAAATGAACAAGCTGTTCAGATTGAATTGATTTTCATAGATTTAGAGTCTGAGAAAATCCACTAAACACCATATCCTTTGACTGGTGGGCACCTAGCATAAATTAGATGCTCAGTGAGTATTTGTTGAATAAATTTAATCCTTATGCTTTAGTTGAGGGTTTTGGAGGAAATTACTCCAAAGACCGTTTCTAAATCTGCTCATTTTCTATAAAATAGTAATGGGTTTGAAATCTTATCAAGAGCTGTCTCTCTCTTCTTGGACCATACAATGTGTGTCTGGGGCCATTTTAATGTTGCTATTAATGACTTAGGTTTCAGTGCCAACACCCAGCCCTTGTAGCGAGAGAAATAAAATCTATGTGATTCTGTCTACAATCTGTATGAACGTAAAGCTTTTGGAGAAATAGAGCTGGATGGTTTTTTACTTCTGCAAATGAGATCATTTTGTGAATTCTTGAAATGATAACTCAGCTGTGGTTTGGATCCCGAGGCATCAGATGCACTGTAAACTGCTCTGGCATTAACTTTACAACCATTCTACTGCACAGGTGCTCAGCTGGGCAGACCTCTGTGAAGCTGCCCCTCTGAGCTGGGATACCCTAGGTGTTGGAGATTCAAAGATGGCGAAGCCAGAATCTCAGCTTCTGAGAATCTTACTAATTTTTTTTAAATTGTAAAATATACATAATATAAAATTTGTGTAATTTTAACCCACTTGTAAGTGCAAAAGTCAGCAGTATTAAAGTACACTCACAGTGTTATGCAACCATCACCATCTATTTCCAAACTTTTCTCTTCATCCCAGATAGAATCAAACACTATTTATCCTTTTCTGTCTGGCTCCTTTCATGTAGCATCGTGTTTTCAAATTTGCCATATTGTAGCATGTATTGAACTTTCACAACTTTTCATGGCTGAGTAATATTCCGGTGTGTGTGTGTGTGTGTGTGTGTGTGTGTGTGTGTGTGTGTACACCACATTTTCTTTAGCCATTCATCCATTGATGGGCATTTGGGTTTTTTCTACCTTTTGACTACAGTGAATAGTACTGCTGTGAATGAAAATGTACAAATATTTATTTGAGCCTTTGCTTTCAGTTCTTTTGGGTAACCTAGGTAACTGTCCAATTTTCTATCTTGTCTGGCCACATCCTTTAGCTGCTTCTGGCCAACATTTCTGCCAGTGGTTACTTTGCCTTTTGACCATTATGCTTTTCCCAGCCATATGGATGGAGATCTGGGTTGGTGAAATTCGATGGGAAAGAAGAGGAATCAGAAAGTACAAATTCAGAGAACAGACGTAGTGACTCTTCAGTGTGCTGGCTGCTGGGCTTTTTTTTCCCAAGCATCATTGTAAGGCAGCAGGTCCCCTTTTCATGGTACTTATGTCTAGGGGCAGTCCGAAAACCTCAGGACAACTTCATGAAGAGCTCTGAAAATGGTATAAATGGGGGACATTGTCTAAGTGGGTCATCCTGAATGGATGATGCAGGATGGAAGCCTAGTTATTAAATACTGCAGATCTAGAGGATGCTGGCAGTCTTTCTTTGTACAATCTTCCTAGCTGTGAGTTCCATCTAGAGGATGCTGGCAGTCTTTCTTTGCACAATCTTCCTAGCTGTGAGTTCCATCAGGGAGAATCCTGGAGAGAGGCCTGCTTTTAACTGGAGCTGCTTGTGTTTGGGTTGGTGGCATGCCTTGGGAACAGAAAGGAGCCAGCTCTCCCTTCAGCCACCCCAGGCTTCCTGCTGAGTTTCCTTTTAACCCAGGGATTTCAAATGGACCCTGAGCTCTGAAAGCCGATCCCGCATGTCCTGCCTTCAAGCACAAGAATAACCTTTTGTTCCTGGGGAGCTTCTCAAAACAAGTGGTGGAGGGGGAAGAAAACCTTTTCTTAAGCATGAAAATTTTATTAATGTAATTCTTCCCTGCCATTGCCGTCTCCCCATTTTGTGCTATTTATTGGCATCAGGACTTTTGCTTCTTTTCTAAGGTTAAATCACAACTGTTGACCATAGCCGTGGCAAAAGGATGGTGGTTAGATAGAGTCTTAGAAGAAAAGCGAATTGA
>PVHT021183634.1:22446678-22528780 GCA_004024745.2 Catagonus wagneri | reverse complement strand
GGTTGCGGGTTCGATCCCTGCCCTTGCTCAGTGGGTTAACGATCCGGCGTTGCCGTGAGCTGTGGTGAAGGCTGCAGACGCGGCTCGGATCCTGCGTTGCTGTGGCTGCGGCACAGGCCAGTGGCCACAGCTCCGATTAGACCCCTAGCCTGGGAACCTCCACATGCCGCGGGTGCGGCCATAAAGTGACAAAAAAAAAAAAAAAAAAAAAGGCAAAAAAAAAAAAGAAAAGCGAATTGAGCTTCTGGGGTAGGACCACCATGGGTTGGGCATAGCATTGAACTGGCATATCTCTGAATCTCCCCCCAACCCCCTGCAGCCAGCTTAAATGTACAGAGTTACTCAAACAAGCCCTGAAATCAATGAACATGTGATGTCTGAAATTACCTGCTTAAGTCAGATTTTCCATCAGAGTGGAGAGGGCCGGGCAGTTTCATGCAATTCCTTCTAGCTATGAAGGGTGATGCATTTCTCCTCGGTTTATTCAAACTGAATACCCTTACTACCCAAACAAACAAACAAATAAACAAAAAACTGCCCATAGCATTAACACCAATTTCAGGTCCCGAAGTCCTCAGGCATGGGTTGATGATTGCTGATGTGATCTGGATCTGGTTATTAAGTCTGCTCTAGGCACCTGGCTCTTCCTTCTAGCTAGCCTAAACTGGGACTTGTAGGTGATCCATGTATAATGCATGGCAGGTAATGTTCCTTACCTACCTGTTGGTCATTTATTGAAATTCCACTAAGTGCCAGGTGCTGGGGACCCCAGAATGACTCAGATGTATCCTTGTATCAAGGAGTATACAGTCTAGTCATCTTCCTGATCCTGCCTGGAAAAGATACATTTTTTTTTGTTTCAGGACAGCAGATTCGTCAGAAAATGAAAAGGAAGGCAGTTGATATTTTTATTTATAGCATAAATGATGTAATAAACAAGGAACTTCACCATGTCAGACTCTTTTAATAGAATCACAGAATTTTCAAACTGGTTAAGAATGTCAGCTCTGCAGTGTTGACTGCCTGGGTACACATCTCAGCTGACTTTACTATAAAGTGGGGTTAATAACAGGACCAGTTCCATAGATTTGTTGTGGGGATTTGGTAAATTATTTTCCAAAATGTGCTCAGAATACAGCCTGGCACTTAAAGCCATGTGACCTGTAATCTTCTGATTCATTCATTCATCAAAAAATGAGTAGAAGTGACAGTTGTTCCCATCCATAAAGTTACTAAAAACCCCTGAGTGGGAAACTTTAAAAGAGTAAAGTTTGTGTTGCGTAAATTGTATCTCAAAGAAACTAGAGAAAGAGAGTCCTAGAAAGAGAGTTAATTGAGTACCTATTACGTACTGGGCACTGCCTTTTAAAGCTAAGCGAGTATGTGACTCGCTGAAAGTGAGTGAGTGACAGAGATGGTTCTAGAACTCAGGTTCCCAGCACACAAGCCAAGCTCTTGGCAAACTGTCCGGGATGAAATGAAGATCGAAGTGCAGACTGGAAGATGAATTTCTGTCCTGGTGCAGAAGCAGACCTTCAGTAAAGAAAGAGAGGTGTGAGCTTCTTCTACCTTTGCCAGTTGTTCCCAGAGGTTCCCCTCACCTGCCACATACTTCTTGCTTTCCAAGACTTCAGCAAACATACTATAAATACCTGTGAATACGGTTTGGAGAGGATGCCGGCATTCTCACCACCCCAGCTCTGGAGATAGAATGCCGATTTTTCAGTTAAGTTTTTCAGTGCACTGTTGCTTTCACTAACCAGTTTTTGACATTTAAGAATTAGACCTTCGTTTTTTAAAAAAAAGGAAGAAGAAGCAAGATGGAGAGAAGGAAAGGAAGGGAAGGAGGGAGGAAGGGAGAAATGGAGGGAGAGAGAAAAAGAAAGAAAAGGAAGGAAGGAAGGAAAGAAAAGAAAGAAAACAAGGAAGGAAGAAAGAAAATAAAGGAAGGAAAAAAGAAAATGAAGGAAGAAAGAAAATAAGAAAGGAAAGAAGAAAATAAGAAAGGAAGGAAGAAAATAAAGGAAGGAAGAAAGAAAGAATTGGGAGGGAAGAATGGAGGGAGGGGAAAAAGAAAAAGGGAAAGAAAGAAAAAGAGAAAAGAAAAGAATATATACTTTATATAGTTTTCTATTGCAAGCCAGGGACAGCATTTAAAAATCACCCCCATTTACCACCACTAGGGAAAACTAACAAATTTTATCCCCATGGTGAAGAAAACTTGACTCATTCTTGAGATTGCCCAGCTAAATCTAAAGATCCAGAATGCATAAGAGAGGAGTGTTTTAGAAAGAAAATGGCTTTTTTTTTTTTCTGCAGAATCCCTTATACAGCAGTAGAAACCATTTTCAATCCAGAGCTGCCCTGCAGCCTTCAGCTCCCATCAGCCTGCTTCTTCTGCCATATGCTTTGTTCTGGGATTTCTTCCTCCTCCTGACATTTGGTTTTCAGGATAAGAGAAAAGCCACTTCCCCCCTGGAACTAGTGAAATTACGATTAGGAAAAAATGGCTCAAGTTTCCAGGCAGTTAGGAATGGGATGTTTTTCCGAGTGTCCCCAGCAACTATCTTTAGGAAGGAAACCTAAGAAGGGACCAGTGACCAGCCCCTATGTTTCGCCAGGATGGGCTCAAAACTCTTCTTCCTTTAGTGGCTTAGAGGGCACGAGGCTTTCCCTAGCAGATGGCTCATTACCTCACCCCTTGTTTAATGAGTAGCTTCCCCCCCCCCCCCCGGGATGGAACTGTCCCCAAGTCTATTATGAAATCTCATTTACTTGGCATGAATCGGTTCGGGAGTCCGGAGAAAACAAAAGCTAAAAAATGAAAAATGGTAAAACAGGCCTGCAACTTAGAGGTGCCCAGCTAAGTGAGGTCTGCCCTGAAACGGCTCTGACTTGGCAGCTGCTGATCACAGTAATTTTGCCCTTTGGTGATGGAGACGGCTTTTCATTGAATTCCCTTTCTTGTCATAGGAGCAAAACCAGTTGTAAATACCTTTCGCCTTCCCCTGTGCCTTCTCTTGTTTTTTTTCCCCCTAGGACCAGCCTCTGAGGCGTATAATTTAGCCCTGAAAGCCAGAGGAAAAGAGTGGAGGGGGAGGGGATGGTGAAAGAGAGTCGAGCAAATCACACGCAGCACACAACAATTTTATTTATTTTTTTTTAAACTTAAGCATTTTATCGAGAAAGGTGCTGAAAACTGGTTTCCCTTCAGCCAGCAACCTCGGACCTCTTATAAATATGGCTTTGCAAGGGTTAGACGTCTGACCTTGACTCAAGCTGAGGTTTAAAAAAGCAGGCTCCGTATCACTGGGCCCAGAGGGAGGCAGAGGTTGCCTTGATGCTTTTTTGGAAAGATGAGACCGCGGGAAACGAGGCTCCACGGCAGCCCCCCTGCCCTCCTAGAAGGAAGCTGGTCATTGCTTGCTTTTGTGTTTGTCTCTGGACCTAGTCTCTTCTCTGTCACATGGAGAAAGTTGGGGAGCTTATCATAAGATTCTGCAGAATTGTTTAATAAAAAATGGGCTCATGTTTGGGTTCAGATAATAGGGCTATTCCACCAAAGGCCTGTGTTTCCACAGGCAGGGATGGGGGACCTAAGAAAGGCCACTGGAAATGGGTGGCTTAATTTTCACTCTTTGATTGTGTCCCATATGTTAAGCTCCTTGTACCAAAGAGAGGAAGAGGACCATGTCACCTATCACCTAGCCTCTGACATGCTGACACCCTGCATTGCTCCCTGTCCCCTTACAGGCCATCCAGGCACAGTCGCAAAAGAGGGGATGGTTTTAAGGAACCTTTTTAGAAACTCTTCTGAATAACTGCAAGGAATATTCTTATGCTGCAGTGTTCTTATACTGGACACGTGACCAGAACACGTGAGGCTGGCCCAAGCCCTCTCCAGCCTAGAAAAGGAGCAGATTCCTTCAAGTGACCTCAAGATTCTGATGTGAGGATTTTCCATGAGGCTGAAGGCCTCCACTAAGTGAGCCAAGTGTGGCTTCTGGGGAGGTGACTTTTCTAGAAATCTAGGATAGAGGGAATGGGGAGGGAGGGAGGTCATGAAGAAGAGGGGTGGAAGCTTTTGAGAGCTCACAAGCCACCATCATGCAGCTGAGGTCCCCAATGGACTGGGTGGCTTCCCAGTGGGTGTTTTCCCCTTTTGAGTTTTCCATCAAAGTAGGAATCAAACCACGCTAAAGCAGAGATCTTTAAAAAACAAAAGACAGGCACACCGTATGCAGGATGCTGGGCAGGTGACTTTTCTAGAAAAGTGAGTTCTTTCCAGTGAGTTCATGGTCCTGCACACCCCACTCCCGAAGTGCCCCAGGGAGCAAGACTCTGTATCCAGCAATGGAGTCCCCTCTCCCTCTCGCTGTGTCCCGAACATCTGCTGGAGCAAATCCTCTCTCATTGTCACTTTCTGGATCTGCCTGAAACATTTAAGTCGAGGGTAGGAGAATCTGTCAATGTGTCTCAAGGTCATGGGTCAGGGCAAAGCAGATCAGGACGGCCACACTTGCACTTACTTGGGCTCTTTGGAATGTGAACGGAGGCCGCCTCTCTCCACAGGAAAGCCCCGGCAGCTGCCGCTGTCATTCCCACTGGCCTCCTGGAGAGAGAACACGGCTGGCTTCTGTGGGTCTACCTGAAATCCTCCGCAGCTGCTTGTGAGAATAAAGGGGTTTAGGCTGAAGTTAAGCTGGGAAATCCTCTGTGTGAAATATTCTCCTTCCATGATCCCCTTTCCTTTGGGATGTAATGTTATGAGCTGCTTACTGGGCAGCCTGGTGGGAGCTGTGGCTGTCTTCTCCAGGTGACCCCCACCGCCACACCCCTCCTGCCACGGTGACAGTCCCTGTGTGCCTGGCACCCACTGGGCATGTTACATACAGGATCTCCTTTAACGCAATAGCACTCCAAGGATCATATCCCATTTTCAGAAAAGGAATCTGAGGGTCAGAGAGGTCCAGTGGCATGTGCTCCAGCAAGCCAAGACAATTTTTTTTTTTTTTTTTTAATTTTAGAGCCACACCTGTAGCATATGGAAATTGTCAGACTAGGGTTCGTATCAGAGCTGCAGCTGCCGGCCTACCCCACAGCCACAGCAATGCCAGATCCAAGCCATTTCTGTGACCTACATCACATCTCACGGCAACGCTGGATCCTCAATCCACTGAGTGAGGCCAGGGATTGAACGCTCGTCCTCATGAATACTACTTGGGTTCGTTGCTGCTGAGCCACAATGGGAACTCATCAAGACTTTTGTTTGGTGCTGAACCCCACACTCTCTCACCCTCTGTAGTGCGGTCTTCTTCGTATCAGCCCTTGCAGCTTCACCTGCTAATCCAGCACCATCTAAAAGTAAGAATATTCTTATTAGCAGAATAGTGCCTACGGGGATCAGGCTGGCATCTGTAATCTAGGCAGTGTTTACTGAACTGTCGGAAAGGTGCAGTGTGTCTGGAGATAATACAGAGATTTATGAGTCCAAACTTGATCCAACAGAGTACGTTTGCCATCCGGGGTTCATTGGCATCACATATTTTTTTGTTTGTGTTATCTCCAGGGCTGGATCAGAAAGATTAAGAAAAAAAAGATCAGACGTTCAACAGTAAACACATTATTTCAACTCTGGCTTCAAACTCACTGGTTTTATGGGAACACGGAATCGAAATCCTGAAGTCCTTGGACCACTGCCTCTAGGAGGCCCATGGTAGTCTGGCCACTGCTGGGATTCCTTCCCCTGACCAGACTCCTGGCCTTGTTGGGGGTTAACCAGACCAGCAGGCCACTATCAGGACCAAGAAACCAAGGCTGGCTAGGCAAATGGGATTTCATTCCCCACTCTTACCCTTCTTGCTTTTTATCCTTTCAATGGCACCTAAAATTAAGACCAAGATCCTACCTGGTCTGAGCAATCCACCTCTCCAGACATCTTTTTTTTTTTTTTTTCATGAATCCCTTACTCCATCCCCTTGTAGGGAAGCGGGGGGGGAGGGGGGGAGCTTTTTCCTCTGTTCAACTTAGATTCCCTGGCTAGGGCCTTGCAAATTAGACTGACAAAAGACAGAATAACAAGAGACAAGCAAAGAAGTTTTTTATTTTATTTTATTTTTGCTTCTTCTTCTCCTTCTCCTTCTTCGTCTCCTTCTCCTTCCTCTTCCTCTTCCTCTTCTTCCCTTTTTTTTTTGGCGGGGGGGGGGTGCTGCACCTGCGGCATATGGAAGTTCCTAGGCTAGGGGTCAAGTTGGAGCTGCAGCTGCTGGCCTACGCCACAGCCACAGCAACACAGGATCCTTTAACCCACTGACTGAGGCCAGGGATCGAACCCGCATCCTCATGGACACTAGTTGGGTTTGTTACTGCTGAACCATAATGCGAACTCCCAGCAAACAAGTTTTTAATGCATGTTTTGTGTACGCATTAACGTGGGAGTACGAAGTGATGAGTAACTCAAAGTGGGGGTTAGAACTTAACTTTCTGTAGTAGCTTAGCTGGGAATGATAATTTCGTTGAGGAGTGATGAGACCAAGGAAAAAGACCTTGAGCTTCTAGGGTTGGCCATTTGTGGGAAGACAAATATATATAGAGAGAGAGACTGATGATAGATAAAGGCTAGTTTCAGCCAAGATTGTTAGGTAGACTCCTGGTTCCGTCTCTGGGATCTTAAGAGTCTAGAGTTATCTCTAGTGATTAACTTCTGTCCTTCCTGGTGGAGAGAGGAATGGGGGACACTTATGCAAATGTCTGTCCTGCTTCTAGACAAATGAGGGGAAGGCAGAGAGCTTTTCTTGCATCTCCTTCTTCGCAATTGCGTGTACCTCAAAATAATCCTATGCCAAAGGGGCGTACTTTGGGGTGGCAATTCTGCTACCTTCACCAGCCACCAAAACTATTTGCCATTTCTTGTCCTTGCTTCTCTGGCTGCCATCCCAGGGCCTTTCCCACCAGTCTGGAACAGGCTTCTGTCCACCACCATCCACCTCCATGGCTTAGTTTATGGTTCACCTTTCAGATGGCAACTCAATTATTGCTTCTTCACAGACGCCTCCCCTGATCAGCTCATATTCCCCCTTTAGAGGTCGTCAGAGTACCCAGTGCCTTTTGTCCCAAGCCCTCTTCACGAATGCAGCTTCACATGTACCTGTGATAGAAAAGCTTCTTGTTTTCCCACTCCCATAAATTCCCAGATGACAGCTCCGTGCTGCTACAGAAAGTTAAGTTCTAACCCCCACTTTGAGTTTTTATTTTATTCTGCCTGAGACCCAGAAGGTACCCATTTGCCAGAGCAAATGAATGGACGGAGCTAAGCCCAGCACAGGATCCAGGTCTCCTGCTCAGAGCAACTGGATAGTCTGTGCTAAAGTCGCAACCCAGGGGACACTGGGCAGGTGAACAGCTCCCATGTCTTACTGGGGTGTTAAAGGGAAGCAGAGCACTTCAGCCATAAAAAAGAATGAAGTCATAGCATTCTCAGCAACATGGATGGACTCAGAGATTATCCTGCTAAGTGAAGTAAGTCAAGCAGAGAAAGACAAATACCATACGACGTCACTTATATGTGAAATTTAAAATATGGCACAAATGAGCTTATCTGCAAAACAGAAACAGACTCACTGGCATAGAGATTAGACTTGTGGTTGCCAAGGGGAAGGGGGGAGGGGAAGGGGTAAATTAGGAGTTTGGGGTTAGTAGATGTAAACTATTATACACAAAGTAGACAAAAAATCTACAGTAGCACAGTAGATACACTGTATGTAGCACAGTGAACTATATTCAGTATCCTATAGTAAATTGTAATATAAAAAGAGAGCTTACCATTTCTTACTTCAAGTTTCCAGACTTCTAGACCATTCCTAGCTGAAGTATCCTATGGGAGGCTCTTAGAGGGGAGAAGGAGGGAATTCCAAAGATGCAGTTTTTGGTTTTTTTATGCACTTGTGGCATATGGAGTTTCCCAGGCTAGGGGTCAGAACTGGAGCTGTAGCTGCTGGCCACAGCCACAGCCACAGAAACTCAGGATCTGAGCTGTGTCTGCAACCTACACCACAGTTCACGGCAATGCCGGATCTTTGACCAACTGAGCGAGGCCAGGGATTGAACCCATGTCCTCATGGATGCTAGTCGGATGGGAACTCCCCCAAAGATGCAGCTTTTGATAAAAGCGTTTTTAAATTTTTATCACTTTCTTTCTTGCTCCGATTTCTCTTTTGGCCTCATGACCTTGGATCCATCAGGTCCTCTCTCCTTTCTGACCTATGTCATGATCCTTTGAACATCTAAAGGAGCACTAGTTATATCATCTTGGAGGATTAGTCAAGGGTCTCCATCCCCAAACTGTAGAATCTATTGAATTACCCCCCAAGAAGTTCCCATATTACTGTGTGTCTGTCAGTTACTTGGTCACATGGTCACAGTTCTCCTTTTTCCTCCTTGCCTGCAATAGAAATGCAGACTGGGAAATTTACATGAGCTCTGACTTTTTTTTTTTTTTTAGAGCAAAGTTTTATACTTTAAGTTCATTTCAGTTTCAAACTGGATTCTGTCCAGATTTTTGTTTGGGTTTCGGATGGTTAGCCCCAAACAAGTTGAGATTTAAATTGAAACAAGTCCAGATCTGGTAACGCTTGAGATTGCTTCTAGAGCACAGACGGTCCCTTACTTAAAGGTCCCCTAAGCGTAGTTCTTGAATCGTCAATCTCTGCGTGCCTGGTAAACACCCCTGGTAAAAACAGTTAACGATTAATCTGCTCATGTTCCAGTGACTTGAAAAATAAGCATCGACCTCTTCTGAGGCCTCATTTTATCAGCTTCTGAAGGCTGGTTTCCACAGTTGATGTAAGGCCTTCGTTTATCAGCTCCATTGGCCTGGAAATGCCTTAGACCTGAACACCTGGGATGAGTGGAGTGGACTCAGCTTAGGAATTCCAAGAAGGCAGAATCAAGATAGAGCGCTGCCAAGGCTCCCAGGTGTGAAATGAAATCAGTTTCTAAACCTGATTCTTCTGCTCAGTAGTAATATGTTTAAAACCTGGATTCCTTTGAGATTTTTGCATCTGGTTAGAATGTTTTGGACCTTGGGGAGTTCCCGTTGTGGCTCAGTGGTTAACGAATCCGACTAGGAACCATGAGATTGCGGGTTCGATCCCTGGCATTGCTAAGTGGGTTAGGGATCCGGCGTTGCCGTGAGCTGTGGTGTAGGTCACAGACGCGTCTCGGATCCTGTGTTGCTGTAGCCGTGGTATAGGCCGGCGGCTACAGCTCCGATTAGACCCCTAGCCTGGGAACCTCCATATGCCGCAATTGCGGCCCTAGAAAATGCAAAAAAAAAAAAAAAAAAGCCAAAAAAAAAAGAATGTTTTGGACCTTGGAATGATGCATCCTTGTGTATTTATATCTGTGAAACATAGTGATGGTAGTTCCAATAGCTCCTACGGCTGCTATTGGGGTCTTCAAAGATACTATCTTCCTAGCATCTTCCTAGTGCATCCGAAGTGCAAAATGGTGGCAGGTGTGTAGTATGTGTCCTGCGACCCTCTGGGCCCTTTCTCCCTATGACTAAACCCCCAAATTGAGAACTTAGTTCACAGATTAATCACCTTGCCCAGGTTAGTGATATTATCTCTTAGATGATGATGTGCTGTGTCACCCTACACAGCACCCCCGTTTTATAGAAGGAGAAATAAAGATGGCGCAAGGTGCAAGACTAGATGCTAAATTCATGCAGGGGTTTGTATACCTTTTAAAATGGTTTAGTTTTCTGAGGAGTTTTCCCTTGAAGGTTAATAAATCAGAGACTTAAATACATACATGTCCTGGGGTCTTCAGGATTGGCTTGCAGTTGGGTTACGTATACCTGAAAAGGCCATGCAGAATGAATTTGTGTTGTCAATGCTTGCCTTGTGCTCCTGTGCCCTAACCTTAGCCATCGTCTCTGCTAGTGGTTCCATTACAGCATCTAAATGTTGATATTGTTGCTACTTAAAATTTGGTTGCTTTGTAGCTCCCATGTGGGCATTAACTTCAAGGCACTGGGCTGCAGCTGCTTCTTGCTGTACAGTTTGGGGGGAGGTTTTGTCATTGACATTAGGTGGTAGTTGTTTTAAAGGACTCTGGTCACTTGGCTGCACCTGCCGTATTAAAAAATAATTAGGAGTTGATTTTTAATAAGGGACATTTGGTGACTACAAATTAATGTGTTTTAAAAACCTCTAACCCTGTTCATTATATCTTGCTGTTCATTGATGCTGACCAGTCCATTGATGCTGGAGTTAATGAAATGCCTAAGTATTGCTGTGTTTCATGGTTCATTACTGTACGGAGTTGGTCTTTTTTTTTTTTTTTTTTAAAGAAGTGGGTGGACATAAAATTTATCAGCAGGCAAATCCACAAGGAACTAACTTTATTAAAAGGATCCTTTTAGACTTGCAAGCTAGTTAATTAATTTTGCACAATCGTCTACGTGGTTTTCATTCCGAAGCTTTTTGCAGAATGAAAAACGTCTGCTTGATGAAACAAAGCAGTCCAGGTTATTTTATTTTTATATATCCCTCTCCAGTCTAAAGCTCTTATTTTCCTCTTCAGATTTTTTTCTTTTGGAGCCAAAATACTTACCCTTATTAGGCACGAGATAAATACACAATTATTACTTGTCACTGATAGCCTTAGTGATTTTAGAAATTCTCAAGGGGCTCCATTGCATATTTTTGCATTGACGAGTGTGCATCTTTGGCAAACATGGTTTAGATTTTTTAAAGAGGAAAACCTCGGGTCCATCAGGTTACGTTATTCTGGGATGGAGAGGCAGATGGAACCACACCAGTTCTCAGCAGGGTCACAACTCTGATCTCAAAGTGATGAGAATTTGTTTTTTTTGCTTTTTAGGGCCACACCCGTGGCACATGGAGGTTCCCAGGCTAAGGGTCTAATTGGAGATACAGCTGCCAGCCTACACCACAGCCACAGCAACACAGGATCTGAGCCACGTCTGCGACCTACACCACAGTTCACAACAACGCCAGATCCTTAACCCACTGAGTGAGGCCAGGGATCGAACCCACAATGTTATGGTTCCTAGTCTGATTTGCTTCTGCTGCGCCATGATGGGAACTCCTTATGTTTCCCCCCACCTCCTCCAGGTGATGAGAATTTCTAACTAAAGTCCTGAAAGCTGAGTCCAAAGGTGGCTGGCAGGAAGAAGATTCTAAACCCTAGAGAGCAACTTCTGAGCATGTGAAGTGAGGTACTCGCTGAAATGGGAGAGATAATACTTTTAACTGCCTCGTCTCAAGACTCCTCCTAGCATCATTGCTGGGGTGGGGGGTGGGGGGCAGATGTGTAAGGCTGCAACCTTTCTTAGGTTGGAAGAACCTTTCTTGGTGGGCATGCACTGAAGGAGGGTGTTACTATATATAGAGAGAGGTGATGGGTACTTGGTGCTTTTTCTGTCCTGGCTCAAAGAACCTCTTTACTGGCCACAGGCTAGGAAAGTTGGGGAGTGTGGACCAGGAGTGGATTTGACAGATTGGGAGGACAAAGACTTGTGCTGGCTTTGTGTGTGTGCTCGAGCACGTGTGCTCCTGGACATTCATCAACAGCCCAGAAATTGATTGCCATTCAGTTCTCAAACAAATGTCTAGTTCATTAAACCGAAAACTGCTATCTCCATTAGGAAATCTTCAATTCCAGCCATTAGCCCTGAGGGTTAAAGAGCCCCCCCCCATCTGCTTTGCTCTGTCCCCAGACAATGCTTTGATGTGCTCCTAATGGAAGATCAGTCATCAATTAACCTGACTGGAAGGTTCGTCTGAAAACAGACTGTTCAAAGAAGGGATTATCTCTGAGTTGTTAACCACTGATTGACATTATCTGTCTGGGATATGCTCTTATGCCAAGGCTTAATCTCCACCTACATAACAAAGGCGCAAAAGTATTCTAGTTATTTGGTTTGTTTTTAAAGTCACTCTAGAAACTGGGATCTTTGATCACCTGGGGGTAGAGGTGACCACCGTTTCCTTTCCAAGCGAGTTACCATTTTAATTCCTTCAAGAACTGGTCCTGGAGTTCCCGTCGTGGCTCAGTGGTTAATGAATCTGACCAGGAACCATGAGGTTGCGGGTTCGATCCCTGGCCTCGCTCAGTGGGTTAAGAATCTGGCGTTGCCGTGAGCTATGGTGTAGGTCACAGACGCGGCTCGGATCCCTCGTTGCTGTGGCTGCGGCGAAGGCCGGCGGCTACAGCTCCTGTTAGACCCCTAGCCTGGGAACCTCCATATGCCGTGGGTGCGGCTCTAGATAAGGCAAAAAGACAAAAAAAAAAAAGAAAAGAATTGGTCCTGATACTATTAAATGGCTGGGGGCTTTGTTGTTGCTGTTTTGGATTTTTATGAAATGGAAGCAGAACCATCTATTTTTATAATAGTATGAGCAATGTTGTGTATTTACGTATAATGCAAATGAAGCAAATCTGTGACTGTGTGCTTGACATTTGAAGGTCAGAATAAGGCTTCCCCGCTAGGCCATACTTTCAAATGCTGACAAACTCTTAATTTACATACGATGTTTTCAGAAAGCAATATCAGTTTAAAAATTAGGCAATTCATTGTTATTTTTTCATTGTGCCTTTAGTTTTCTAGCATGCTTATGAGACCAAAATGGGGCTATCAAAAATTATTACCAAACACTTAGAGAGTAAAATAGTCACTCCAGCATCCTAATATAATCAATAATTATTTTATTTTCTTCTAATCTCCCCCTCTTTTGCTACAAAGATGGAAACTGTCTTCCTACATTCTCCTTCCAGCTTCATTAGCCTCACAGAATGTTTCAAAAATTATATCCCCCAGAGCTTGATGGGTACAGAGTTTCTATCTGGGGTGATGAAAACATTTTGGAACTAGATAGTGGTTATTGTTATACAACATTGTAAATGTAATTAACCCCCACGACCCTGTAGACTTAAAATGGTAAAAATAGCAACTTTATGTTATATACATTTTACCACAGTTAAAAATGTATAAAAATTATGTCCTCGATTTTTTTTTTCTTTTTTGAGAACTAAAGCATTGACAGACTTCGGATTTTGTAATGCCAGGAGAAATTTTTAGCGTGGAGTTTGTTTGTTTGTTTATTTATTTGTTTGTTTGTTTGTCTTTTTAGAGTCGCACCTGCGGCATATGGAGGTTCCCAGGCGAGGGGTCCAGTCGGAGCTGTAGCTGCCGGCCTTCGCCACAGCCACAGCAATGCCAGATCTGAACCGCATCTGGGACCTACACCACAGCTCATGGCAATGCCAGATCCTTAACCCATCGAGCCAGGCCAGGGATCGAACCTGTGTCCTCATGGATGCTAGTCAGATTAGTTTCTGCTGAGCCAGGATAGGAATTCCATTGTGGAATTCACTTTTTCATGGGAGTCAAAAACTATAACTTTGCAATACTACTTGGGGTTTGCAGTAAATACGGCTGTAATTTGGAGGGAAAATTTCATCAGTGGGGGTGACATGTCATTCTAACATCAGACACCTTGGAGAATGAGAGGTCCTGTTTTAGGCGGAGGTCCTTAAAATCCTCCCAGGGACACAGAAGCCTCTGAGGGGCAGAGATAATAAACCTTGATTGGTAATGACGGATGGGGAGGTTCGAAACTCAGATGGGTGGGAACCCCACCCTCCAGAACCTCCAGCGGTGACTACTGGGTAGGGTCCTCCAGAAGGATGCGGAGATGTAACCAGGCAGTTCATTCTGCTGGGCTACGCTCACACCAGGAGGCTTGGGGTGGAGTGGGGAGCAGGTTGGATCTGGGCTTTGCAGAAAGCTGAGGGAGGGAGGGAAGGGCCAGGGCGGAGGGACCAGTGAGGGGATAGATTTTGGAAAGCAGATCAGGTTTGAAAAGGGTAGCAGTGCATGAATTCCAGACACATGAGTTTCTGTTGGAAAATAGTCCAAGCGACATTTATTGAAAGTCTGATTGTACCGAGCTTTGGTGGGGGAAGGAAGAGCCAGAGGAAACCACAGTGTCACCCCCCCACACACACCTTGTTTCTTTTCTTTTTTCTTTTTTTTTTTTTGCTGTACCCATGGCACATGGAAGTTCCCAGGCTAGGGATCCAAACTGAGCCACAGCAGTGACCGCACGGGATCCTTAACCCACTAGGCCACCATGGAACTCCCACAGTGGCATCTTTGATCTTGAGCTCTCACTGGTGTGGCCGGGGTTCGGGTCCCAACCTGGGGCATTCTTTCTACGTTGTACTTCTGACTTTCTTTGCTTCTGGGGGCTCTGGTCCCGGAAGTGATTGTTGTGGTGCATTTATGTTCTTGAATGCTTAAATTTTGCCAAGCTGGAGCCAGGCTTACAAAGAGGAAGGCGAGCTGGATGTGTGACTCTAACAGGGCTCAATGTTTTAAGCATCTCATATTCTCTCAGGAAATTCTTTTGTGTTGATATTCCAGCTCTGAAATTAATTAGCCTAAAATATGATTTGTGAAACACAAACTAGAGAGTGAAATCAAGTGCTTTTAAAGAATGTTTTTCATAACAGGCTCAATCACGTTGCTGAAAGAAAAACAAGCTCACTTAGGCATGTGGCTTTGCACAGTGACACTGGGGTAGGTTGACTTGGTGGGGAGCTGACAAATTAATCCCCCGGGACCATTGCAGTTTTGGCAGGTCCCTGCACCCTTTCCCTTCCCCATCCCCTTAATGGCCAGGAGTTTTGTTTTGTTTTTGTTTGTTTTTTTAAAGGCTAATGTGCCGCATATGGAAGTTCCCAGGCTAGGGGTCAAATTGGAGCTGCAGCTGCTGGCCTACAGCCGGGTGGGATCTGAGCCACATCTGTGACCTATGCTGCAGCTTGTGGCAATGCCAGATCCTTAACCCACTGAGCGAGGCCAGGGATCAAACCCACATCCTCACAAAGACTAGTCAGGTTCAGGTTCTTAACCCACTGAGCCACAGTGGGAACTCTGAGACACAGGAGTTTAACCATCTGCACTGATTCTGAGGTTCAACATGAAATCACCAGCACAGAGACTGTGGCTTGGCATTACATTTTTTTTCCCCACTTTGCAGAAGATGTGCTCAGAAAAACTAAGGGGGAAAATGGGAAGTTGAGTGTTTTTAGAATACAACAAAGCAACATCTTGGCTCCAGGCAACTTTTTTGTTCCAACAGCCTTCCAGCATCTCACACACGCAGCTTGTGGTGTTTGTTAATTGTGTTTCTGCAGCGTTGGTACCCACGCCCCATCCCCCCAAGCCCAGCCCCTGTTATTTCCTGTCTTTGGATTCTACCTTCTGCACCCCTTGCCTGGGGAGGGGCTTGCTTGGGGAGGGGTCCGCATCCGGAATGGCCGGTTGCTCTCAGACCCCTGCTCTTGTGGTCCCGACTGTGCACCAGACAAACAGACATTCTTGGGAGTGGCCAGACATTATCTAGAGAATTCCAGCCACTCAGCTGAAGAGAAAGTCACTCACCTTGGTCCTTGAGAAGTCTCAGCGTCTGAAGTAGAGCCAGGTGGTAGACCCCGTTTTTAAGACGACATCTGAGACAGACCTAAGAACCCAAGGTGAATGTTGAGATTTAAAGAGCCAAGGTA
The DNA here is from genome assembly GCA_004024745.2 of Catagonus wagneri. Classification (NCBI taxonomy): domain Eukaryota; kingdom Metazoa; phylum Chordata; class Mammalia; order Artiodactyla; family Tayassuidae; genus Catagonus; species Catagonus wagneri. Next base: position 22,513,180 of record PVHT021183634.1, on the reverse strand, counting down.
CACCCTGTGAGTAAGCGAAAAAGGCCGTCAATATTTGCTTCTTTATAGCGGTCTTGGGAGAGGTGGACAAGCCAGGGCTTATATCTCTACTCTATCTCCACTCTGTTGCTCGCTTGCTTCGTGTCCTTGGGCAAATTATTTAAGCTCTGAACTTCAATCTGAAAAATAGGGATCGTCCCTTCCTTCAAGGTATCGCTACGTGGATCTGTTGAGGTAAGTAGGTAAAAGGCCAGAGTGAAAGGCCTAGACATTGTAATGTCCACTCATAACTGGGACCTTTATCATCCAGATCAGTTCTATTGCCTGTAAAGGAAACTGGCACCCAGCTAACAGCTCAAGGGAAGAGTCTGAAGATCCATTTAGAGTATGTGATAAGGTAGACAAAGAATCTGGGGGCTAATCTTATTAGCCAGATTGTTAGTCCAGATTGTTCCAGCTTCTGCTACCATATCCGCAAGAGGCAACGTGGTCGTTAAAGGCGCTAAGATGGGCAGCTTCACCTCTTATTGCTGGATGTCTTGGGGCAGGTCATTTAAACATCTCTGAATCTCAGTTTCCTGAGTCATATGATGGAGCTATCAAGAGCCCTGGCCTCCTGGGTGTTTTTTTTTTTTTCTTTTTAGGGCTGTACCTGTAGTATCTGGAAGTTCCCAGCCTAGGGGTCAAATTGGAGCTGCAGCTGCCAGCCTATCCCACAGCTACAGCAACACCAGATCTGAGTCATATCTGTCATAGCTTGCGGCAACGCAGGGTCCTTAACCAAATGAGTGAGACTCGGGATCGAACCCACATCCTCATGGATACTAGCTAGGTTCTTAACCCACTGAGACACAGTAAGAACTCCCTGGATGGGTTTTGAGGCATAAGTGTGATTGTGCATTCACATTGCTTAGTCAGATGCTTGGCATATCATAAACATTCAATACAGGGTTATGATCATCTGATCTTGAACCTCAGGTCTCTGGGCCCCCACCTGCCTTCCCTTCAAGACTCTGCAGCTTCAGTCTTTTCAGTCTCTGGATCGCTGGTTGACAGCATCCATGCGTGTCCTGCCTAAGCCGTGCTGCCTGGGGAGGCCCTGATTCCACTCGCACCCCTTTGCTCTGTTTTGTTCATGAGTTTGTTTGAGGTTTTGTTTTTTTTGTTTGTTTTTGCTTTTTCGGGCCACTTATGTGGCATGTGGAAGTTCCCAGGCTAGGGGCCCAATCTGAGCTACAGCTGCTGGCCTACACCACAGCCACAGCAACACAGGATCCAAACCACATCTATGACCTACACCATAGCTCATGGCAACACCGGATCCTTAACCCACTGAGTGAGGCCCGGGATCGAGCCCGAGTTCTCATGCATACTAGTTGGGTTCATTACCGTTGAGCCTCAATGGGAACTCCTGTCCATGAGTTTTAAAAGCTCGAAGGCCATTTGGCCACCAACCTCTGACAAGGCCTGAAAACCCTGTTATTGGCCTGCTGCCAGAGGAGAGAGCACGAGGCACCTGCCTTGTGTTGAGGGTCACCGCAGCCCGTGCCAGGAGGCCAGCCCTTTTCACATGCAGTCCTTAGGGAATCTTGGTGACAGCTTTCAAAGGGAGATGTCTTCGCTTCCTATTGCCGCTGTCACAAGTGAATGTCATAAACATAATGGCCATATTATTAATATTTAAATAAGAATAATATTTATAACATGAGACATCAATTAATATTAATTAAAAATATTAATATCATTTAAAATAATATAAAATAATTCTCTCCTGATTCAAGAGGCCAGAATTCTAAGATGAGGGGTGACGGGGTTGATTCCTTCTGGAGGCTGTGAGGCACAATCTGTTTCATGCCGCTTCCTCGCTTCTGGTGTTGCCAGCAATTCTCGGCACTCCTTGGCTTCTAAATGAATCACTTCAATTTCCGTCCCTGAATCCACATGGAGTTCTCCTTTGTGTAATCTGTGTGTCCTTTCTTCTCATCAGGACACCACACCTGTCACTGGGTTGAGAGCCCACCCTAATCATCCAGTATGACCTCATCTTCAGCAGTTACAGCTCCAAAGACCCAGTTTCCAGATAAGGTCCTATTCTGAGGTTCCTTCCCTGTGGACGTGAATTCTGGAGAGGAGACTATTTGTCCCACGGCAGTAGTTGTCTTACCCCTTTAACAGATGAATAAGCTGAGGCTCAGAGAGGAGAAAATGCATCACCCGGTCAGTCTGTGCCACCAGAGAATTCATACCCCGTCCTTTTTTTCTCTGGACTCGTATTCTTCCCATTGGATCACCTCATCACATAGAAATACATGGAGAATAAAATAAGGGTCTAAAAACCGTGGCAGCAGACTGATGAACAGTGGGCACTGGATCAGAGGGGGCTTCCAGAGGGTAACAGGGTGAAGCAGAGGCAAATGACACACTTTCCCCCCACCCCTGTTTTTGGTTGGTGGTGGTGGTTCTCGGATTTGACGCTGTTCCTATAGTCAGTATGACATGGTAGCTTTCAACCACAGTGCCTGCTCCTGGGTTTCCACGGCCCGGCAGAGAGATTCCTTAGCAACGAGACCTGAAGCAGCGATCAGGTTCCTTGGCATTAAGCAACGAGGAGGAACATGTTTCTTTGTGAAAAGCCAAACCCTGTCTGTGATGTCCCCTGCTCGCTGTCTTACTGCTGGTCATTGTTTATCAGGCGTCGCCTTGCTGGGTGGAGAAATTCCATGCTTTCCTTCTCCTGTGGGGGTTCCTTCCTGCCATTGAGCGCCCTTGAAGCAGGGGACAGAAGCAGGTGACTGGACCTCAGCTGCCCTCAGAGCCATGTTGCCCAAAGTTTTCCCAGAATGTGGTTCAGCAGAGATGGCCCCGGGCAAGACGGGGGAAGCACAGAGCTGTGGGCAAAAGAGGAGTGATTTCACGTGCTCCCCCTATTTTCTGGCTAAAGCACAGGGCTGGGGCAGAATCAGTACCAGGGTCAGGTCCTCAGTGTCAAGAGCAAGTTTCTCTTGGTCTTAAACCGCAAACGCAAGTCTGGTACCAGGCTTGTCAGTGGCTTCAGTTGGCTGCGTGAAGTGGGTTAGACGATCTGGGTGGGCCTGGTGTGAGCCTTTCACTTGGGCTCCTTGGCTGCCTGCCATGCTCTGCTCTTCGTCAGGTCACTGTCCCCAGTACATGTCCTGATTTAGAATCGTCACTTAGTCCTTTAGTCCTGGCAGAACAGGGCTCTCAGACTGACCACCTGAGCTTCCCCGGAGGCCTCTCTTCCTGCCTGAGCAAGTTGAAGTGCATCGGATCTGGTATAATCTGCCTTCATACAGGACTTTGTGCTTTTGAAGAAATTTAAGGCCATTTGGAGTTCTCGCTGTGGCACGCTGGGTTAAGGATCCTGTATTGCAGCAGCCGCAGTGTGGTTCGCAGCTGTGGCTTGGATTCTGTCCCTGGCCTGGGAACTTCCACATACTGTGGGGGTGGCCAAAAAAGAAAAAGAGGAAAAAAGGCCATTTGGGAGTTTTCAGAGTAAGCAGCAGTTCTTAGTGACACTGATATCCATGATGATGAGACCTGTTCCGAACCTTCTAGAACTTTCCACCGGTTCCCTTGCAATCCATAGGTACTGATTCAACAGGAGCAGACCTTTTTCCTGTTGGTTAGTGTTAGATCATTGTGTTGAGTTTTCTTAGAGCTCACCAGTATTTCAAGTGAAGTGTACCCTTGACTGCAGGCTTTTCCTTTCCTCTCCAGGAATGTTGAGTGTCGTCTTGGGGAAGTGAAACCTTTTCTCTTGCCTTTGAGTAGAGAAGAGCTTGGTGGGTGACTCTGTAAGAGGACCCAGCTATGTGCCAAGTTCTCTTGAGAAACTCAGATGCTCAAGCCCACCCTGAGGGCTGGGAACCGGGTGTCAGAAGGAAGGGGTTCCAGGGCAGAAATGGCACTTGGGGGAGTTCCTGTGGTGGCACAGTGGTAACAAACCCAACTAGTATCCATGAGGGTGCGGGTTCGATCCCTGGCCTTGCTCAGTGGGTTAAGGATCCAGCATTGCTGTGAGCTGTGGTGTAAGTCAAAGACATGGCTCAGATCTAGCATTGCTGTGGCTGTGACATAGGCCGGCAGCTGCAGCTCCAATTCGACTCCCAGTCTGGGAACTTCCAAATGCCATGGGTACAGCCCTAAAAGGACCAAAAAAAAAAAAAAAAAAAAAAATAGAAATGACACTTGGGTCCAGGGTTTAAGATTGTCTCACAGAATTATCATTCGTCTCCACTTTCCCAGCACTCACCTTAAACATTAATAAGAAACGTGATATTTTTGGCTTATGGAAGACTAGATTTAGCAAATACAAAATATATTATTTTAAAATGCTTGCCTCAAGCATTGACATACTTTACTAGAGCAAAAAATTGTTTCAAATTCAGTAAGTCTCTGTGTGTGTGTCCACCTGTCTGTCTGCTGGGTGGATGGGGAGGCTTCTAGGTTGGCTCCACTGCAGAATTAAATGGAATGGAGGGGGGCAAATGGCTTGTTTAGACTAATAAATCAAGTCAACCTCCAATTCTTGTTCTCTGCTTGACTAATCAGACCTTGGAAAACTGTTTAATGAGGTTTTCCTATGACATATCCTGTCTGTGACATCGTTCATGAAATTCCATGACATTTGACTCCCAAAGAGGAATTTGGCTGCTCACACAGAGTGTTTCACAACTTTTCTGGGAATAGGCAGCTCATGGAAGGAAAATGTCCATCTATAACAGTGAGTCAATTACATGTCTTAGTTGAAAGGGGAAGATCATATTGTCACACAGAGTAAGTGGTGGCTCCTAAAAGCACGATATATTACAGCAAGAAAGTACTGCTTCCTCAAGGGAAGGTCATGTTTGAAACCCAGCTGTCCATCAAAGGCTTCCCTAGTCACTGTGGAAATGAAAGTTGGAGATGGAAATCGGAACTTGAGAGGCGTTGCAATATGTAGTAGACAAGACGGTTTTTTCAAGCGTATGTGTTATTTAAGCTCAAGTTTGTAACATTTACTGATTCCTGATTACTTTCCGTGGTTACTTTCCTTATTGTAAAAGTAATATATGTTCAATAATGTAAACCTTGATTAAATAAAGATGCTAGGTTCTATTTCAGCTTTTCATTCTGCCCTCAGCATGGAGTTCCCTCATTCTACCAGGGTGACCAATTAATATGTTGATGTGATTCTTTGCAGCAATCTGTATACAAGTATACTTGGATTGGAGACAGTGATTTAATCTCTAGGTGTCTTAATTTCCCATCAGGTTGCCATATTTCCTTTTAGTTCATGCCTATCTGTCAGTCTCACTATTTGTATTTTTATGTACTTAATATTTTTTTTCACAAGTTAATATATGCCCATGGTTGAAAGTTCAAAAGAAAGAGAGTAAAAAGAAATTTACCACCTCAGATGTCCAGTCAACCCCATTCCAGAGAAGAAACATTGTTAGCAGTTTCACCTTTATTCTTTGGGATAGTCTATATATTGTATCACACACACACACACACACACACACACACACACACACACACACACACACTATATATATGTGTGCATCTGTCAATCCCAAATCCCCAGTCCCTTCTCCCCACAACCTTTCCCCTTTGGTATCCATAAGTTTGATTTCAAAGTCTGTGAATCTGTTTCCGTTCTGCACATAAGATCATTTGTATCCTTTTTTTAGATTCCACATATAAGTGACATCTTATGATGTTTGTCCTTCACTGGCTAACTGCACTTAGTATTGATACTTTTATACATTCTTTTTAAAATCTTTTCCATTATGGTTTATCACGGTATATTGAATACAGTTCCCTGTTCTATACGGTAGGACCTTGTTGTTTATCCATCCTATATATAATAGTTTGCATTTGCTAATTCCAAACTCCCAATACTTCCCTCCCCTCACCGTCCCCCCCCCCCCCGCCTTGGCAGCCACATGTCTGTTCTCTGTGTCTGAGTCGGTCTCTGTTTTATAGATAAATTCATTTGTGTTATATTTTCGATTCCAAATATAAGTGATATCATATGATATTTGTCTTTCTCTTTCTGACTTACCTCACTTAGTACGATAATCTCTAGGTCCATCCATGTTCCTGCAAATGCCAAAGCCCATTCTTAATCTGAACTCAGTACCCGTCTATATACTCTATATTAATCTAGCCTCATTCCAGGTTGCCATGCAGTTTTGAAAATATCCTTTCTGAAGCTTGCATACCATTCCATCAGTTAAGCAAATTGTAGTTTTCAGATGCTGATTTTTACCACCACTCATTTTCATTGCCTGCAGGTTTTTACTCTTTGAGACAAGATTGCAAGGAATGCATTTCTTTTAAAGCCTTGCCCTCGTGGTGCACCATAATGGCACCAATATTCCTGGAAAGATGAGTATAGTGTCTGAGGTAGCAGGCAGAGGGGGCTTTTGAGTCTAAGATCCTTGATGTAGGGACCCACCACAGACTTAGGGCAGAAACAGGAGTGCATTTCCCAGGCACCGCATCAGGGCACTGCATTAGCCAGCTAGCCTTTTCAGCCCCTTTCCCTTACAAGGTCACAACTAGCTTCGTCTGGAACAAAGAAGCTATATTACGATTCCAGATTCTCCTCCCTTCTAATGCCTTTTTTGAGCAGTATTGGAGGCAGTCAGAAGGTGCCCTGGGAGACTGCAGGGTGCAGTGGGAAGGAGAAGGGCTCAGAAGCTGGTCAATGATTTCTTGTTCTGTAGACTAAGGTTTCTTACAGGAATAAATGTGATCCTTATGTGTGACATAGCTGGATGCTCCATACATCCTCACATGCTCTTCCCAAGTCCCTGCTCTATTGCTTTCAGGGTCCTGAAAACCAATAAGATGCTGCTGAGTCTAGATTCCTGCAGCCTTTTAAGGGGAGTCACCGTTCTGTTCCATTTTCATTCCTTTCCCTCAGTAAATTAAGGGGCGAATATGTCTTCGTTTCCCATACTTTATCCCAATTAGAGATTCCTTCGAGTATACAAGCTCCTAGTTTTAATTGTAAATATTCCCATCAAATTCCCATCTAAGTGGAAAATGCTTAACAGACCTAGCTCCATGCTGAGATGTGGAGTCTTTTGGCGATGGGACTTGGCAGAGGGATTTATCTGAAAGGTGATGAGGAGGAGTTCCCCTTGTGGCCATGAGCCCGAATAGTGTCCATGAGAATATGGGTTCGATACCTGGCCTTGCTCAGCATCTGGCATTGCCGAGAGCTATGGTGTAGGTTGCAAATGCGGCTCGGATCTGGCGTTGCTGTGGCTGAGGCGTAGGCTGGCAGCCTCAGCTCCAATTTGCCCCCTAGCCTGGGAACTTGCATTTGCTGCAGGTACAGCCCTAAAAAGACTAAGTAAGTAAATAAGTAAATAAAAAATAAAAAAAAATTAAAGGTAATTGGGGAAGAGGGCAGCTGGAAAGGAGGAGTTGGTCATGGCCACGTAGAAAAGTCATCTGGGATTTTCTTGGTGGTTTAGGTTCAATTTCTGGCCTGGGGAATTTTGCATGCTGTAGGCGTGGCCAAAAAAAAAATGCTTTCTTAAACAGGTCATCTGGAGGTACCAAGGAAGCTTTAGGTCTCAGAACAATGCGAAAGCTAAAACCCCCTGTCTTCCCTTTACCCCCGGAAGCAGGGAGAGCGAGCTTTCGCAGTGCTGATCCCCACTGCACCCTCACTTTACAATTCCAGGCCACAGGTTGCATATGAGCATTGTGAAAAGTAGAGCATTTTTATTTTTATCGGACTACAGTTGATTTACAGCGTTGTGCTAAAGGGTAGGACCATTTCTGAGGCCAGCCCCTCCACGTTGCCTGCTTGCGTCTTGTTCCTCGCAATCTCAGCAAATCCATTTTGGAACATCCTATCACATGAAAGGTACATCAGTGAGACGGCTCCATTTAGCAGAATCAACTCCTTCAGCTGAAGAGATAAGGTTCTGACACGGGGAATGTCTAAGACGGAGCCGAGCTCCTTCTCGGAACCCTTGAAATCTCTCTTGGCAAAGGTCTCAAACAGCTTCAAAGGAAGCTGTTGCTGCTGCCCCCATTCGTGAGCTGGCTTTGTCTCCACTCTGCCCACCTCGTTCCCAGACGCAGAACCCTGGGCTTCACCTCTGCCCGAGGTTCATGCTAGGTTAGGAGCAGAAAGGAGGTGCATGTGGGCATGGGGTGGTGGTGAGGGACGTTCACTTAGTTTGGCTCTTATTTCATAGACTAGAAAATTGAGACCCAGGCAAGAAGCCTGGCTTTCCCAGAGTCTCAGAGAAGCGGGCACCTGGTTTCCAAGACAATCTGCTGCCGCCTGGCATTTGCTTTTTGATTTTTCCCTTTTGAGCCTTTGCATTCTTTTTAGATCTGCTCCCTCCTCAGCTGCCCAGTATGCCTCCCATAGGCAGAGCGGATCCCAGCCAGTCCTCTGTCCTCACCAGCTGTGTGACCCTGGTGAGGGCGTGGCTTCTTAGGCTGGGGCCCGCCCCTCGATGGAAGGAGTAAGAATCCCCACCTTGCAGCTGGTGAGAGGGGCGAACCCAGAAGGTATGTGAAGGTGTATGACCAGGACTGGTCCCCAGGGGGCAGTCAGGAGACCTCCGCTGAGTGAGGATCCCAGTAGTTTGGATGACCTCTGACCCCAGCTGCTAGGTCCTCACAAATTGCCCTTTTGCTTCCCAGCCAACCAGGTCCAAGTTCAAAACGGCTTCCTTCGCCCAAGAGCAAGGCACCACCCTCAGAGATGAAAACAGATCAGGCTAAACACTAGGAGAAATCAACTGGCAGTACACAGTGGTTTCCATAAACTCGGAAAAAACCTACTCACTCCAGGCTCAGAGCCTGAGCCAAGAGGGAGGAGGGTGGATGATGAGCAGTGAGGTCTGTGATGTGGGATTCTACTCTGCTGGGTCCCGGGGTGGTCCCCCGACCCCCCAGCCCCGGCCCCGCCCCGGGCAGCTCGTGCTTTTGCAGCTTCCATCCCCCTGGCAGGTTTAATTCCTCCCTCTGCCTCTGAGGATAAATCTGAAGCAATCTCACTGTGAATCTGCCACGGAGTGTTTTTCCAAATTGCACCGTATTTTTTTTTTTTTTTTGTCTTTTTGCCTTTATGTAGAGCTGCACCCGCGGCATATGGAGGTTCCCAGGTTAGGGGTCTAACAGGAGCTGTAGCTGCCGGCCTTCGCCACAGCCACAGCAATGCGGGATCCGAGCCACGTCTGCAACCTACACCACAGCTCACGGCAACGCCGGATCCTTAACCCACTGAGCAAGGCCAGGGATCGAACCCGCAACCTCATGGTTCTTAGTCAGACTCGTTAACCACTGAGCCATGAAGGGAACTCCTCCACTGTATTTTTGCATCCAGAGGGAGGGGTGTATGGGTGTGTTCACTTTCGTGTGCACGTGTGTGTGAGTGTATGTATTGGTTTTCCCAGGCTAGGAGTCATATCAGAGCTGTAGCTGCCAGCCTATGCCAGAGCCACAGCAATGCCAGCCACCACTTGGGTGGCATAAGCAGCATAAATTTATTGTTGCACAGTTTGGAGACAGGAGATGCCAAACCAAGGTGTCCGGCCATTGGCTCCTTCCGAGGGCTGCAGGGAAGGGTCCTTCCAGCCCTTCTCCTTGGCTGATGGACTTTTCTCTTCTCCCTCAACCTCATTACGTTCCTTCTAGGCATGTCTCTGTGTCTACATGTCCCCTTTTTAGAAGGACACAAGTCACAGTGGATTCGGGCCCAACCCAAACGACCTTATTTAGCCTGATCACCTCTGTAAAGACTTTATCACCAAATCAGGTTACATTTTGCGGTACAGTGTGTTAGGACTTCCACTCATGAAATTGGGGGTGTGCAAAGAGGGGACCCAGTTCAATCCATAACAGTAGTTACACGTGCGTGTGTGTGCATGTATAGATAATGGAGGTATCTCATGGAGTTCCTATTGCGGCGCAGCAGAAACGAATCCGACTGGGAACCATGAGGTTGTGGGTTCGATCCCTGGCCCCGCTTGCTCAGTGGGTTAAGGATCTGGCATTGCTGTGAGCTGTGGTGTAGGTCGCAGATGTGGCTTGGATCTCGCGTTGCTCCCATTTGAGCCCATATCATGGGAATCTCTATATGCCGAGGGTGTGGCCCTAAAAGCAAAAAAAAAAAAAAAAAAAAGCCAGTCCTGGGTACCACTCTTGGCTTAAAGGTATGTCTTCATGGAGGGCCCTGCCCTGCTTTGTCATCCTCAAGCAGAGCAATTCCACTCTGGGTGTGTGATTTTTTTCCCTCCTCATTTTACTTCAGACCGTTAAGTATTTGCATCTTGAAATACCTTTGACTCGACAGCATAACATTCCAGTTATTCCAAAGGTGGCATAAATTCAGAGTTTCCATAGCATGGCACTCCTTGGTGACTTGGTATCACCCACTCAATCACTGAGAAGCCTTTGGACATTTTTGAAGAAATTTCAGCTCATTAAAAATGTCGCTTAGAGGAGTTCCCTTTGTGGCTCAGTGGTTAATGAATCCGACTAAGAACCATGAAGTTGCGGGTTCGATCCCTCGCCTTGCTCAGTGGGTTAAGGATCCGGGGTTGCTGTGAGCTGTGGTGTAGGTCGCAGATGTGGCTCGGATCCCGCATTGCTATGGCTGTGGTGTAGGCCAGCGGCTACAGCTCCAGTTAGACCCATAGCCTGGGAACCTCCATATGCCGCAGGTGCGGCCCTAGATAAGGCAAAAAGACAAAAAAAAAAGTCACTTATGGAGTTCCTGTAGTGGCTCAGTGGTAACAAACCCAACTAATATCCATGAGGATGCGTGTTCGATCCCTGGCCTTGATCAGTGGGTTAAGGATCCAGCATTGCTGTGAGCTGTGGTGTAGGTCACAGAAGTGGCTTAGGATCCTGTGTTGCTGTAGCTGTGGTGTAGGCCAGCAGCTGGAGCTCTGATTTGACCCCTAGCCTGAGAACCTCCATATGCTGTGGGCTTGGCCCTAAAAAAAGCCCCCCCCCCAAAAGCCACTTAGTTGTTGTAAGTAGTTTTTAAGTATAATATACGCGTAGCTTCCTTTTCAAAAGAGCCTGCCTGGGTTCCATCCACTCTGATGATTCCTTCCTAGACTTGTGTTTAAAGGAGGGTCGTAGAGGGTCTGTGATGCTGGGTGGCCTGCAGAGCACAGGGGAGCCCTGGCACTGTCTTTGGGCTACTCTCCTTCTTCACCAAAACACTGGTCTCACGTCGTGCTTGGTGTTTGGCTTCCTCTTCCTATTCAGTTTACCATAAATCTCAGTTCTCTTTGTCTTTTCTAAAATTTCACCGAAGAAAATGAGTCCTGGGAGTTCCCATTGTGGCTCAGTGGGTTAAGAACTCAATATAGTGTCTGTGAGGATGCGGGTTCAAAACCTGGCTTTGCTCAGTGGGTTAAGGATCTGGCTTTGCCACAGGTGTGGCATAGGTCACGGAGGTGGCTCGGATCTGGCGTTGCTGTGGCTCTGGCATCGGCCGGCAGCTGCAGCTCTGAAAGGACTCCTGGCCCGGGAAATTCCATATGGTGCAGGTGAGCCTCAAAAACAAAAACAAAAAAAGAGTAAGGAAACGAGTTCTGTATGGCCCTGGAATTCTGACTGGCTTTCCAGTCAGCAAAAATCATAAATTATGCCCCAGACTTTTCAGGTCAACCCAGAGTTCGGGGAACCAGTTGGGTGGAACCTGGGAGCAGTGTTCGGAGCCGGTCACTAACACACCACGAGCCTTAGTTTGTGGTGCTGGGGGTCTGATTCTGTGGTGAAAGAGTGACGGATATGTCTGTGGCACTCAAGGCACAGGTCTACCTAAGACACACCTGAGTCTCTTTTCTTTGTGGCAGAAGGCACTGGTTGGCCCTGAGAAAGAGGAACCACGTCCCCTAGACGTTCCTTAAAACTAGAGTACTCTTCACAGACTTCAGCTTTTGTCCCACTTCAGCATGTGACACAGTGTAACCATTTAAATTATGTCTGATAGCAACCATTAAAGGTCATAGAAAGTGCTTGTGAGATAAGGTCAAGTGAAAAAAAAAAAGTTGGCTACAGGAGTTCCCACTGTGGCACAGTGGGTTAAGGATCTGGCTGTTGCCGTGGCTATAGTGTAGGTCGCAGCTGTAGTTCAGATACAATCCCTGGCCTGGGAACTTCCATATGCCGTGGGTGCAGCCAAAAAAAAAAAGATTGGCTACAAAATTACATGTTCTGTGGCCTCAGCTATATTAAATACCTATTTCTAGAAAAGGAGACTGGCTGGAATGCAATAACACATTAACTGTTTTCCTCTGAGTGCAGGGAGGGTGAATGACTTCCAAATTTTCTACAGTGAGCATTTATTATTTTATACATAAACACATCTATAAACTACCCTAAAAAAGTCCATTTAACTAGATGAAGTCGGTTTAACTGGATATTCAGGATCGGGTGGATTTTTTGCTGCCCCAGCGTCACGGGGATATTAATTCTTTGCCTGCCCAAGGCCCATCTGCAACTTTCCAGAATGACAGCCCTAACTGGTTGATCTCAGCATCACCAAGCTCCCACTTCCCCACACAGCCCTAGGCGCCGGGAACAGGCAGAGCTGCCTCTGGCTGGCCGGCTGCTGCCCTCCGGGCTCGGGCCAGGGCCAGCTAGGGAGGGGCCCGGCCTCTTTGAAGGGGGTTAAAGTCCTTCTTTGTGTGAATGGCCTTTGAGGGAGTAGAGGGACGGCCTTCCATGGGAGGCTCAGAAGGAATTTGGCCAGCTTGAGCCAGTGTGCAGGAAACGGACTGGAAAAAGACACAGTTCTGATGGGGGGAGGCGTGTGAGGCGGGCACTCCCGGCTGCGTAAGCCAAGTCTGCTGAGCGAGCTTAACGGTCCTTTGCTTTCTAATCTGGAAAGAGCGGGTTCCCTTGGGAGGCCAGAGTCTCTGTGGAGGAGGGACCCAGAGTGGGAACTGCAGTTCCCTGCTTTGGAGAAGCAGTGGGGAGCTGAGCTCGGACTGGAAACCTGCTTCTCTTCTGGCTTATCTTTTTTTTTTTTTTTTTTGTCTTTTTGTCCTTTTTATGGCTGCACCCACGGCATATGGAGGTTCCCAGGCTAGGGGTCTAATTGGAGCTGTAGCCGCCGGCCTTCGCCACAGCAACGTGGGATCCAAGCCACACCTGCAACCTACACCACTGCTCATGGCAACGCCGGATCCTTAGCCCACTGAGCAAGGCCAGGGATCGAACTCGAAGCTTCATGGTTCCTAGTCAGATTTGTTTCCGCTCTGCCACGACCAGAACTCCATCTTCTTGCTCATCTTGTAAAACTCCCAGCTTTCATGCTAAGAGGGCAGACCGGAAGCTCTGCACCACATGGACAGCCTGGGCAAAGGTGTACACGTCATCTGTGACAGATGATGCTTTGAAGATGGGTGTGTGTGTGTGTGCGCCCACGCACGCGTGCGTCCATCCTTTTTCAGAACAGAATCAAGCAATGCAGTGGTTGTGGTGATGGGTTTTCTTTCTTCCTTCCTTTCTTTTTTTTTGTCTTTTGTCTTTTTAGGGCTGCACCCATGGCACATGGAGGTTCCAAGGCTAGGGGTCTAATCAGAGCTGTAGCTGCCGGCCTACACCATGGCCACAGCAATGCCAGATCTGAGCCGTGTCTGTGACCTACAGGTTCTGGTGATGGGTTTTCTTGTTATTGCCTTGTGTATATTTAATCTACGAGTCCATGTACTAGAACTTGCCACATTCAGGAAGTGGCTTGGGGCTTTGGGGGAAACATGTGCGTCTTCGCAGGGCCATGGGAAGAGAACCTCATCAGCCGCATTCATAGGTACAGACTCATCCGTGGACATAGAGTTAATCTCCAAAAACGTCTGGCACTGTTTTCTCTTTTCTCCCGGCTCTGCCTCCAGAGAGTGGATTTTTGCCGGGTCTATGGTGGAGCTCGGCTTTTGCTCCCTGCCATTACTGGTTGGCCAGGCATGAATCCAAGATCCCGAACTATTTTAATACCAAGAAGGACACAGCTAAGTTATAAAGAACTGAAGCCCGGCTTGCATTTGCTTTCAGAAGAACCAGTTACCCTAGAAATTGCAGGCTGCGGGAGCCACAGCTCCTTCCGTGGCCTTGATCTTAGTTTATTCTGGAGGTGGGGACTGTCCAGTAAAACGGTTTCACAGTGAAAAGGGCCTTTGCTGGAGAGCAATCTGGGGACTCCTTGACAGAGCACGGAGTGCAGCGTATCGAGAAAGAAGTGAAACTTGCCTTTCGTGGAGCTGAAATGAGGTCTCTCTCTTCATTCTGGGGGCAACCCTGAAATCTCCCAGCGGTTCTCAGGCCCCTTTGTAGGGAGCGGATTTCCAAGGGATGGCAAGAAACAAGCCTTTCACCAGGGGCTGCAGAAAAGGCAACAACAGCTTCCTGCCTCAACTCTTCCCATCACCCGCCCCCCCGCCCCCATCACACACACCCTGTTCCGTTTCTTTCACAGAGCGCCCGAGCTGTAAATGCGTTAATCAAACACCACCGTAACGTTTTCCAGATGTGCAGCCTGACATTTGAGCCCGTGTCTTTTCAGCAGAGTTAAGGAGATGCCATTAATAGGGCAGGCTGTGGTCTTGCGGGGGGGACTCCCTTAGGCTACAAATGGACCACTTCTTCACCGGGAGCCTGAGAGAGTCAAGACACAAGGCTAGCCTTGTTTCCAGCGGGAGGGGGCTTCCAGAAGGGTTTTCATCCCTTTGGCAAGCCTGTACCTGAGGCCTTAGCCCGAGAGAATAGTAGGAGGGTGATTGCTGGGTTGACCGATGCCACGGAAGCTCTCAGAAAGAAAGGCTGGGTTTGTAGGTACAGGAAACCTCTTTTTCCGAACTGAGTCACATTTATCAGTAATGGCTTCGTGAGGGAAACCCAAGGGTCACTGTTAGCGTTAGCCCCCTTGATTAGGGGTCACATCATTATCCCTGAGACCCTGAGGGCCTGGGGACTTCGGGTCTGCCTCCCATCAGCCAGGAGGAATCTCTGGCCTCCTTGGGGAGTGGCCAGCCTTCCGGCTTCCCACGATTGATCCCAGCCTTTGGTTCTAGAGTCCGGAAGAAGCTCTGCTGGGGTGGGGGTGGAAGAGGAAATTGTTCCTGGGGCTGGAATGTGGCCCAGGTTATCACCCAGGCCGCCCCCCTCCACTTCCTGCCCCAGAGGCCTGAAGCCCAACCGAGGAAGCAAAGCCATCCTGAAACGTTCCCACTCTGTGCCTTCACAGGGATGGCTGGAAGGGGCCACTCCGGGTCCCAGTGCCCTCTTCAGTCTGGGGCTGGGTGACCGAGGAGGTGAGGGCCAGCCGCTGGGGAACGTTGGTGCTCCCAGCATCCTCCATCTGTTCTCTTCAGCCTGCAGCATCTGCCACCTTGACCGGGTCAAGGAATTTCTTTCCGGTCGTTGCGGTAGCCCTCCGTCCTCCTGTGCTCTTTGTTATCTTTCTGTGAGTTGTTCCTCTCTCCCTCCAAGGCTGGAAGCTTCTTGCTGTAGCCTGGGGATCAACTCAGAGCCCTGGGGACCTCCCGTGGCCTTGGCACCAGGCTTGTCAATTTACAGGTACTGAGGACACACCCGTCCTTGCAATAAGGTGCTTGTACCTCTTTAGCCTCTGTGCCCCCGGTCCACACTCTCCAGGTTCCCTCAGTCTGAGGAATCCGTCTTCCCAAGGCCTCCTGACTTGCTCTATCCCGCACCCCCCCAAGGCTGAAGAAGTTCAGCAGACCCATGCGAGCATCTTGCAGGTGTCTGGGCATCGTCCCCAGCCAGGTGGTACCCGAGCCTCCCATTTGCCTTCATGGTGGCAGCTTCAGCCAGAAAGTTGAGTCCTGCGTGAAGCATCCTCAGGACAGCCCCTTGTGGCCCATGGAACACAGCAGTCGTGGTCTGTGTACTAAAAACTCAACTTAGGAAAGAGAGGGAGGACAAGAAAGGAAAACAGGGACGGTCTCTGGTGTTATAGCTACGAAGGAGTTTTATTTCATAGCCATGCCCCTGTTCCTAGGCCAAGAACGAGTTTGCATTTTGGGTGGCACTTAAAAATAACTGGATTAAAGGATCAGGTCACCTATTACCTGGGGAAATGCATTTCTAATTTAACTGTCGTGGCTTTAGGAGCAAGTAATCTGGGTTACTCAGAGCCGAGAAACCTGCGTGTATAGCAGGCACCTGATGTTTGAGTAATTTGGGTCACACTGTGCATTTAGGCCAGGAGCCTGGGAAGTTGGTGACAGATACTGTCAAGAGGGGGCTGGGGGGGAGGGCAGATGAAGCTGTGAACAGAGCAGACACATGAAGTGAGTAGAAGCTTCTTCTTGTCCTTGCAGAGAAGGGCACCTTTCTGGTGCCCCACCCCCAGCCCAAGCCCAGCCAGATCTGCTAAGGAAAATGCCTTTCCCTCGGGATCTTTCTGTGCATGGTGCACCCAGGCCCGGGGAACCCCGGGAAGAAAGCATCCTGCTGTCCATCACCCCAGCGGAGCAGGTGTCAGGGCCTGAGGTGTTTTCTATGCCTATTAAAAAGGCTTCTAGGGAGTTCCCATTACGGCTCAGCGGGTTACAAACCCCACTAGTATTCATGAGGAGGGGGGTTCGATCCCTGGCCCCACTTAAGGATCTGGCATTGCCGTGAGCTGTGGTGTAGGTCACAGACATGGCTTGGATCTGGCGTGGCTGTGGTGTAGGCCCTGCAGCTGTAGCTCTGATTCGACCTCTAGCCTGTGAACTTCCATTTGCTGCAGGTGCGGTCCTAAAAAGCGAAAAAAAAAAAAAAAAAAGTCTTCTAGAATCTCAACTGTGCTGCTGACGCTGGTGCTGGGGAGAGGTCACAGCCTTTTGTGAGATTTAATAATTCGACTCCTGGGATGTTATCGGAGGAAACAGAGGACCCGCCTCCGAGACCAGATCCGCAGACCGAGCAGCAGGTCAGCACCCTCATCTTAAGCCGGAGGGTCCTGCAGGAAGAGCAGAACAGGGACCCTGAAACTGGGTCTCCAGGGAGTCTGTCTCTGGTTGATTCTGAATAAGGAGTGGGAGGGGGTCCTTGACTTCTGAAGCCAGATGGTGAGTGTGACTTCTGGAGATACACGTGTGCAAACCATCAGCCAGCAGGCCGAGTAAATGCTTATCCAACCCATCCACCCTCTTAAGATTTCCCTGGTCGTTCTGGAAGCTTCTGGTCATCAAGAATACCTGTTGAGGGACTGGGATAGACTTAGGAAGAACTGGCCTCCAAGTCCGCTTACCAGCCAGGGGATCCTGGGAAACGTCCCACATTCTCTAAGCCTCTTACTTGAGCACTTTAAAACCAAAGTCACAAACTCTGCCTTTGCCGTCTAACAAAGGGTCCTGTTTGTTAGAGTGTCAGCTGAGATCCTGTCTGTGCATGTACCGTGAAGACAGGAAGCTCTCAGATGTGGGTCTGAGACAATAAACCGGGACGTGACACTCGGTGTCCCCACAGGACAGCCTGTTCACTTGTGTATTTACTCAGCTGGTAGGCTATTGAGGACGGCGCAGGTTCTGTTCAGACCAATGTGTGACGCCACCTCTGCTTCCCATGTGACCAGAGCCCTAGGTCTGAGTGGTCCTTACCTGTTCATTCTATTTCATCTTCAGAATTTGACTTTTAAAGATATTTTATGCAGTTATTCTGTTGGCTGCAGTAGCAAATGTGTCTGGAATTATACTTCGCTTCCACTAAAATTAACATTGAAGAATCTGGAGTGGGGAAAAATTAGGAGATTAGAGGGATTTTTAGGGCCTTTTAGACTTTCCTGGGCCTTTTTCCTTTCAATGCCTTTTGTTGATTTCTTTTCTTCTCAAAATCAGAACTTCACCATCACTCCTTGATCTCCCCTCACCCCCCCCCCCCCAAGAATGTTACTTTACCTCCAGGAAGGATTTAATAGTGGTCATTTACACTTTAGTGTAAAACTGCTTAATAATAATGGATATTTGCATTAAACGTTTTATTATAGTTTACATAGTACTTTAAAATATATTATCTCATTTAATTCTCAAAACAGATTTGAGAAATATTGTTATGAGCTTTGGCTACAAGGTGTTATTACATTCTTAAAAGCGTTCCACGTTTGTCTTGGAACTTTGACAGGAGACCTGGGCACTGCTGTTGTAAATTAACCCATATTAATATGCTTTACATAACTATTGGGCACCTTTTGGTAGATAATAGCAGCTTGAGATACAGTTTGGCTACCAGGTTATAAAAGCAGAATCTGACCCCAATTCTGTCCCTCATTTATTAAACATTAGTAAAATTAGATATAGAGCCATCATCTGTAACCTCAAAGAAGTCACAGCTCTCTTAAGATTTTGTATGCTCTGACCCCCACCTTGCATGAAGACAAATGTGGCAATTTTACAGAGGCAGGACTTTGTTACTGAAGAGTGGGTGTTAAACATTCAGCATCCTCTTAAGTGGCAAAAAAAAAAAAAAAGATGTGATACATATAAACAAACGGAATATTATTCAGCCCTGAGAAAGGAGGGTATCTTCCCATTTGTAACAACATAGATGGGGCTTGAGCACATTACGCTAAGTGAGATAAGTCGGACAGAGAAAGATCGTGTTTGCTGGCACTTTTAAGTGGAACATAATAAAGTTCAACTTACGGAAAAAATGGTAAAATGGTGGGTAGCAGAATACGGTGTGCACGTGTGGGGAGTAAGAGCGATGGTGTTTAAGGGTAAAAATGTGTAATAAGTAGTAAATAAGCCATAAAGATCTATATATGCACAGTATATTGAATATAGGCAGTAATATTGTACTATAATTACATAATGAGATAAATTTGGCTGTATCAGCAAGCATATTACAATATATAAATTATCAAAGTAGGAGTTCCCATTGTGGCTTGATGGATTAAGAAGCCGACATAGTGTCCCTGAAGATGCGGGCTCGATCCCCGGCCTCGCTCAGTGGGTTAAGGAACCAGCATTGCCACAAGCTGCAGAGTAGGTTGCAGATGCGTCTCAGATCTGGTGTTGCCATGGCTGTGGTGCACGCCTGCAGCTGCAGCTTCAATTAGACCCCTAGCGAATTTCCATGTGCTGCGGGTGACGGCCATAAAAATAGAAAAAAAAAAAAAATCAAAGTGACATACTGTATGCCTTAAGCAAATATAATGTTACATGTCAGATTTAGTTTTTATAATTAAAAAAAAAAAAAAAACCCACAACCAGTGTCCTTTGTCCTTTGAACCAAAGGCTGGGTACGGGGCTGTTCTCAGATATCAAGCACCATCCTTAAGGATGTAGTAGTCCAAGTGCTCAGTCTATTTGTATATCTTATTCATAAAAAAGGCTGGAGAATAACTTGAATTCACAAATTTGAACACTAGTGATTTGAGCAATCTCTTACATTCATTATGCTAATTGACAAGCTACCAGTTTCACTGACAGAAAAACCTATTCCTCACCTTAATTATGCCAGTTAGCAAAAGCCCCAAAAGTCCCAAGGAGCCCTTGGGACCTAAAGAGAGCTGACCTCCTGGAGGAAGGAAGGCGCCTCTGAAACGTGGCATTGCTGATTAGATCCTGGCTGACCACTCTTGGATTCCATATTCCCCACTAGGCTGGCTGGCTCCTCCTGAAATGTAATTTAAACTCCTTTCAGACACACATGACGGTATTATATCGTGTCTGCCCAAGTATTTTAAAGAAAATGATTGACATCCTGACCAGCTGTTAGCTATTCTGGGAAGCCAGGGGGCCAGCAGGTAGTTTGGGCCAGATCTTTAGGGCTCCACCTTGCGGGTTCGCTGGGGACGTCCAGGGATCTCCCACCTGCTGCTGAGCACCTTGCTTTTTCTCTGACCTTCAGAAACCCGGTTTGGTGGTTCTTTCATATCTTCCTGCTTTTTGCACTGGGGCATACGTAGTTTGTTTCATCAAAGACCTAGTTAATGAATGTGCATCTTATCTGAGTCTGGAATCAGGTTCACCGTTATCTGAAACATGGAGAAAATTCTGGTCTTTCTTCAAAGGGAGCAATGAGTATTTTTGGTTCGTTTAAACATGACATCATTTAATGACGTCAAACCCAGACTACTGCCAAATTCTCACGAGGCGGGGTTTCCAGCCCACTTCCCTTCACCTGGTATAGTTACAGGCGGCTTTGATCACATCAAGCCATCTTGCGGAAAGGTAAATTCTTGCTGAGACTAGAACTTAGGAACTTGCTCTTTTGTTATAACTTTTGCCCAACTTTACAAAATCTCAGGAACTCCAAGGCATGACTGAAAGCAGTAACAGGCTTGTTTATTTCTTTCAGTACTTCTACCCTGATTACGGTTTAGATTTGGTGCTCCCTGAAGTGGATGGAATTGAGTCTCAGGAAGAATTTTCTGAATTTGTGGAAAAGCGCTGGGGCCCCGTGAAACTAACAGGAAGGAGAGCTTCTTTCCTGTTTACACCCTGCAGCGTCTAGATATTTTTTAAGGGTGTTGGGAAGGAATCATCTCCAATTTGCCCTGGGACCCCAAACATTGACTGTTAACCTGTAATTAGCATTTTTAAAATCTGTAGGACACAGTGCAGAAGACAGAACTAGGGAGATTCATTCCTGACTCAAAGCTAAAGGTAGTTTCGGGGCCATTGCAAGAATGTACATCAAATGCCGCTCTCAGGTATTTCAGCTTTTGAATTGGAACAGTTGTTGCTAGTTCAGAAAGAAAGCATGCCTTGGAAAATATTTTTTTTTTTTGTCTTTTTGGCTTTTATGTAGAGCCGCACCTGCGGCATATGGAGGTTCCCAGGCTAGGGGTCTAACAGGAGCTGTAGCTGCTGGCCTTCGCCACAGCCACAGCAATGCGGGATCCGAGCCGCGTCTGCAACCTACACCACAGCTCACGGCAACGCCGGATCCTTAACCCACTGAGCAAAGCCAGGGATCGAACCCGCAACCTCATGGTTCTTAGTCGGATTCGTTAACCACTGAGCCACGAAGGGAACTCCGGAAAATATTGATATAGTTTTTCAAGTTCTAGAAAAGAAGCTGGCAGGGCATCTGCTCCTCCATCATCCAACACTGGAACAGTGAAGCATCTGGGAGAAAGAGAAGATGCTGACAAAGGGTTCTTGGGGATGCTGTGGAGACAGGCTAAGGGACTCCCATCTCTGGGATCAGCAGCAAACGATAGATAATAGGCATTCTGTGCTTCACCTGACCAGACTGAAGTAACCCTGATGTAGACTTAACGGCTTCCTAGGAAGTATGAGAAATCCAGTTTTTGTTACAAAAAGGGTATTGTCTCCTGAAACTTAATTGTTGCTGCTAATTTCATCATGGCCCTCCCGAATAAGTGTCCTGCATTTTTTTTTTGCCTTTTTGTCATTTTAGTGCCGCACCTGCGGCATGTGGAGGTTCCCAGGCTAGGGGTCTAATTGGAGCTGTAGCCACTGGCCTACGCCGCAGCCACAGCAATGCAGGATCCGAGCCACGTCTGTGACCTACACCACAGCTAACGGCAACACCGGATCTTTAACCCACTGAGCAAGGCCAGGGATCAAACCCGCAACCTCATGGTTCCTAGTCGGATTCGTTAACCACTGCGCCACAACGGGAACTCCTCTCCTGCATTTTTAGTGAATGAATCAATGATAAAATAAACCACAGAATTATTTGCCTTTTAGCTTCTTTTAATATTACGGTGCCATCTTTCCTCTCATGTAAACTATTGCAAAGCGTTTTATGTTTCAGTAGAACTGTGACTTTGAACCATATTTCAGTGCCAGCAGCTTCCTCTTCTTTTCCTACCTTTTGCTCTCCTCAAAAGCCAAAAGAGATAGAAGGAACGTTCAACTTCTTCCCATGAAGAATATTAGTGAATCATTGGCTAAATGAAGCTGGGGGCAGGAGGGTCCTGAATGGACTGAGTCGCACCCCAATAGTACCATGTCTCATTTTGTTGATCAGCTTAAGCCACTAATAACTCTGCATTGACTGGACTAATTTTGACCTCAGTTTTCTTAAAGTTTGAATGACAGCCAATACATTTTAGCCATTCAAATTTCCTGTAATTCTTAAATGACGTAGAAGTTACTGACAATTGCCTTGCCAAAAGCAAGTTTGGTGAATGTTTTTTAAAGGACAGTAGCAACATCCTTGCTAGTTTATTCTAAAGATGAAAGAGCTACTAATTAATGGTGGTCCAAAATAAAATCAAGATCTTAGAGAATATGAATATTAAGTAACAGACTTGACAAAGACCAGGTTAAGACTGGAAGGCCCTTTGAGACCAGAAGGTCTTGACAAAGAAGAAATACTCATTAAAGTCTAAAGAGAAAGCCAGGGAGTTCCTATTGTGGTGCAGCGGAAACAAATCTGACTACCATTCATGAGGACGCAAGTTTGATCCCTGGCCTCGCTCAGTGGGTTAAGGATCTGGTGTTGCCGTGAGCTGTGGTGTAGGTCGCAGATGTAGCTTGGATCCCATGTTGGCTGTTGCAGTGGTGTAGGCTGGCAGCTGTAGCTCCAACTCGACCCGCAGCCTGGGAACCTCCATATGCCTTGTGTGCAGCCCTAAAAAAGACAAAAATAAATAAATAAAGAGAAAGGCGGGAAACACAGTGAAGGAAACCCCCAGTTCATGGATAACCTTCCAGTTCATGCACGACCATGAGGTTTTTCAACATTCTGACAGCAATGCAAAACACCTAAGAAGAACTTTCAGGTTTTTCTGGGTATTACAAGCAAATCCATAATTGTTCACTCTCCTTGAAAGGAGTTTGAAATTAATCCCCCAAGAGTCACCCTAAGGTGGTGTTTTAATCTTATGCTTTAAACTTTTAAAATTGTTAAATAAGTGAAAATTATACCAGATTGCAATTTTGCATTGGTACTATGTCAGTAATACCAGGCACCCTATAGGCTTGAGACTTGAAAGAAGGTTGACAAAAGTGTTAGTGAAATCTTTGAGGGGAGCTCAGTTAAGCTCACAATTTACCTCTGAACTAAGATAAACCAGAGTCTTTTGGTACTGGAAAAAAAAAAATCATCCTAGAGTTTGAAAATTAATCTCAGCTGTCATGTAAAGTGACCTGAAATTGCTTACTGATGAAACATTTGCATCTAAAAACATTAAGAAAATGTAGTTTTCTTATTTAATCACAAAGTTGGAGCTGTCACATAGAAAGCATTTTAGGTACTAAATGGGAGGTGCCACCATCCACTAGCTTTTCAAAGCCAATATTCACTCCTTAAGGAGCATTGTTTTGATAAACTCCCTGAGAACAGAACTGTGGTCCGTGGCTTTGGTGTTGTGTTTATCATACACACGGTCAACTATGGCCATGGCAGCGGGGCGCTGAGCTCTTAATGGGCCGTTGAAGAGATCTACTGTTTTCCAGTATTTTATTTTGGAAAAAAATTCCCCAAAGCTTCCTGTCTACAGAATTACATTACGTCTGGCAGAGAATCATGTTTTCAAGATTTGTTCCTGTAAAAGGACCTTCTTTTTATAGTTGGGGGCATACAAATAGTTCTCTTACATTTCTGCCAAAATTTGCTATGTAATATTTTGAAAAATTTGGCTACAATGGCTCTATAATCTCTTCCACTTAGCAATTATCTGGGCATTGTCACCAGATAACCAAAATCCTAATTTACTTTTTTTTTCTTTTTACGGCCACACCTGTGGCATAAGGGATCAAGTTGGTGCTGCTGCTGGGGCCTATGCCACGGCAACAGCAACACTGGATCTGAGCCCCATTTGCAACCTATACCAAAGCTTGCAGCAACTCCATGGCCAACCGAGTGAGGCCAGGGATCAAACCCGCATCCTCATGGAGACAATGTCTGGTCCTCAACCAGCTGAGCCACAACAGAAACTCCCAAATTTACTTCAAAGTTAAAAGTGGGACTAACACTTATTGAAATTTCTCTGGACACTCAGTAAGTAAAATGGAATCTAAATAAAAATTGAGACTTTTAGGTGCCTGTTACCACAACAAAATGAATATATGAAGGATTTTTAGAAGAGAAACCTCTATTCAAAAGATCTTGTCATTGTTTCAATTTTCCTTCCAGCTGATGCTGAGTTTTCAGGTTCACATCCGTAAGATAATGTGGTCTCTAACCCTGACTTCTGTTTTCTCTTTATTCTAGAAGCCCCCTGAGCTTTCCGAGGATGATATCCGGCTGAAAAGCGAGAGAGAGAACTATAGTGCCAACTCCCTGGAGCCTGCCACCAACTCTCTTCCTGCAGATCACAAAAACATGGAAATTGAGGTCTCTGTTACAGAATGTAAGAGCGTGCCCGGAATCACCTCCACTCCACATTCCGTGGACCACCCCTCCCCTTTCTACTCGCCCCCCCACAATGGCCTCCTCACTGATCACCACGAATCTCTGGATAATGATGTGGCCAGAGAGATCCAATATCTAGACGAGGTGCTAGAGGCCAACTGCTGTGATTCTGCTGTGGACGGAACTTACAACGGCACTTCGTCCCCAGAGCCTGGAGCAGCCATCTTGGCAGGCAGCTCAAGCCCACCCGCCCACACGGCAGTCCAGCTGGAGCCCACTGAGAGAGTGTCTGGCAGGCAGGCTCCCCCGCACATTGAGCTCCACCAAAGCAACTCCGACATCATGGCAGAGGCTGGAAGAGCCAATGGGCACTCCCCCGAACAGCCCAGAGACCTGCTGGGCGACAGCCTCCAGGTGCCCGTGAGCCCCAGCTCCTCCACCAGCTCACGGTGTTCCTCCCGAGATGGGGAGTTCACTCTTACCACGCTGAAGAAGGAAGCCAAGTTCGAGCTGCGTGCCTTCCACGAGGACAAGAAGCCCTCCAAGCTCTTCGAGGACGACGAGAATGAGAAAGAACAGTACTGCGTCAGAAAAGTGAGGCCTTCGGAAGAGATGCTGGAGCTGGAAAAGGAGAGGAGAGAGCTCATCCGGAGTCAGGCCGTGAAAAAGAATCCTGGCATTGCGGCAAAGTGGTGGAACCCTCCCCAGGAAAAGACCATTGAGGAGCAGCTGGATGAGGAACATCTGGAGTCACACAAAAAGTACAAGGAGCGCAAGGAGAGGAGGGCACAGCAGGAGCAGTTGCTGATGCAGCAGCTGCAGCAGCAGCAGCAGCCGCCGCCACCCTGTGCCACCCCTGCATCCTCTCGAGAACATTCCAGCATGACTGAAAACCCAAAGGAGGACATCGTCACAGAGCAGATAGATTTCTCAGCAGCCCGTAAACAGTTCCAGCTGATGGAGAATTCCAGGCAAACAGCTGCCAAGGGCCAAAGTACGCCCAGGCTCTTCTCCATCAAGCCCTTCTACAGGCCTCTGGGGTCAATTAACTCAGACAAGACACTGACCATCTCGAGACCAGCTTCTTCAGGGGGATCTCCTGAAGAGTCCTCTGCAGCCAAAGGACAGAAAGCCCACTGTGCCCCGGAGAGCCAGTCTTCTGGAGGAGGAGGGGGCCAGGGCAGCAGTGCTCCTCAGGCAAAGGAAGGGCCATACAGCGAGCCCTCCAAACGCGGGCCTTTATCCAAACTGTGGGCTGAGGATGGAGAGTTTACGAGTGCCCGGGCTGTCCTCACCGTGGTCAAGGATGACGACCCTGGGATTTTGGATCAGTTTTCAAGGTCGGTCAATGTCTCTTTGACCCAAGAGGAGCTTGACTCTGGTTTGGATGAGTTGTCGGTGAGGTCCCAGGATACCACTGTCTTGGAGACCCTGTCCAATGACTTCAGCATGGACAACATCAGTGACAGTGGGGCCTCCAACGAGACAACCAGTGCCCTTCAGGAAAATTCACTTGCTGATTTTTCTCTGCCCCAGACTCCTCAAACTGACAACCCATCAGAGGGCCGAGGGGAAGGCGTCTCCAAGTCCTATAGCGATCATGGTTTCTATTCCCCTTCATCCACGCTGGGAGACTCCCCATCAGTTGATGACCCCTTGGAATATCAAGCTGGTCTCCTGGTGCAGAATGCCATTCAACAAGCCATCGCAGAGCAAGTGGACAGAGCTGTGTCCGAAACCAACAAGGGTAGAGCAGAACAGCAGGGACCTCAGGCCAGCGTGGAGGAAGCGGGAACCAGGGCTCCCAGTTCAGAGAAGCCTCAGGGCATGTTTGAACCACCTCAGGTGTCCTCTCCTGTTCAAGAGAAAAGGGATGTATTGCCAAAGATTCTGCCTGCTGAAGACAGGGCGCTCAGGGAAAGGGGGCCCTCCCAGCCACTGCCAGCAATGCAGCCCAGTGGCCCAGTAAACATGGAAGAGACCAGACAGGAAGGGAGCTACTTTAGCAAGTACTCGGAAGCAGCTGAGTTAAGAAGCACAGCCTCGCTTCTGGCTACTCAAGAGTCCGATGTGATGGTTGGGCCCTTCAAGCTGAGGTCCAGGAAGCAGCGGACTTTGTCCATGATCGAAGAAGAGATCCGAGCAGCCCAGGAAAGGGAAGAGGAACTGAAGAGGCAGAGACAAGTCTTGCAGAGTACCCCAAGCCCCAGGGCAAAGAATGCCCCATCACTGCCCTCCCGAACACCAACACCGTGCTACAAAACCTCTCCAGGTAAGTGAAGTGCGACAGACCAGAGACAGATGCTGCAGAAACTGGCGTTGTTGATTTCAGCTTTTGGAGTTCTGTGTGGAGTCTCCTCTGTGTGTGGCTAAAGTCAGTGTGACCGGGGGTGGGAGGGGGACGACACGGGACCCTGGCACCTAGATTTCAGTGTTAGGAGACATGCAACGGAACTGTCAGTGTCCTCTGGAGAACCCTGAGCCTGGATGGTGTTTCCAGGAGGATGTAATAGCCCCTTGCTTGTCCTTCTGCTCTGGTCTTGGTTTAGAACAGAGAATTATTCTCTTTTATTTGAAGGAGCTGCTTCTTGGCTGAGGGAGAGACTGTGTGCGGCACAGACCGAGAGTCAGCCTGTCTGTTGGTATCGGTAGCTTGACCCTCAGTGTCTGCAGTTAAGTCAAACCTGTCTGATGTGAGGATGTTGTCTTCCCACGCCTTCTGGATGCTGAGCCTCTTCCTGGCAATGACAGTTATGAGCTGGTGTTACAGACTGACCCCAAAAAAGCTGTTTGTCCATCTTCTGTAAGACTGTGTTTGTCTTCTGTTGAGTCCCCGCAAAGCAATTACTTTGGAGTCAAGATGGTCTCATCTGTTTGTGTCTGGTGACCCTTTTGGAGAATCCGAGTTACTATATGTACAGACAAGCCCCTGATCCCCTCCCCCTACCGCCCCACTGCCTGGACAGTCTCTATCTTAAATACTTTGTATAGGTGTTGATTAATTGGTTGATGTTAATTACAGTAGTAATTATGGTTGCTATTATAATGGATAACAGTGTGATGAGCGATTTTTATGTCTCATTTGGGTATGATGGCACTTGGGGATCCTTACCAATGGAGAAGGGCTGCTCAGGGTTTTCATGAGTGTTCCTGGTCCATGCTGCGATAAGTACAAACATTGGGAGTACGCATTTGAAAACTCTTGAAGTAAGTTGATGTTGTCCTCAAATCCACATGTGGGAGTTTGTATTTTTTTTTTTTTTTAAGTATTGGACCACAATGGTTTGGGTGGAAAAACTCTGCCTTTGCTAGAGATAATTTAAGAAATGTTGTCTTAACATGTAATTACTGGCATTTAGCTTGGCCCACCCAGATCATAATCCCATCTTGACACCTGGCTTCATCAAATCTATAATGATACAAGTTAACTCTTTCCAGTATCTTAAGAGTAAATTACCGACAGGATGCTCAGATGCCTCCCAGTTTTGTAGAACGTCTCTCAAGTTGGGTTTGTCTGTATTTCCACATGGTTGTATTCAGTTTATACATCTTTGGTAGGAGTCCCGGAGAACTGATGTTTGTTCTTCTCACTGTATCCAGTCAGGCAGTACCTGGTGTCAGCTTGTCCCATTACAGGGACAGACGTTAACTTTTTTTGTGTGATACTAATTTTGATCACTTGATTGAGGGAGTGTCTTCCAGGCTTCTGCACAGGAAAGTAACTTTTTCCTTTTATAATTAACAAATATTTTGTGGGAAGGTACTTTGGCATGATGTAATTTTCATCCCACTCCTTTTCAGGCTTTAAATCTATTCATTTATTTATTTGTGACAGATGGTCTCATGGATTCCTGTTATACTTAGTGGGATATAATCCATTTATATTATTATTTTTGTCCTAAATGGTTCAGACATAGTTCACAGGAGCCCTTTCAAGCTGACTTCAGTATCCTTTTGACATGCCCTCATTATTCTTCGGGCAGGTCTTTACTTTCTGGTACCATGAGATGCTCCAGTCTCGTACTTTCCTAACTCTAAAATCAGCCCTTTCTCCAAAGAGCACTCATTCCTTTTGTGGAGAATGGTATTTAGAAACCAAGATCTGGTGCTTGATGTGCTCATCGCTATTGGATGGGCACTGCTCCCAGGCACTCTTGGTGGTCTGAATTATAGAATACATATCCATCCCCTCCCTCCCTCCCTCCCTTCCTTCCTTTCTTCCTCCCTTCCTTCCTTCCTTCATTCCTTCCCTCCCTCCCTCCCTCCTTCACTCCTTCCCTCCTTCCTTCCTTTCTTTCTATTCTATCTATTGATGTATTGATCTACATACCTACCTATCTTGAAAACCATGAGCTCACTCCAGTGCTTTTAATTCTAATCTAATACCACAGGGTTCGTTTTCTCTCTTAACATATTTGTAACCTCTTCCTTGACAACAAGATACCTGGTTCCCAGTATCCTCAGTAAGTTTATAATTTGATCAGTCTCCTCCCCCTTATGGAACCACTCTGGTGTTTTCCTCACCAAACATGGGCTCCAACATCGCTTTCTGGGTGGCCACTTCTGTCCCCCATCACCAACACCCTTCTCCCCCAGCTTGGGCTCCAACACCCCGCTCTGGGTCAGTCATCTGCCCATCCTGCTCTGGCTCCAGCAGACCACTCTGGGCCACTGTGGCTCCTTCCACCCTCCCATCTTGTTCAGCCCCACCTAATTGGATAAAATTGTTCAGGCAGGAAAGGGAAGGGACCAGGAAGAGGAGTAGTGTGGTGACTTTCTTGATATATTTTTTAATTCCTTCAGGTCATGAGGACAATGGCCAGCTGAGTGTTTGAGGCAAAGAAAACTTTCAGGGGAGGCGTTTTGTGTAAGCTTAACAGTGGCTTTTCCCAAAGATCCTTATTAGTCAAGTTCACTTTAAATTCTTGCTGTGGGCTGGCTTGGCACAGAGATGCTGGTTAGGCATTCTATATGATATCCTAGGAAAAGTTTTCGTACCACCTGAATTCAGCTCAATCTCCTTCACAAAGTAAGTGTTTATAAAGGACCTGTGTAAGAGCCTACAGCCTGTCTAGTGGAGGAAGCCTCTGCAGGCATCTCAGGAACTTCTTGCTCACCTGGCAGACAGGTACGATGAGCTTCCTGTCGGTTATAACTGACTTCACTTCCCTGGCCCCCCTTTGCATTATTTCATTATAGAACCTCCTCTACACTGCATATGCACGGTGGTTATTATCACTTTTCTTCATTCCACCTGTTAACTGAACCCCTTACCATATTCTATCCCATCCCACCCCCACTCTACTTCTACCACACAAACAAAAATTAAGACATTTCAGCACGCTCCCCTAGTTCCCTGACCTGACGTGGGCTATCAGGCTTCCCTGCCAGGCTGAAAACAAGACAAGAGTCCTCTCTGCCCTCAGCATCCTAGCACCCTGGACCGATTTCCCCAGTACTTTCCCTTGGCTAATGCTCATCTCCTTCCCTATATCCCATTCCCATGGTATTGATTTTTGCTCCTGAAGTAAGATGGCAATTCATCCATGCAAGTCTGCACACTGCCTGGGTCTGGTTGTCACATGGGTTACGGTCATGATAATGACGTGTGTGCATCTCATTTCTTCTTGTTTATTTCTAAAACAGTGAGAGTGGGTGGCAGGGCTTCCCAGAATTACAACATGGACTGCAAGAAATTGAATGCAGAATGCATTTTTTTTTTCTATCCATTCCTGGAAGCATTTAGAGTAATGCTTGGCCAGTCAGCTTCCAAGTTCGTAATCAGAAAGGAGGCTGACACATCTGAGCAGCCAAATGGGACCATTCATGGCCAGGGGCAGAACCGCTGGCTCCAACTTTGGTTCTGTGAATGGAGACATTGCTAAGTTCCTACTGTACTGTCCATATTTCATGCCAGGTGAGGTGACTCAGCTGTTTTGTTGCATGTCTCAGATTGACGGTTTGATATTAGGTGATGAAAAATGTAAGTTTTAACATCTCCTCTGGTAGAAGTGCTGTTGACATGCTGGAATCCTAAAACCTGAAGGCAAGTAAAATCCACTGAGAGCCTGGATGTGATAAGAAAAGAGAAATTCTTCCCAACCATTTCCCAGGTGTTGAAAAGATACTTGCTCTTGCTTTCGGTTTCCTCGCCTTTCAGGATGGTGGATGATGGGGTTTTTATTTTTAAAAGAATATAGTCGTTTTCAAAGACCAATTTTTAGGAAAAATTTTCTGGAAATTGAATCATGTTGGGTCTTAAGTGATTTTTAAAGGAAGATCGTCCACTTAAATAGGGTTTGTGTGGCATCTATTCATTCAGAAATGAACAAGGCAGACACAGTCCCTGCCCTCAGGGAACTTACAGTTCAGTGACAGAAACATCAAAGAAACGTGGCAGTTTCATAACAGAGAACCGTGGAAGCACAGAGCAAGGAAGACCACCTCATAAAAAAGGGAAGTCTTACTTTCTTGGGAAACTATCTTTTAAGCTTTGAACTGAAGGAGTAGAAGTTGGGTTCCGTGTTGGGGGAGATTGTTCCAATCAGAAGGAAGGGCACCTACAGAGGCCCCAAAGGAAAAGAAAAAGAACGAGGCATGTTTGAGGTGCTTCAATAAAGTTAGGGTGGGTTAAAGGAAGAGATTTAAAACAAAACAAAAGAAAGTTGATCTGGAGCCAGACAGTGAAGAGCTATGTAAATAACATTTTATTTTATTTTATTTATTTGTCTTTTTGCCTTTTCTAGGGCCGCACTCGCAGCATATGAATGTTCCCAGGCTGGGGGTCTAATAGGAGCTGTACCCATCGGCCTATGCCACAGCCACAGCAACGTGGGATCCGAGCCACGTCTGCAACCTATACCACAGCTCATGGCAACGCCAGATCCTTAACCCACTGAGCAAGGCCAGGGATCGAACCTGCAACCTCATGGTTCCTAGTCGGATTCGTTAACCACTGAGCCACGATGGGAACTCCAGGTTTTAGATCTTAGACTTTGTCTTGTGGTCAGTGGGAGGCCAGTAACCTCCCACTGGCCTCCACACATCTGTAAGCTGTCCTGATTTTATCCACAAATTGATGGATTAAAAGTCTTCCCACTTCAATGAGTCCATTCTATCAGCTTCTTTTCTATGTACGCCTAAAGGCTTGCTGCCATCTTGACAGAC
Organism: Catagonus wagneri; assembly: GCA_004024745.2. Taxonomy (NCBI): domain Eukaryota; kingdom Metazoa; phylum Chordata; class Mammalia; order Artiodactyla; family Tayassuidae; genus Catagonus; species Catagonus wagneri. The sequence continues at coordinate 22,481,746 of PVHT021183634.1, read as the reverse complement.
GCCACATGTTTTGGGCAAGGCTCTACTCCTGATAATGTGGGCTTTCTCTTAATGGTACTTGGAAGTAGAGGATAAAGTGCTTTAGCAGGTGCACAAGCTTGATTTGCAGGTGTGACCTAAGCCCTCCTGTGAAATGCCCTTGAGAAATGAGTTTGGGAGGAAAACCCAAACATTTTACCGAAGTTACAATTTAGACCTTTTCCGAATGTCTTTTCATAGGAAGGGGGTCGGCAGACAATTCTCCCTCCATTGCTTATGTCTTATTATTAGATATCCTGGTTTCACTTCCAATTTCTAGGCCTGCCGGAGAAACCCAGTTAGTTAGGTGATGATTAATTTTTTTGAAATAGCTTGCATTTTCATGTCAGGTGTTGAGTTATCTACCAAGTCAGACTGTTTGCCCAAGGGGACATTATGGAGAGAAAATGTGGAGATTGAGTCCCATAACAGAGTGTCTGTTCAAGTCTTTTAATATATGGAAAGATGTGATAGTTATATATCTTACAAAAGTAAGATTTCGCAGGGGTTTCTTCTGTTGTCCGTTTGAATTGCGGTGGCATGCAAAGTGAGTCTCTGGTGGCTCAGTGGATGAAGGATCCAGTAGTTGTCATTGCTGTGGTGCAGGTTTGATTCCTGGCCCAGGAATTTCCACATGCTGCGGGCACTGCCCGCCCCCACCCCCAATGGCACATGAAGTGATCATTACGTCATTATAAAGTTTACCGACTGTGTCTTTTTCCCCCTCTTTCGTTATCTTCCAATATCACAAAAAAAAAAGTCCTAGAGAGAAAAAAATATTTATGTCAGCACAATATTCATGTGGCAGAGCTTGATGGCTTTATTCCATGCTAAACTAAAGCTGGATGAGGCCAAATGTCACTTGAGATGCCCTCACTGCTCCACAGTAGAAGACCTTGTGTGGGTGACTAATGGAAGAATTCCCTTTCCTGCTGGCAGGTAGATTTTTTTTTTTTTAATCTTTTTCAGAGCCACACCTGTGACATACGGAAGTTCCCAGGCTAGGGGTCAAATTGGAGCTGTAGCTGCTGGACTACATCCCAGCCACAGCCACGCCAGATCCAAGCCACATCTGTGACCTACACCACAGCTCACGGCAACACCAGATCCTTAGCCCGCTGAATGAGGCCAGGGATCAAACCCGTGTCCTCATGGGTATTAGTTGGGTTTTTAACCCACTGAGCCACAATGAGAACGCCAGCAGGTATAAACTGTGCAGCTTGTATGGGCCAGCTAGGTATATGATGATTCTAGAGCCAAAGGTGGAATATCCTACAGATGGTTATATCTCTTTCAGTGTTCTCAAACACTCTCTGCTGACACAAGCCTGTCCCGGTAGCTGTGACTCAGCAAGTCCTTAAAGCCGAGTGCTCTTCCAGTCAATTGCACATTTTCCTCATTTCTCATTTTTCTCATTTAATCCTCCCAATAGCCCCCTAAAATAGAATCCAAATTATCCAAACTCTTGAGACCAGATTATCTTCTGAATTTTCCTGATTCTAGAAAGGCCATCAGGTGTATATACTGTTATTTAGAAAAGCAATGCAATGCACGCACTATTGTTTAACACACCCAGTGGGGTCTGGGAAAGTATTTGGCATCAAATTCAACTTCTGCTGTGAAACTTAGGAAGAGTTAGTTTTATTAAGTGGGATCAATAAAGACTCAAGAGGAGCCTCATGCCAGTTCATGTCAGGTTGTGCTGCCAAATAAGTTATGGTAAAAACCTAGTTTTCAGAGCTTTTCTGAGATTTTGGAATGGTGCCTAAGGGATCCAGGGCCTGTATTACTCCTTTTCCAATACCAGAGCCCAGAGAGATTAGGTTGCTTTCCCAAGGTCACCGAGCCAGGAAGTGGGAGAGCCAGGTTCAAACTCAGGCTCATTTGATTCCAAAGTCCATTTTTTTGGCCACAGGCCATGGCATATGTAAGTTTCTGGGCCAATGACAACACCGGATCCTTAACTGCTAGGCCACTAGGGAACTACCCAAAGTCCATATTCTTTCTATACCCTTTCTTGCCTTTGCCCCCAGAGCCTGCCTCTCTGGCTCTGAGGTCTACAAGGCATGTAGTCACAGCTTCCCTCTCTGCTCAATCTCCCTCTATCCTCTCCTGGTCCCTCCTGCCCCTCCTTTTTGGGGCCCTTGGAGCTCTGGGACCCTCTACTCCCAGTGGCCTGGATGGATGAGTTTCCTTGCAGAGGCCATGAGACCGTGTCCTAGTAACTCAGAATGGTTCCTTTGTGCTTTCAGAACTTCCATGCCAACTTCCAGATTACAGTAGGCAAGACTGCTGGTGCCGTCCGAAGTTCTGAGCGGGTGGCCGAGGGGCTGGCTGTCTAGCCTGGCTGCTCTGGTTAAGTTCTTTCTGAAAGTTCATTTCTCAGGAGGAAGCTTAGCCATTCCCTCCAGAGATAGGTTTATTGCCTGAAATTTTTGAAAGGACTGAGTACTCAAGCAAGAAAGCCATTTCTTTTCTTTTTTTTCCTTTTATTTTTATGGCCACACCAGTGGTATATGGAAGTTCCCAGGCTAGGGGTGAATCGGAGCTGCAGCTGCAGGACTACGCTACAGCCACAGCGACACCAGATCCGAGCCTCATCTGCGACCTATTGCACAGCTTGCTGCAAGACCAGATCCTTAAGCCACTGAGTGAGGCCAGGGATCTAACCCACATCCTCATGGAGACTATGTAGGGTTCTTAAGGCACTGAGCCACAATGGGAACGCCAAGAATCCATTTCTTAATTTGAGGATGAGCCGGGATAAGTGTTCACTCTGTTTCCTGAACACATTTGGTGGGGTGAGGCTAAAGCTGGCCAAGTTACTTATCTGATGGTCATTGAATACCATGAGTGCTCTGTGCTGTTCTCGTTTTGCCCTTTAAGGTCTTTCCTTTTCTGAACCCAGGAGATATGTTCATTTAAAAAAAATGCATGCCATTTGGGAAGGAATTGGTAAGAAAAGGTTAGGTTGAAGTAGCATTTAGCAGAGGGGGAAAATGTACAATGAGATCAAGAATTCTCAAATTTCAGAATTCACAGTTCTTTTTGGACACGCCCTTCAGTGGTTTAGAAAGGGCAGCTGCCTTGTTTAAATCCATCAGCCTCACTCTTGAGACAATATATACTCTGATCTCCTTCTGTGACAAGCCTATAGTTATGGCTTCTGGGTCTAAGAACTGTGGAAAAGAACTACACTTCTGGCCATTCCCTTCTATGACAGGTTCTGCCAGCACTGCTGATTGTGCTGGGCCTTCTGGTATACCCAGGGTGTCTGGCCACACCATGTGGTGGCCTTGGTCCTTATCCTTTACCTACGTCTGGTTACTCCATGCTCCAGGTTAGGAGAGTAGCTTCCAAAAAATCCGACTCAGCCACATGCAGAGAAAGATGCAATCTTGATCTGGGAACGAAAAGATGAATCAGAGGACCTAATTCTTGAAAAGTCCCTCCTCTGTGTCTGGTAAGAAATTGAGCTAATCTAAGCCAGGCCTGGGAGCAGGATGGCCCCCGTGACTTGGAGTTCAAGGCAGGATATGACAGTTTCTTACTAACCATGGTGACTTGCTGTGTGCTTCCCTAGGGAGATTGGGATTTCAGATCCATTTCATCTTAGTAAATAAACTCCTGACTGCTTAAGGGGTGGAGGGCGGGGGTGGTAATGGGAAGAGCATGCAGGACAGGCCATTAGAGCACCAGAGAAGACATTCATGTTCTAGGCAACGGTACTTTCTTTCTCAGGACCGTGAATGTAAATATCAAGGGTTTTCCCCAAAAGTTGTGTGCATCTTGACATCACAGGCATTCTCAGTCTGTCTTTTATTTCCATTATTCAAATATAAATTCATACCATATGTGAAGAAACTGGTCAAGGATTATTATGTGCTGAAACACGACAGTCATTTCTCTGGATTCCCATCTCAAGTTCAAATCCTGATTCTACCCCTTGTTAGCTGTGCAACCAATTTACTTCACCTCCCTAATCCTCAGTTTCCTCATCAGTAAAGTGGGAATAAAATAGTACCAACCTCATCAGTAAGTTGTTGCACAAAAGGCTTCCAATAAGAGTTACTGTTGTTGTTATTGCAATTATTGTTACATTTTAAGAAAAGACTTAGAAAACCTTAGCAGAGTTACTCATGAGTTATTCTTTTGCAGTTACTGAGACCCTGACATAAGTGGCACAATGTGCTTTATAAAGTTGCTTTCCAGCCCTGAGTTTTTTTTTTTTTTCCATAGTTACTTTCTTTCTTTTTTTTCTGTCTTTTTGCCTTTTATCTAGAGCCGCACCCGCCGCAGGCATATGGAGGTTCCCAGGCTACGGGTCTAACAGGAGCTGTAGCCGCCAGCCTTCGCCACAGCCACAGCAACACGGGATCTGAACCCCTTCTGCAACCTACACCACAGCTCACAACAACGCCAAATCCTTAACCCACTGAGCAAGGTCAGGGATCGAACCCGCAACCTCATGGTTCTTAGTCGGATTTGTTAAACACTGAGCCACGAAGGGAACTCCCATAGTTACTTTCTTAGAATTAAAGTTTTCTCTTACAAAATCTGAGTTCAAGAATTAGCTTACAATAGTCAGCTGTGATTCTAAAAAACAAAGGCCATTAGGAAGCATCCTGGGTGATAATAAAATTATAAATTACCATGAAAATGTTTTCTTTTTTTTGGGAGGGGTGGTCATCTTCTTGGAGTCAAGCCCACCATGTTGGTCGAAATGTACTTAAAACCAAAAGATCTTGCTGGGGGAATTTCTGCTTACCATGATTTTCATTCCTATTGTTTTAATTGTTTTTCTTCTTAAACTGCGCTTCTCCTAGAGATGCAAAACTCTTTCCTTCTCCAGTTTTCATTTTCCAGTTTCATTCAGAGAAATGATCCAGTATCGACAGCTCATTCAAAATCCCTCCTTACCTTAAAGTAATAATTTTTGAAAGTTTCTCAGACCTGTTTGACCAGGCAGGGTACTTCTCATTTGTGAGCTGGGCTTATAATTTAAAGATTCATATCATCACATTTCCCCACCCCTAGGGCCTTCAAAGGAGGAGATGAAAAGACCAGGGACCAGCTCTTGGTGTGTAGGTCACAGCTGGAACCACACAAGTCCATGGACTCTGGCTCCCACAGGCAGGATATTCCCTTGTACTGGGAGGAAATGGAATTCAAAACGCAAGTCTGAGCTCACTTCTTTCTTTCTGGTGATCTGAGAGTCATTTTAGATGTTTGCAAGCTCCCCGCAAGACTCCGTGAAGAAAGGAGCTCATTGAAGGAGGCTTGGGCCAAGGCATGTTATCTGGTGGGCGTCTTTGTTCAGTTTGCTTTTTAAATAAGAGTGGGTGATGGCTTTTTCTTTTCTTTTGAGAAATGTAGAAACAAAGGATCTTTGATTTTTAAGACGTCAGACGCCATGCATATGGAATATCATAATCACCCAAATCCTAATGTTTGACCAAAATAGTTTTCCTAAACTTTGGGAATCCACCCTCTTGGCTTTTTAGAAGTTAGTCCTCTTCCTACAGAATGAGGGTGTGGGCAGCAGCTGGGTACTGAGGACGTGCAGCCCTTGATATGATTCACTTGGGCAGGAGGAACTGGATTTTTTTTCTCTTTGCCCCCATTGGCACAGGGAACTCCATTTTGCTGGAAAATCTGGAATTGCAGTCGGGACATGGCTTCTTCTCTCTGAACCAGAAAGTGGCCTAACTTCTGGAAACAAAGAGGAAACACGAATTCCTGTTTTCTAGTTTTCTCTTCCACTCATGATGGGGAGACAGTATTTACTAATTTGGAGTGAAATTCCTCTGCTCCCTCTGTTGCCCAGTCTGTCTCACAGTGTTACAGCCCATAAGTGTCACGGAGAAGTGACCAGTACTTCTCTGAGGACCCTAGGAGGTGTTGACTCCATAGCTCCCCTGGGCCTGTCCTGCGTTCCTAGTGAGACAGAAAGGCTTGTGGCTCTGCCTCGTCCTTAAGGTTAAAGCCAAATTTTATCTGCTTCTCATAGTATGGCTAGTAATAGTAGAAAAAAATTTTTTTGGTTTGTTTTATAATTTAAAATTAATTTGTGGAGTTCCTGCAGTCCCGCAACAGAATTGGCAACACCTCTGTGGCACCAGGATGGAGGTTTGATCCTTTGCCCAGTATACTGGGTTAAGGATCCAGCATTGCCACTGCAGCATAGGTTGCAACTGCAGTTCAGGTCTGATCCCTGGCCCAGAAACTCCACATGCCATGGGGTGGCCAAAAAATAAAAAAATAAATAAATTCATGCTTATTGCAGTGGGAAAAAAAGGAAAATAAAGAATAAAGATACAAGTAAAAGTGATTTGTAATCCTAATCACTATCTGCTACTGGGTTAAGGATTCAGTGCTGCCACTGCAGCATAGGTTGCAACTGCAGCTCAGGTCTGATCTCTGGCTCAGAAACTCCACATGCCATGGGGTGGCCGATAAATAAATAAAATTAAATAAATTCATGCTTACTGCAGAAAAAAAAATTAGAAAATAAAGATAAGAGTAAAAGTGATTCGTAATCCTAACCACTACCTGCCTAGTTCTTCTCCTGCATGGACGGTAACATTGGATCTGTATGTGTGTTAGTTTCCCATTGCTGCTGTAACAAATCACCACAAATAGAGTGACTTAAAACAACATAAAGACATTACCTTATAGTTCTCGAGGTCAGAAATCTGAAATGTGTCAGCTATGGACTGAATTGTGTCCCTGTGAAAGTCAATATGTTGTTGAAGGCCTAGATCCCTGGCGTGATGGTATTTGGAGATGAGGCCTTTGGGAGATAATGAGAGTTAAATGGGGTCGTGAGGGTGGGGTGCTCATGATAGGATTAGTGCCCTTATAAGAAGAAGCACCAAAGAGCTCTCTCTCTCTGCTATGTGTGAGCACAGCTGGAAGGTAGCCAACTACATGATAGGAAGAAGGCCTTTACCAGAACCTGACTGTGCTAGCACCCTGACTGCACACTTCCAGCCTCCAGAATTGTGAGAAAATAACTTCTGTTGTTTAAGCCACCCAATCTGTGATGTTTTGTTATGGAAGTCCAGACAGACCAAGAGTGTCTTTCTGGGCTAAAATCAAGATGTTGTCAGGGCTGTGTTCCTTCTAGAGGCTCTTGGAAAAATATATTTCCTTCCCTTTTCCAGCTCTAGCAGCTGCCTGAAGGCCTTGGCTAGTAGTCCCTTCCTCCATCTTCAAAGCCAAGAGCATAGCATCTTCACATCTTTCTCTCTGATCCTCCTGCATCTCTCTTAATGAGCTCCCTTGTGATTATATCGAACTCAACTGGACAGTCTAGGATAGTCTTCCCATCCTAAAGTCCTTAAGTAATTAATTTTGGGGGTCTTTTTAGGGCTGCACTCATGGCATATGGAAGTTCCCAGGCTAATGGTCAATTTAGAGTTGCAGCTGCTGGCCTACACCACAGCCACAGCAATGCTGGATCCAAGCAGTGTCAGCTTACCTACACCACAGCTTACGACAATGCTGGATGCTTAACCCACAGAGCAAGGCTAGGGATTGAGGCTGAGTCCTCATGGATACTAGTCGGGTTTGTTACCGCTGAGCCATGATGGGAACTCCCTTAAAGCCCTTAGTTTAATCACACCTGCAAAGCCCTTTGCCATGTAAAGTAACATATTGAGGCTGAGTCCTCATGGATACTAGTCGGGTTTGTTACCGCTGAGCCATGATGGGAACTCCCTTAAAGCCCTTAGTTTAATCACACCTGTAAAGCCCTTTGCCATGTAAAGTAACATATTCTCAGTGGGGTTAGGGCTTGGACATCTCTGTGGCAGCCATTACTGTGCCCACCACAAGACTGTTCATTCTATTCGGATTAAGTTTTTACTATGTGTCATATATACACTTTTGTTTTCCTTCACACAGCTAATAAGTAGTGAGCTAGGATTTGAGCCAGCTCTGGAGCCTGCACCCTTTTTTTTTTTTTTTTTTTGTCTTTTTGCCTTATTTGGGCCGCACCCGCAGCATATGGAGGTTCCCAGGCTAGGGGTCTAACAGGAGCTGTAGCCGCCGGCCTTCGCCACAGCCACAGCAACGCAGGATCCGAGCTGCATCTGCAACCTTCATCACAGCTCACGGCAACGCTGGATCCTTAACCCACTGAGCAAGGTCAGGGATCGAACCTGCAACCCCATGGTTTCTACTTGGATTCGTTAACCACTGAGCCACAACAGGAACTCCTAGAGCCTGCACTCTTAACCCCTGCAATATTTCAGCTTTTGTAACCTGTTTTTTTCCGTAATGTATTTTTAATATTTTTCCATGGCCATAACTATCCCTTTAAATTTGAGAGACTGAAACATGATTTTATAATGGCTAAATAATACTCCCATCATCTGAATAAGCCATAACAAATTTAACCATTTTCCTGTAGTCAGATACTTTGGTTGTTTCCACATATGTAACTGTAAATAAGCATTAGAACAAATGATGCTGGAGTTCCTGTCTTGACAAAGCAGTTAACAAATCTGACTAGGAACCATGAGGTTGCATGTTCGATCCCTGGCCTTGCTCAGTGGGTTAATGATCCAGCGTTGCCATGAGCTGTGGTGTGGATCACAGACGCGGCTCGTATCTGGCATTGCTGTGGCGGTGGCGTAGGCCAGTGGCTACAGCTACGATTCGACCCCTAGCCTGGGAACCTCCGTATGCCGCGGAGGCAAGAAAAAAAAAAAAAGAACAAATGATGCTGGGTTAATAAATTGCCTCATTTGTAAAACAAACAAACAGTGGTGAAATTTGTTGTACTTAAGCTTTGTGTCTGTACATAATTATTAGCTGAACTTGTGCCCACAAGTTAGTGGTCAGTAGTTAACTATTATACACTAGAGAACAGTATTTCTCTAACTGTTTTCCTTGAGATATTAATAGGGATTCTATGAAATGAGATTTTCTGGTTAAGTAAATTTGAGAAATGCTGCACATCCATCCCTGGACCAGAAATTCACAATTATATTAGCACTAAAACCTTGAAGAAGTCCTCTGGTAAAGAGATCCTACCTCCTTTTATCTCTAAAGCTTTCTTCAGTCAAGAGTTTCTCAAACTTACTCAAGCCATGACTTTCTTACTGTTTGCAGCATTGAGTACTATCTTACGGAGCTAAGGTAATAGGACATGATTTTAGAAACACAGCATTGAAATCAGCCCAGCCAAGTGAGACTGCTTACCCCTAATCACTTTGAAATACTTAAGTCTAAAATTATTCTAGATGGAATAGTTTAAACAAAGTCACGTGTATGAAGTGAACTTGAGAATGTTTTCTGCCCTCCATTCTGAATTCCAGTCTAGCTCTGTTCTCTTGCTTCCTATGCCAGCTGTATGTGCTAGCTCACGTTGCATCTACTCCCTGCTCTTTAAATGTCAGGTACCAGCCCTTGGCCAAGGCCAGCACAGGTCTGCCCTGAAGTCTGCATGACACTTACTGTTCATGTTGTTTCCCAGGGACACTGACGGGAGTCCTTCAAGAGAGCTGTTTTGTAGTGTTCAGCCCAGGTAGGAAACTAGAGAGCAGAATGTTTATCATTAAAAACAGAGGCCACTTTCAGCTACCATCAGCTATTCAGTGTTTCACCAGGTGAATAGACATACATAAGAATACGTTTTGATAGGACAGGTGGGGATGGAACCTGGGGGAACTGGAGAAGTGCTTGGTGAGATGCATGCCAATGAATACCAGAGATAACCAACACTGTTTGGAGATTCTAATGGGGTATGTCCTTGCAGCCAAGGAATTTCAAGGGAGCTTCCGGGGACATAGACAAGGATGAAGTGGACTTCCTAGGCCTGTGCCAAAGATTTCTTGTATCACTTCTTGTCTTGATCCTCAAGGCCCAAACAGTGGTAGTGTCTACTACTAGGGAAAAATACAAGAATTTTTTTCACCATCCTAATCAAGAGGGAATAAAGTGGATTAGGCTGCAAACTAGGGATTCTGAGGAAAGTGATGGGTGTGGAACAGTCTTTCTGATGGCCTGTGTGATTCCATTGCATGTTTGGAGTCATATTGGAGGCAGGATGGAAATCACAGGGCCCAGGAGAGAAGCCCAGCCAAGCCAACTTCCGTTATCAACCAGACCAGAAATCTGGGGATGGGACACAGTGTCTACTTTCTTCAGGCACCTGTGACAGCTTCTCCCCAGGCTCTGACATAGGCTTGGCTATCTGAAACCTCCTGTTCTCTCTCAGACCTCTCAGCCGCCACCTCTTTGGAAGTCTCAGCTCCAGGCCCGCTAAGCCAGTCTTTGGTTCCTGTTACTCACGTGACCCCTAGTGGTTATACCTGGTAAAACTCACTCTGGGGATGAGTTTCATTTTGCTGGAATGCTAAGAAATAAGCAGAAAATGTCTTTAATGGTTAATGGCTGATGGTTTCTTCATAGTAACTTTTCACCCTTCTTAAAATTCTTTTTCAGCGAACACGCAATCATAGAATTTAGCAGCAAGCAACACAATTTGGATTCCAAATCTAACTCATGTAAATTTGGACTGTTAGCCTCTGAGCCTCCATGGTTTAAACTGTTCAAAGGTGTCATGACATACACCCTGACTGCATTGTAAGGGTTGTTGTAAGGATGAAATGACATGAAGCCTATCATCAAAGTGCCATAGAAATGTGTTGGTTTTTACTTGAAAGCCATTGTGTCTGTGGTTCTATAGGCCAAGATCATTTTCTGTCTTACGCTTTGGTGAAGACATTTAAACTCTTTCCATAGATTCAGCACTGGAAATTCTGTCCCAGTCCACAAGCATTTAATACTTGGTGCTCTGTATTGTTCACAAAGGACTTCCAACAGCCATGGTTTACTCAACAGCCATGAACTCCTGCCTTGTGCCACATACCACAGATGGTGCTGGGATCCACAGTGACCAGGACAGACAAGGCCTTGCTCTAATGGAGTTTATATTCAAATGAGATAAGGGGGTTCAGGGCCGATTGAAATGGTTCTTATCTTCAGATGACTTTACAGCTTAATCTAGAAGAAAAGCTTACCAGAAACAAATATGATACAATATGTGAAAAAAAACTTTCACAGACGTATAAACAAAGCATTGTGAGGCAAGGGTCCTACTGTGGTATGTATGAAAGGGTGAAGTTAGAGGCAATGAATATAGAATATGCTTTCTAGAAGTCTGATGGTAGAGGAATGGCAGGTGAAAGATGATCTGAACACTCAGTTGGAAAGTGATCATTTCCAACTTGGTGTCTATTTCTAGTTTTAGGAGAGTTGCAGATTTTTTATGCAGAATTTCTTATGAAATTGCTCATTTTTACTCTATGGACATATTAGTCTTTGAGATTCCAAAAACACAAGCTCCTTGGATGCTTGCCGTTCTGATTATTAACTTGGTAAATATTAACTTAGGTCTTGTGCCAGCTGTATGAGGTAGGTAGTTCTTCTCAACATACCGGTTTTACAAATTAGGAAACTTAGATAGAAAAACTTCAAAAAGGAGTTCCTGTCGTAGCTCAGAGGTTAGTGAACCCAACTAACATCCATGAGAATGCGGGTTTGACCCTGGCCTCACTCAGTGGGTTAAGGATCCGGCATTGCTGTGAGCTGTGGTGTGGGTCACAGATGAGGCTCGGATCCGACCTTGCTGTGGCCTTGCTGTAGGCCGGCAGCTACAGCTCCAGTTGGACCCCTGGCCTGGGAACCTCCACATGCCACGGGTACGGCCCCAAAAAGATAAATAAATAAATAATAAATAATAAATAAATAAATAAATAAATAAATAAATAGCTTAAATAAGTGCTTGCCTGAGAGTATTTGGCTGCTAAGCAACGGACTCAAACCCACGTAGGCTGGCTGTAGAACTCGGTCTTCACCACTGTGCTGTATTTTCTCAAGGCTTCCTTTTAAAAGTCAATCAGAATTTTCAGAGATGCATACTAAGTATTCAGGGGTAATATTGCCTGAGGTCTGGGATTGCCTTAAATATTTTAGCGTGGAAATGCGGGAGGACGACAGGCAGGGTAGATGGAACAGGGGTGGTGAAGTCTCGATAAATGTTTAATGTAGTTGGTGAATCTAGACGTGTCGTGATAGCCTTTCCTAATTTCCATAGTAAAAAATAGAAGCCATCTGGGAGAATTTGAAGTCCTTAAAATATTTATAGCCTTACTGTTAATATCAGAAGACTTTTTATCAGTGATCTGGGTAATTGAGGTCAATGAGTTTCACTAAGTCACTAACGTAACGGTGGCTCTACAGATGGAATGCCCTCTGTGTTCAAACCACTTCCCACCCAATTGTCAAATGTGCTGGCCACATACTTTTTTTTTTTTTTAAATCAATAAAGGTTGATCTTCGTGTCAAATGTGTTTGATAGAATAGCAAGATGTTTGAGTTAGGATGGCCTTCTAAAGAAGACAACTTCTCCCCGGATTCTCATTTTCTAGGTAGGGAAGTTGAAGCTTGGAGTACGTAAGTGATCAGCCCAAGATTGCAGTGGGAACATTACATGATTGCCTGCAGCCAACCTCATGGCTAGTTCGTGGAAGAGTAAAAGTTAAAACGTGGGCTTCCTCAATTCCAGGGAGTTTCCCAAATCCCATCCAAGGAGCTAAAGGCCTACAGCCCCCCACACGGAGACACGCAGCCCAGGCTTCACTTGGGCTTCCAGCTGCATCAGGCAGCTTGGGGAGGAAGGTGAAGAAAGATGAGTTGCCTCCATCTGCAGTCTGGAGGGGGTCAAGTGGGTCTTTAACCTTCCTTGGGGGTTTCCAAACTTTTGTGCTTGAATGGCTCCCATGTATTTTGTGTGTGTTTTCTCCACATTCCTTGTTTGCAGACCCTTAGCTTTGTCTCCCACATGGAGCATAGTTGGAAAAAATCGTGACTGTGACACCTGAAGGTACTTCTCAGAGGTGCATTTGGGGCTCTGGCAATAAAACTCACTCCTTCACGGGCCAGAGGTCAAGGTCAAGAATTTCCTAGGAGGGAGGGATGCGGGTGATCTTAGCGACCATGCCTGGTGTCACCACCCCACCGTGACTGTGGACCGGATCCCCTCCTCCTGAGAGTTTCTCAGAAATTTCAAAAGCTAAAGCCTCACCTTTCCCAAATCCGTTGTACCCCTTTTCTACGACATTGAAGCTGCTGTGGTTGGCATTCGTTCCTTAAGATCTGGAATCTCAGACCCTGATGCTCTTAGAACCGTGTCAGGTAAGGTAAAGAGTGTAGCCTGGAAGAAGAGGCTGTCCCTTTGCCACTCGTGCTGTCCATACAAAAAACCTGGGTTGGTTATCTGACCATTGGTGACCTCTGCTAGAGAAAAATGTGCCCAGGAAGGAAACCAGGAGACTTGGGTACTGTCGCTGGCTCCTGGTGACCCAGCACAGCCTTCTCTTTGCAGAGCCTCGGTTGTCCTTATCTGTAAGAAATGGGTCTTGAAGGTTTGAAGGCACCACCACCTCTGACCGTCTAATTCTGTGATCTGTGATAGAATCCATGTCCTCAAAACAACCAGAGCCAGTGTCTATCTGTCTGTCTCTCTGTCTGTCTGACATATATTTGCAAAGGTCCTGACAGCCCCCTTTGGTCCAACTAACTTTAACACTGGTTTCCTTGAGGTCTGTATTGGATGGGTTTGTGCCGTTATCCTTAAGCGCTCTGATCCCTATGATAAAATGACCTGCACTTAACCACTGTTCTGCCACCATTCCGTATGTCGCTTCGTCTGTCAGAGGTTGCTTTTTTGCCAGTTTTCTCTCTGAAAGCAATCGTGCGCAGACAAGCTTAGAAAGGGTGTTTTCTTCGTGTTGTTTCAGGGAAAATAGAGAAAGTCAAACCTCCTCCATCCCCCACACCTGAAGGTCCCAGCTTGCAGCCTGACTTAGCCCCCGAAGAGGCTGCCGGATCGCAGCGGCCCAAGAATCTGATGCAGACCCTCATGGAAGACTATGAGACACACAAATCTAAAAGGCGCGAGAGAATGGATGATAGTAGTGTAAGTTTCTCCTCCTTTCCTCTTTCACGTGTCCGAGGGTGAGTGTTGGCGTGGCAGACGGTACTCCCGTTTTGGCATGGATGTGCGTTATGTGGTTGTCTGGCCAACATCATGATTCCAGCATCAATTTCCAAACATGTGGTTTAACACAGCTGGAGTTGGGTTGATGGTTTGGCCTTGTTTCTCAAAAACGCCGATCAGGCAAAGAGTGGATCTTTTTGCTGCCAAGTTCTAGTTTGAGCCCACTGGCGTGGCGAGTGCATGAGATGTGGGGTATGTAGAGAGAGTCCATGCAGGGACCACATGGGAAGAAAGACATAAGGTCCCTGAAATCACCCGCAGGCACCAGGGAGCTGATGTCCAGCATCCCTGGCCCACTCTTGAAAGGTTTTGTTTCTCTAGAGAACTATGACAATGCTGCTTCTTCAGTGTCTGCTCTGGGCAGTCAGAAATGTTACACAGTGCTTGGAAGACTTCAGTAGGTTTTGGGCCGATACCAGGCCCGAGTGTACAGTTGGGCAGGAAAGAGCCATTTAAAATGACAGTTAGAAACCGCATAGCTACTCTCAACAGGCTATGTGATCTTTACACGTGACATTCCTATCAACCATGAAGGAAGTCATCTGCTCTGTGGTTTGTTTCTTAAGAGCCGTTGTCCCCCACAGCCTGCGCAGCCAGGAGACGGGGTCATCCTCAGGGGTTTGTGCCAGTCTCCTCGGGGTCTGCTGGCCTCCGTCTCGTAGCATTTATTGAGGTAACCACTGCCTGACTCCATTTATACAAACAACTTGGGTTGGTTGAGGTTACTCCCCAGCTGACCCTGGACAGTCCTGGTTTATGCCTGTTGCCCTGGTACAATTATTAATGGTATCTTCTTTCCCCTCTTAAGGGTGCCCCAGTTTGAATGATAAATTATTTGGTCACCTTAAACTTGAACACGGTGGGGCTCATAGTAGGAATTTTGTGCTGATTCGCTGGCTTTCATATCCTGGTTGGCCAAGTTAAAGGATTTCTGGAGTTGTAGCCAGACAGTGAACATTGCTTTCCAAAGACTTAGCGGTCCAGAAAGAAAGCAAACACACGCATAGCAACCTGATGACCTACTTGGTGTCTCTCAGCCTCTCCCTTGGGTTTATACTTAAACTGCTTGGAACACTGGCCCAGCTCCTCTGGGAACCTCTCTAGGCTAATCCGTATTGTACAGCAGAGTGGGCCTGGCTCTTCATGACAAGTGCAAACTTTTCCATCGCAGGGGCTCCTTCTCTGAGTCCGCAGGACCTTATCTGCTCACGAAGTCACTATAGCTGGCCCTTCTTTGCAGTCCTACTTAAAATAGGGAATTTACCATTTTTTCCCCCAGCGATTCCACACCACCCCTCAGCAGCTCTGGTGGAAGGTGGCCAGGATGTCTGAATGGGAAAGAACCAGTGAAACCACTTTGCATGTGACCCAGCTGAGTGTTTCTGAGGCACACTCCGTATCTCTTACGCATGCCTTTGGTGTTCAAGTGTAGACATTAGGGGAAAAATACCCAACACGGAAGTGAAGAGGCTGCTCTTACTCATTTCATAGGGAGAGGCAGACAAACTCTGACACTTAGGCAGCCACCTGATGAAAACCAACTAGTTGGGTTTCCCCGCTGCGTGAAGGAAGCTGCTTGGAGTCAACCCTTTCACATACGGATTGCCCTTCACTTACACGACAAAGTGACTGCCTCCTGTCTCTGTTTTTCTCAAGTAAATCAATGTTTCGGATAAGAAGGACACCTACAAACTCATCGAGCCATTAATATCCCCAAATCTCCAATTCAAGGCCAAGTCTTTTGCACTGTCCGTTGACATTACAAGAGGACAAAGTTTGTTGCTGTTGAAAATTCTTTGGAACGGAACAAACTCTACCTAACCTGCTACATTCCCCTTTTAAGAGGCCCAAATCTGGAAAACAACAAACCAAAAAGCCATAGTACTCCAGTCGCCTTTAAAGCAAATAATGATCATCAGTGAGATTTGATTTCAGAGCCACCTGTTAGTCCTTTTGATTACTTCTTAGTCCTTTTGATTCAAGGGACCTCCCTATTGTGTCACCATCAATCACTGGGGAGTATGTTGAAGCTTACCTGTAGGAATGTACGGTCTTTCATCTCTTTTCCTAGTTGGGTCCATGGCCCCTTCTTTAATTGTCTCTTATACGAGAAAGATAACCGTAGGAGATGCCTTGAAACTTGAGTTGTGAAACTGGCTTCCTCGTCCAGAAGCTAGTGGTTCTGTATTCCTGACGCCATCCATACTATCCTCAGAGCAAGTCGTGGCTTCTTAGATCCTCCACCTTCTGTGAACCTCACTTGACTCATTATGGGTCCAGTATCACCTGGCACATCCACCTGCCAATATCCCTTCCACAAAGTCAATTGGCAGCGTTTATGACTCCTTCCCACATGATCAGGACCCAGCCATGCGTTCACCCATAGAAAGTAGCAAGTTCTTTCAGAATTCAGTGAAAAGCCTTCTTCTTTGGAGAGGCAAACATTGAAACAAAATAGGGTAATTGGGAGGTATGCCTAGTGTTGCTCAGGGTACAGTGATGTTAATGAGCATGAAGGACAGAAGAAAGAAAAAGAGAGAATGCAAATGAATAACTGTTGCTAACCAATCTGGGAAAAAATTGATCCTTGCCATCAAAATGGGTACAGCATCCTTCCATTCCCAGAGCTGCAATGGTCTCTGGAGTCCAGACCCCAGTTAGGGGCCTTTCATTTTCCCACTTCCTTTAAAAAAGAAAAGTCACATGCAGGACAGGACGGAGGTCCCTGGCTCAGGGAATCTTTGCCAGGGGGTGGGATGGGAGCAGCAGTGCAGGATTGAGTAGTCTTTTCTGTGTTCTTGAGCTGGCATCTCTCCTGCTGAAAACAAAGTCAGGGCTTGGGGAAAGACAGAAAATGGGACATTAAATCATGCATCTTTCACTATGAACAGCTGCCCAGGAGTCACTGTTTCAGTGATGTTAAGTCATCTATGGATGTTTTGCTTCATTGTGTAGTTGGCGACAAAGTCAATGACAAGGAACCAGAAAAAGCCCCTTTTCTGAGAAAGTTACTCCCAAACGACCATCCTTGTTCCCAGACTGTGAGCAAGATGTCCCTTCAATAGCAACAGTTTTCATCTGCCTGGGCTGGAGTCTTGTTCTGTGTGGCACGGTCATGGATGAGTATCTCTGTGCTTGAAGTTCAGCCAGGCTCCACTTATTAATGGAGCTAATTTAGGGTAGGAGCGTTGCTAACACCACCCCAACCCCTTACCCTGGGTTGTTCACCAACCTATACAGGACCTGTGTGAGAATTAGCGAAACCGCTTTCCAAAACCCTGTGAGGCTGTGGTGCTGCACCAGCTGCATGGTTGGTGAGGGGGACGGGGGAGGGGGAGGGCACTGAAATTCAATCCGCTCGATCCCCCCAGCCTGGGGCTTTTGTGCAGTGCACAAACTGCCCACCCAGAGGCAACCATCCTGCTCTTTGTGTGGGTTTCTCTTATCCAGAAATGTTATCTTATGTGGAAATGTCCCCTTATCTGGGCCTGATGCCATCTCTGGTCAGTCATGCCGTTCCCCACAGACTGATTAATCATAGTTTCCTATAGGGTTTCTTGGTGCCTTGCAAAGGCAGGATATTTATGCAACACCTCTTCTGGCCAGTTTCCCCCCCGCCACCTGACCTGAGCCTCTGAAGACAATGAGCTCTTGAGTCAGTAATGCTCTTGAACTTGTTGGTGGATTTGCTTTCCCTTTCTTAATTGAAGGGATGCAGGGCTGAGTCCAAAGTACAGCCTCCTTGGCATTCAGCCCCATCTTCCCTCCTAGCAGAGGATCTACTCTTGGTAGGTTTTTTCCATGTTCTCTCTCTTGCCCCCAAAATAGTTATAGCGAGGGCTTTCAGCCTTCCCTGCCTGTCTTGGAATAAGAGAAGGCTTCTTTGATTCTCCTGGGTTAAGTCAAAGCTGGGGACTAGCAGTCACTGCTTTTCCAAGAGTTCCTGGCACACATTTCCTTCCAGATCAGGACACCATTCGGGAGTTGTGGCCAGACTCTCACTGGGTATGTGCAGGAAGCCCACCTGCCTCCAGTGCCCCCACACTGCAGGGAAGCTCAGCCACCATCAGCAATGCTTTGTGCCCCCAAGTCTTTCCTGGGTTCTCATTTACATCCTGGGAAGGTACACAGGGAAGAAATTTACCAGCTCCCAGTCAGTCTGATCATTACAGACTGTCATTTTTAAGTGCAGCATTTCAGAAACAATCTGTGGTTTCACGGACATATGATCCCCCCCATCCAGTCTATGGTCACTATGCCAAAAACCAATCAGTGTCTCTACTGTCCTGTGCAGTGTAAATGCAAGGGCATGACCACAGTTCTGGAGGGGACTGTCCAAAGTTGGTCTTTCTAACTCATTACCCACAGGCAGGACATTATTTTCCTGAGCTTTTCTCATGTGACTTTTAGTTTCCTGTAGAAACTAAAGGATAATTTTAGTTCCTACATAATCACCCCACTCTCAGGAACCTGTCCAGGACCCCCAAGGTAGTGATGAAGAGGCTGCTTGGTCTCCCTAGGCAATGCCACCCTTAAATCAGCTTCAGAGAATCTGCCTCCATAAACCTTGCGTTCAGACCAACCTATGTCTGTGGTTAGGATCCTCTTTTCATGCAAAAACAGACTCCAAGACTATCAGAGAAACCCACAGAA
Organism: Catagonus wagneri; assembly: GCA_004024745.2. Taxonomy (NCBI): domain Eukaryota; kingdom Metazoa; phylum Chordata; class Mammalia; order Artiodactyla; family Tayassuidae; genus Catagonus; species Catagonus wagneri. Next base: position 22,463,001 of record PVHT021183634.1, on the reverse strand, counting down.
ATGAGAAAGGCTGTTACATCAAATATAAAAACAAAACAAAAAAACCCAGAGTGTACATTCTTTTCAAGTGCATATGGAACATTCTCCAGAATCGACCACATACCAGGACACAAAAAAACCTTAACAAATTTAAGAGTGTAGAAATTATCTCAAGCATCTTTTCTGACCACAATGACATGAAACTAGAAACCAACTACAGAAAAAGAAATGAGGGAAAAAAAGAAAGAGGAAAAATTATTTGGCTGCAGATGGCTATAGATTCTTGCAAATCCAAAATGGCCGTTAAGGATCTTGTTGATGGACAGCTGGTTGTATGCAGCCTGAGGGGAAAGAGTCTTGTTAATTCAAAGCACAGAAAATGGAAGCAACAAATCTTGAATTAACAAAGTATGTTTTATCTGATATTTGTATTAGGAATAATAGGGTTTCTACTTGTGCAAAATATATAGACTTTTAATAAACTAATATCAGATGAAGCAAGTCTTGGTGTGGGTGTGTCCTGGTCTTCTGATGTCAATTACCCTCCTGTCTGCCCCCGCCCCACCCCGTGTGGTGTTGGTTCCCAGCTGGGGGGTGTTCTGTGAATGTGTCTCTGCCATGTACTAACCCTGGTTTTTCCCTCTCTGCCAGTACACCTCTAAGTTACTGTCTTGCAAGGTGACTTCCGAGGTACTTTCCACTTGTTTGTCTTGGTCTTCCTGCATGCCTGACCCAGGTGCATGCTCTTGTGGTTTGCCATTTCCTGATGGGTTTTTCTCCCTACCTTTTCTGAATGGGGTGATTGCCTTGAAATTTTGGAGGCCATGCAACAGTGATACACGTGGCTGTGCTTTACTGTGCTCTGTGCTGGGTTGGAGAAGACCTTGACCTGCTCATGGATCTGGAAGATGTTTGGACTAGAGGGCACAACCAATGGGTTGTTTGGATTTTTGTTTATTTCTTCAGGCACTGATAGCAAATCTTCTCTGGTCTGATTAGAAAACAATACAGTTTAAAAGGACTGAGCTGATCAATTCTTTCTTTACCTTAACACAAATATATAGAGCTCCATGCCATCACTTTAGGATAAGTTTTCTAACTGTGAACCAACCAGTTCCCCCTCCCTGCCATCTTTAAACCTGTGTTTTTGTTCTGGAAGCTTTGTTAAGCGTTGCATTTCCTCCAAAGCCTCCTCCTTTCCCCTACAACTTCCTTTTACACAGATTTCACAGACCTATGCTATGAAAAAGCATAATATTTCGTATTTTCCCCATTCTTTCCACCTGTATATTTATTCATTTTTAGATATTCCATGAGAAAACATAAAGGTTTTTATGTTTTTTATTTCCTTAGCATTGTATCATTTTTATTTTAAAAGAGTCATTGCAAATATACAGAATTGTAGACAATCATTTATTTGTTCATCTGCTTAACAATCTATTGAAGATCTACTACACATCAGGCATTTTCCTGGGTCCAGAGAATACAGCATCAACAGAACAATGTCTCTGATGTCATGAAACTGGTATTCCAGTGTGCCAGTAATATGACAGAGTAAAATAATAAAGCCTACCTAGCCAGCTTTGTTCATCACCCCCCCACCCCCCCCACCCCCCATCTTTTGGCTGCCCCCACAGTATATGAAGTTCCTGGGCCAAAGATCAGATCCAAGCTGCAGTTGTGACCTATGCTGCAGCTAAGGCAATGCCAGATCCTTTAATCCATTTTGCTGGGCCAGGGATGGAACCTGGGTCCTATCACTCCAGAGACACTTCCGAGCCCATTGTGCCACAGCAGGAACTCCTCTTTGTTCGTTCCCATCGTTTTATAATATTTGCTTAATATTTTAAAAAGAAGTTTAATATTGCAAATACCACTCAAGCCCTCTTGTTACTTCTCCCAGCTCCCATTTCTTTCTCTCTTGAGAAGTAACTCTTCTGGAGTTTGGTGTTGATTGCTTCCATGCATGTTTTTATCCTTATACTACATATGTCTATATGCATAAATGATATCTTATGGTTTTGCATGTTTTTGAACTTTTTTAAATAGATCATATTGTAGTATTCTTTATTCTGTCTGCATTGTTTTTAGATATGTCCATGTTGATACTTACGGTTCTAGTTTACTCATTATAAATCTGTATAGTATTCCACTGAGTGACTATGTATCTATTTATTCATCCTTCTAGTGATGGAAATGTAGGTATCTTTTCTTTGCCATTACAATGATTCAGTAAATGTTATTGTACATAGCTCTTTGTGTGCCCCATGGAAGAATGTCTCTGAATATATTCAGGAGTAAAAATATTGGTTATAGGGCTTATACAGCCTCACCTTCGTTACCTATTGCGAACTATTCTTCAAACTGGCTCTGCTAACCTATAACACAATTTTACCTCTCCATATTTAGCAAAATAATTATATTTAACTGTAGATGTTAGCTGATGATTTCCAGTAGTTTTGTTTCACAAAGTATAAACTGAATATTGAGAATATCATTCTATGGGCCTTCTTGGTGACTGATTCTCATTTAGGGAAAGGCAGTTTAAGAATTAGGCCCTAGGAGTTTCCATCATGGCTCAGTGGTAATGAGCCGGACTAGTATCCATGAGGATGTGGGTTTGATCCCTGGCCTCACTCAGTGGATTAAGGATCTGGCATTGCCGTGAGCTGTGGTGTAGGTCGAAGATGATGGCTTGGATCTCGCGCTGCTGTGGCTGTGGTTTTGCTGGCAGCTGGAGCTCCAATTTGACCCCTGGCCTGGGAATTTCCATGTGCTGCGAGTGTGGCTCTAAAAAAAGACAAAAAAAATAAAAAAAGAATTAGGCCCTAAGCCCACATCCTCTTTGAATTAATGGAAGATTGATTAAAATCTGGTCAAATACGTCCAAGGAAGGTAAGAATGGGCCCTGTCTGTCTTCATTTGCAGAGATGGAGGATAGAATATGAATATAAATATGAATTAGCATATCTGTCTTTTGTTTTACATCCCCCAAATAGTTATCTAGGTCGGTTGCTACTCAGAGTTAAGCGATTCACTGGCAATCCCTAAGCATTAGAGAGAAAAGTTAACATTGGAGGGTTGTTCAAAGAGAATCGATCTTTTTCCTCCACTAGACTTAATCTGATTTGTGACAAGGATTAAGTTGGGTCTTTCTATTATTTTGTGTGTCTTATGTTTTTCTCTCTCCATCCCTATGGAGAGTGTCTATTACCCTTTCAGATGCTTCTTCCTCCAGACTTCTCCCAGCCACTGAACAGTAGTGAAGCAAGCTGGCCCAGAGCATCGACTCCGCACCCAGAGTTCTGGGTTCAAATGTTAGCTTTTCTTCCTACTGACATCAGTCCCGATACTTAAACCTCCCTGTGCTGCAGTTTCTTCATATTCAAAATACAAAATAGTAATTGCACGAATCCCATAGAACCGTCTAGGAGATTAAAACAGTAGCTGGTTCATGGTACCTCCATGTAGGTGTTGACTATTATCAGAGCCTTGGAGGCAAGTGCCTTTCTGCCCAGAAAGGGAAGGAATGGCTTTTAGGAAACAAAGTTAATATGTAGAAATAAAACTAACAAGAGTTCTAGATTTGCTAGAGCTTTATTCACACACACACACACAGGCGCGCGCGCGCGCGCGCGCATGCACATATACACACACACCAAAAAAACCCCCATCTCATCCACATACCTTCCCAAGGGCTTGGCTTTTGAATCTTCACAAGACCAGTTGCAGGCTGGCTTCACCCCTGAGGTGGTCCTTGGTCATAAGTCCTGTGGACCTGACGACCATTTTATAGCAAAGTCACTGGCTTTTTAATAATGATCCCCTTATGGTCTTGTCTGTGCCTTTACTGGAGGCTTTAGATTTCATCAAAAATTCAGGATCATGTTAAGTGGCATATAAATCAGGGAAGGAAAGGAGAAAAGAAGACTTATTATTGGAATACGTGAATTATTTGAGCTGCCACAAGTAGGTATTGGAATCCAAGCAGTGCTGAATGTTTCCATAATTATAAATAGCATTTCTCTGCCCGTTATACTTTTTGTGACTAAGCTCCAGGAGGAAAGAGACTGTTCTTTTTTTTTTCTTTTCTTTCTTTTTTTTCAGTCTTTTTTGCCTTTTTAGGGCTGCATCTGTGGCATATGGAAGTTCCCAGGCTAGGGGTCTAAATGGAGCTGTAGCCCCTGGCCTATACCACAGCCACAGCAATGCCAGATTCTAGCCGCATCTTCGACCTACACCACAGCCACAGCAACACCGGATCCTTAACCAACTGAGGAAGGCCAGGGATAGAACCTGCAACCCATGGTTCCTAGTCAGATTCGTTTCTGCTGCACCACGACGGGAACTCCTCTTTTTTTTTTTTTTTTTTTTAATAGTTGCACCCATGACATATGGAAGTTCCCAAGTCAGGGACTGAATTCTGTGCTGCAGCTATAGCAATGCCAGATCCTTTAACGCATGGTGCCGGGCCAGGAATCAAACCTGCAGCTCTGCAGCCACCTAAGCCACTGCATTCGGATTCTTAACCTACTGCACCACAGCGGGAACTCTGGAAAGGAAGTATTCTATCCTTAACCAGAAGCACTGGGCCCAACACTTAGTAGGAACCCAATCAACATCTGTAAGATGGATTGTAACGGGTTCCTGAAGAACAGAGTAAATTAAATTTATTCAAGATGATTGCGAATTAAAATAGGGCCTAACAAGACCAAGGACCTCCAAAGTGGATGGGGACTATTTTTTTTCAAAACCTTGCATATATTTTTAGCTCTTCCGTAGACCTTTCAGTTTGTATCTGAAGTCTGCTGGGCAAACATGGGGCCGTTTTACACAATGTAGAGCTCCTTGTATGTTTACAAGGCTCCTTGTATGCCTTGTGTTTGAATACCACTTGATCACTTATAAAGCCCCTTCACATGATGAGAGAAATATGTAGTTATTGCTGTGCCTGGGAACTATACTAAATGCTTTATATACACTGCATCACCTATTCCTCAGACCAGCTCAGTACTGTAGTTTTTGTTATTCCCGTTTTACATATCAGAAAGCTGAGGCACAGTGTAACCGACTTTCTCAAGGTCATGTAGTTACTCAGATTTGAACTTAGACCCATCTGGACTTCAGAGTCTGCACTGCCTGCCTGAGAAAGCCTGTGAAAATAAGGCGGGTGCTGTGTCCGTTTCACAGATAAAGTCGAGACACAAGATGCCATGAACAATAGCAACGTGTCCCAGGCACGGAGCTGGAAATAAAGCTCAAGACTTGCAATTCCAGTCCTGCTCTGCCTTCTGGTACCATATTACCAGGCATTGACCAGAAGACTCCTCTATTTAATTCTACCAGACTTGGAAGTGTGCTTTTCCTCCTATTGATTTCTTAGATATTGACTGATCACGGTATGCTTACACACAGAACACTTTAGGACTTGGCTTATGTGTTTCCTGATGAGTGTTCCTTCAGGAGACATGACTGAATTGTGACCTACACGTCACGTCCAGCCATCCATGCTAGGAGGACTGGGGGAGGCTTCTCAGAGGAAAAACACTGTAGCTCTGAGAAGTCCATTCATTTGTCAGGAGTGCAGAGAAGCAAGTTGAGGTGCCCCCTCCTCCCTCCCAGACCTTTAATCTGCCCAGCATTTGTTTATGTCTGGGCTCCCCTCACTGCCTGTAAGACACGCATCTCCTTCCTTCTCTGGAGTTGCCAGCATCTCTGTCCCTTGCCAAAGTGGTTGTTCTTAGACTAAGCAAAGGCTTCATTCATTGCCTATTGATTGGATGACCAACCAGTGTTGGCTCTGCTAGACTTGACTTTAAAATCAGAAACAGCACATCCTAAGCTAATGCCACAGTAATAATTTGTTGGCATTCATGGTCTTGCTTTTGGTGCAGGATCATGAAATTGAGCCGTTTCCGCTGTGTTGGCAATCTAAATGTCATTTATCTGGATGTTGTCTGGATCAAACTCAAGCTGGAGGGGACTGGCTGAGGGGTCCCCTCTGGTGTCCACAGACTCTTCTAAGGAGCAGGAGGTGGGGGTGGTCTCACCCTGATGGTGGGGAGCCTATGTGTCCTTGAAGTGTCACCTCTCATTTCCTTTATTAGCATCTGTGGCCCCAAAGTTACATCAAAATGTTCAGATGGGCTGAGAAGCCATTTTTCTTTTTACCTAGTCCTTCTTTCAAGTTTAATTATAGCAAAGTAGATTTTTATGATACAAATGTGCTCACAGTTTATGTGGGTCCACAAAGCTTGTGGAATGAATCCACATTGGTTCAGTTGTTTGGAATTATTTTCTGATCTGCTTGATTATGAAGACACTAAGACCATCCACAGCTGTGCTGTCCAGTATGGTAGCCATTAGTTCCATGAGGCTCTTGAAATGAAAATTAATTGAAAGCAAATATTTAGTTTCTCAGCCACTCTGGCCATATTCCAAGTGCTCAATAGCCCCACGTGGCTAGTGGCTGCCACATTGGATAGGGCCAATACAGAACGTTTCTAACAGGCTGCACTCATCTATAGCATGTAGAGATGCACTTTGTCATCTAGAAACTTGATGCAGAGTCAAGTCTAGTTCAAAGAAATGTGCAGAACATTTCAGGAAAATTGGATTTCTCTATAGTGAAAACGATGGGTCACAGAGTAGGTGAACTTTAGCTGCGAGATGAATGCAAACCCAGAACCTCCCACCCTCCAATCCCTTCACTTCCATGAGTCTCCTATCTCTGTCCTACCAGATGCTACCCTTTGCCCTCTCATTAGATGCTGTTAGAGAGGAGGAAAGCAATAGAGAAGCTGGATTGGTTACGTAATTAACATCCATGAACTCCGCATAATTTCTTTCCCTCTCTCTTCAGGTCCTTGAGGCCACACGTGTTAATCGAAGAAAGAGCGCCTTGGCTTTGCGCTGGGAGGCAGGGATCTATGCCAACCAAGAAGAAGAGGAGAATGAATAATCAACTTCTTTCCACCCCAGGAAGCTTCTTTGGTGCTTGGGTTCCCAAGAAACCAAGAAATCAACACATCGAAGCATTTTAATAACAATATTTATTAAAGTGCAAACAAACTCAGCAATCCTTGTGTAGATCAGAAGCTGCAATGTACAGTGATGAACAATAAAGTGGAAAAAAAAAAGTCCACCCATCAATGCGAACTCCCACGAGTCAGAAGAGAAAGGATTTCTTGGGGGGGGGCTCAAAGGATCTCCTGGGTTTAAACTGATCCACAGTAGATCCAAAAGGACAAAAAAGCTACAAGCAAATCGACGTGGTTGCTACGGGCAGAACCAAGACCAGCCTCGCTGGTGATGAGGAAAACGATGGTAACAGGGCCACTTGGAGAGCTGCAGAGCTGGTGCCATCCACCCGGCAGAGACTTCCCGTTGCCTACACCTCTTTCCCACCCATCACAGCATAAGAGGTGTTGGGCTATAACTCCGTTTACTCTAGCAGCCATAAAATGAATCATGTTTCTTTCTTGATTTGTCCAGAAGAGGCAGTTATGATTCCATGTTTCTTCCATTTAAGTGTTTTTAATTGGGAACAATTGATGATCACAATCCATATTTTGAAGACAATGTTTCTTCACGTTGCAGACACAATCTGTTCTACATCAGGAGGTTGAGAAAGGGGGAGAAAGCCAAACCAAATGGATTCTTTTAGCTTTAGGATCTTGTCTGCTTATGATATTGACTGAACTGCAGTTTATGAGAACACATTTCCACAATTCTGTTTCTTCATATGAAAACTATATTTAGCAGGCAACAACTATTTTTGTGACGGGATGGGGGAATATAATCCTTGTATAAAACCTGTAACATTGGACAGCTTGGTTCAAGAGGGGAGGGGTATTTTTAGAGTGGCAGTCATTGGAAAAAAAAAAGGCAAACTCTGCCTTTGGGAGGTAGATGACAAGAAATAAAAAGGTGTTTATAACTATATTTTATATATAAAGTGGACCTTCGAGGGAGTAGGAAGAATGATAGACTATTTTGGATCAATCAGAAAGGAAATGGTAAAGAAAGCTCATGAAAAGTAGAGAAGAAAGGAAGGAGAGAGAGTGGGAAAATAAAGAAGGAAGAGAGATTATTTTTGATGAGCAACCAGTGTTTTTCAGGATGATACAGAGAAAAATATAGAATAGAAATTTAAGTGCAGGCTTAAGGATGAGCTACGAATTCTAAAGACGGTGTGTGTCTGTGTGTGTGTGTCTGTGTGTGTATTTGTGAGTATACACATGCTTTTGTGGGTTTGTATAAAGCATGTGTGTGCTCACGAGTAAGGGTGTGTGTGTGTGTGTGTGTGTGTGTGTGAGGATTAAAATTCCAGAATGATCATGGGACAAGAATGTTCACTTATTTCCTCTGAAGCTATTTGCCAGCATCAGGAATGAGTGAGATTTTCTTTTTTATGAAAAGGCTATAGAGGTTTCAAGCTGATGCAGTATTTGTAATATTAAGTTGACCTAACTCGTGTGAACTCGCATGAGTCACAATGGCAAAGTTTTGGGCAGTTTTGTAGTTTGGCATTTAGAAAAGTACCATATTTATTCTCATGCTTTGTATTCCTGCTTAGTATATGCTAGAGGGTGCCAGTTTTACTCTTTCTGTCATTTAAAGCAATATGATAAGGGGATTCAATCCTTGAATACCCTCAATTTCTGGATGAGAAATTTTTCAGTTCTGGCCATGAGAAGAGGAAAAAAAAAAATGACCAGCCTTCTTCTTTTTCTTCCCCTTTGTTTTAAAACTATGATTTTTAAAAAAGCAATAAGTCAGACCTCACTAAAATTCATTGTTTTATATTACTCTATAAGCGCTAAGATGTTATCCTGACAAGTAGCAATTCCACCCAGTATAGAGATGTCCTGCACATTATTTTTGCTTCTTTCATTAGATGAGGGTTGATTTTAAGGGAAAATTTATTCCTCAAGAACTGGTGGACACAAAGTAGAAATGGAACTGTCTGATAACTTCCAAGGATCCTTTAAAACTGCCAAGGGAGCCTACAGTTTGAAAAGCCAAATTCTATAGATGGGTAGTTGGTGCCATCTTTCAATGGTTCATTCTCCAGAACATTCTGAATGAATAAATCAACACAGTGCGGCAGACACTGCGGAAACGAAACAAATAATATCCCTACTGTTAGGAATTCATTTGCAGGTGGGAGAGGCTGGCATGGGAACAGACATTCCCAGGAAAGTGAGATCCGTGTTAGATTAGGAGTCCTGACATTCGAAAGGGGGGCACCCAGGAAGTATGCTTTGCCTGAAGTTTTTTCAGCGTTCCCAAGGCAGGCCTAGGAATGGGCACAGGTGGGGCAGCAGCTCCGTGGGGCAGCTAGGAGGCCTTGGAGAAGAGAATGGTTCTATGGGTTGCACAAGAAAATGAGACATGCCTTATGATTTCTGGACTAACCCTGGATCTGGCAGTGACCGTGGACTTGGCAACAAAGGAACCTCCCCATCTTGTTCGAGAGGAAACAGTCTTCAGGACTTCCCTGAAGTTTTTGGTTCTGTTTTGAAGGAAACCATGTATGTACCTTCTGCCTGCATCTGCGAAGAGAATGGGCAGCTGAAAAGAAAGCTTAGGAGGCCATGCAATTCCTGGAATCGCCTGAGAGGCAGACCAGTTGGTGTCTGACTGCAATTGATTGAACCAGCCATGAATATGACAGAGTTGCAGAGCGGCTGATTCTTTGGTCCACGCTCCGAATAGGCGCCCAATGCAGCATTTCTGTGACCCTCCCACAGTCCCAAAGCCGCTTGACTGTGGCCCTGCAATCTCCACCATTTGCTTGTTCCCTTCTGAGGACCGCTGTCAATTTCCTTGCTCCACTCACTCATAATCCCGTTAAAATGTCAAATGAATCCCCTTGGAAGAGCCAGATTATCTCTGGGCTCTTGAGGCTTTTCTTTTCTTTTTTTTTTTTTAACTCATTGGAGGAACAATTGAGCCACGGCTTTGTACGTAGCACTGTACTAGGCTCTTGGATCCCAAATGAACCCCTTTAACTTGGTGAAAAGGCAGCAGATCCGGGAGGAAAGTCATCCCTACCTACTCCATTGAGAAGAGGCTGGTCCCCAAATTGGCCTCTGATGCTCTTCCCTGCCCCCAAATAGCACGCAAGCTTGTTAATCTCAACTAGAACAAATGTTTAGATTCTGTAGACGTTAAAAAGCTTTCCTGAAAGTATTCCATTCTGCAGTGTTTATAGATGTTCACTTTCCTCCGGAATTAACTGCTGACATTCCTTGGCTTTCTCATCCAGAAATTATGGAAACAGGGTCTGTCAGTGGCAGGAGGCTGGGCTGTGTCTTACACGAATGACACAATGCTATTTCCTTGCCTCTTTGCACCCATGCATGCTGCCCACCCTAAAAATGACATATAAACAGTATATAGATCAATGTCCACATATGTACACAACACACACACGCACACACAAGGCATAACAAACACTAGAACGATGTTGACTCTTGTCTCTGAAGACAAACATTTTTTCCAACTAAAGAATGGATGTTATTAAACTCTGTACTGAAAAAAAAAATAGCCCTAAGTGTTTAGAGATGGTGACTATATCCAGTTTTAGTGACAGAACCAATTTCCTGAATTTTAAGCCTTCAGTGAGCTGCCAATTTTGATTTTGTGTTGCTCTTTACCCAAAGGACTTTTTAAAATTTTTTTTTTTTCCTTTTTGGAGGAGGGGGGCAAAAAGCAGCAATACTGTATTTGAAAATTCTACTCTGTATCTGGCTCTCCTGTGTATGTTAACCACTTAAATGTTATTATCCTGCTTCGGTTTTATAGTGATTGTGAGGCATTCAATGCAAGTATACAGTTATTTTCTCATTAAAACCCGGTGTGTGTTGTGTTTTTGTAACTGATGGCTACTTGTTTGACTGTCGGGGAGGATGGAAGACTGAGCAGCCTGAGGGTGACAACATCTGTTTCTTGTACCTTTGGAACCAAGAGAGCAGTACAAGCTGGCAGGTCACCCCTGGGACAGGCTGTTCTCAACATCCCTTTTGCGATGTTACGTCCAGTCGCCCTGGCCAGACCCTGGAAACTCCGACCGGCCCCACAGAAATGAGACAGGTGCTTTGTGGTGAGGTAGGTAGACTCCAAGGTCAAAGAGATGGTGGGATAAGCAGTGAGACCAACAGTAGAACTTAAGATTTGCCTGTGGCTCTTAAACCCTAATTTTTATTATTTGTTCTATTCCCAGCACCTGTATTTGGCTCTCTGAGGAATAGAGAACTTCGACTTTCCAGAGGATATGAGATCACAGGTGAATCAGGAAGCTTCCTTCCGCCTTCCCTCCACTTCCTCACCTTCCCCAAACTCCTGGTCTCCAGCCACCCCAGTCCATTCCGTATCTTAAACCCTGGACCTAATTGCTCCCAGACCTTCTGCTTCCTGCTCTTCCTTACCACAACCACCCCTTCCTGGGGTCTCATTTCCAGCTGCCTCTTTCTCCATCTTTCCCCACTTGTACCACTTCTTCTAATCGCCCCCACCTCTCCACCCTGTACCTTCCAGGATTCCCAACCATATCCTCCTGTCATGAGCATCCAGGGCCTTCTCTGTGGCATCTTCCGACCCCTGGGTGCTGAGAGTTCTGAATTTTGAGAAGGGGGGTGGTGGCAGGTCCCTTTGAAAATGTGATCAAACTCAAACAAGGAAGGGTGACATTTATAAATCGCTGAGAACGTGACAGGCACTTCCCATGCTCTCCACGTATGTAACCTGTTTCCTACAACAGCTCCATGCAGCGTTCTATTTTGATTCCCACTTCATGTATCAGGAAACAGATGCCACATAGCTCATAAATCTGAGCGCTTGAATTTGGACCTGGGCTCTGACTCGAGCCTCACTCTTACCTACTCTCCCCGTAAAAACGCACCAGCAAACTTCACATCCAAGGCCCAGCAGGCCTGAAGACACGTATGGGTTGGAGTGACCTTACCACACCTCCTCCCGCTGTGCTCTCCAGGAGGAGGGCTCTGGTAGACCAAGGCCAAGGCCGTGATAGGGCTCAAGTCTTGCCGGGGGAAGCTGGGTTTGGGTGGTAGAGCAGAGGAGTTTCTTTATTTGAATGAACTCCCTCTGGGCTCTTTGCTTGGGGATCAATCAGCTCTCCCAGGAGAGGGTGGGAGAAGATGGTCCAGGCAGCCCTGTTGCCCAAAGGGAACCAGAGGCGACTGCAAATGGGGTGATGAGGACGTGCTGAAGTTGAATTGTGGTGAAAGTGGCACAAGTTTACATTGGCTGGAAATCCTTGAACTGTACACTTCAGAAAGGAGTACGTTTTATGGTACGTAAGTTACACCACAATAAAGCCGTAGCACAAACCAAGGGGATGGGGGGACTAAAGGAACCAGAAGAAGAGTCCAGGGGAAAGGAAGCCAAGGAGGCCATGCAGCCTCAGGTTGAAAGGCACGAGAAGAGTCGGGCCAACATGGGGCCACCAGCTCTGCAGCTAATCACGGAGACTTGCCGTCCTCCAGGTGCCCCCTGGAGCCAGCAGCAGTTGAGTTGTGGTCAGTTGTGATTTCAGCATCCCGGTCCTCTTTCCATCCATCACCGCTCACACCTGGGACATCACGCAGAGTCAGGTGCGTCTAGCTTCACAGGCCAGATTTGGTGGCAGGGCCGCTGGGCACTCGGGCTGCATAACGCAAGGGAGTGGGTGGCAGAGTCTGATGTAGCTAGACTAGAGAGAGTTTGGGGGGCTTCTTGCTGAAGAGGCTCTTCCTGAAAAACCTACCGGTGGGAGGCATTAACCTCTCTAGGGCAGAGAGCAGGTGCGCAGGCCTTTTGCTCTGTGGGGAGCCGCAGCAGGCCTGTGGCCACTTCCCCCCGGTTCATCTGCCCAGTTTTATTGGCCGCAAAGAAATTATTATGGGACACACAAGGCCGTGAGGTTACTTTGGAGCCTCGCCCCTTTTAGTTATGGGCCCCTCGGCCTGCAAGAGTGTGGTGACTATAGCCCTTCCTGCATACAACCCACTCAAAGTTCAGAACTGGGATGCTCGGGGGACAGAGAACAAATGGGAAGTTCAAAATAAAGATTCAAGAGGTTTGCAATGTACAAGATGACATTAAGGCAAAGAACGGGGCCTCAGGAAATACCTAAAGGCACCACACCAGCGATTTCTAAATGTTACCCAAGCATTCAGAGGATTTTTCTGAGAAATGTTTGCATGATAGGGACTTAAACAAACAAAAATCCCACCAAGCTATAGTCATCTCAGTGTCAGCTGACCTTGATGGGAGAATTACTCAGACACTTTGCTCCAAGTCCACAGGCAATGGGACCCGGAACAACTGGAGTGGATCCGCTGGTCCCCCCGAGAAATGAAGGCTTTTCCTTGCCTTCCCATTTAGACAACATTCGGCCTCTGCTGTGGTCTTCAGCTGGCGACAGTGATTTGCTTCTAAAGCACACTGTTTGTCAAACTTTTGAGTGCACCTCCTTGTCGCTTGGTGGGGCGGGGTGTGGGGAGGGGGCTTATTAAACTCTGGGTGTGGACCCAGAGTTTCTGGTGCAAAAGGGTTGGGGTGCAGCCCAAGAATTTTCTGGAAACTTCCTGGAGATCCTGCTTCTAATCCAAGGGACTTCTCTGAGAATCACTAGTCTGGAAGGTAAGTAATGAACGGGAGCTGCACCCTCCACTTACGTTTGAAAACTTGAGGAATTGCAGGGTTTATAAGCTGCTGAGACAGTCACATGTGAGTCTGGGCTGTCCTTGAATATTTTGGGGGAGGGGGCTTTCATGTGTTTGCCGAGCACAGCAACTCACCACTTTGTGGGTCTTGGGTAAAGCAGGATCTGAACTTTAACCACACTCTCGGGTGAGGAGTCTGCAGCCAGGGCTGAGCAGATTAAGAAGAAAGTATCTATGTTCGGGGTTTAACGTCGGGGTGCGATCAGGGGGTTCATTAGAGCCTTGGCAGAAGGTCTTACCATGCAGGCAGCAACAGGCTCAGTAACATACATTTGTTTGCATGGTTGTGTAATTTAAGATGAATCTCACTAGGATCCATGAGGAGGCAGGACTAGGATCCATGAGGAGGCAGGTTCGATCCCTGGCCTCACTCAGTGGGTTAAGGATCTGGTATTCCCGTAAGCTGTGGTGTAGTTTGCAGACGCGGCTCGGATCTGGCATTGCTGTGGTTGTGGCTGTGGCCAGGTGCAGCTCCAATTCTACCGCTAGCCTGGGAACCTCCATGTGCCGCAGGTGCGGCCCTAAAAAGATAAAAAAACAAAAGATGGACTGCAAAATGAGAGGTCATTCTGATCTTGTCTAGAACAGCGTGTCTCAGTTCTGACTCCATTTCTATCACCTGGAGAGCTTTAAAGCTTGCATTCAATCGTGAGTTCCCGTCGTGGCTCAGTGGTTAAGAATACGGCGTTGCCGTGAGCTGTTGTGTAGGTCACAGACGCGGCTCGGATCCCGCGTTGCTGTGGCTGTGGCGAAGGCTGGCGGCTACAGCTCCTGATAGACCCCTAGCCTGGGAACCTCCATATGCTGCGGGTGTGGCCCTAGATAAGGCAAAAAGACAAAATAAATAAATAAATAAAGTTTACATTCAATTGGTCTGGGCTGGAGCCCAGGTAGTCACACAAATTAAAGGCATCCCAGCAGACTCCAATGTGGAGTAAGCCTTGAGTGTCACTGGCTGGTGCTGTTTCCTAATCTTAATGACACATTAGCATTATGGTTTTTTAAGCTGTTGGTGCTTGGACCTCATCCCTAGATATTCTGATCACTTTCTCTAAATGAGAGTCCAAGCATGGGTCTGCTTCAGCAAATCTTAATGTGTTAAGAATATTTGCTGGTGGAGGAAGGTGTTTGCTTTATGACCTGTCCCACTTCAGAAAGCTCATGGCAACATCAAAGCGAAATGAGTAAAGGTCTTTGAGGGGCTGAACTGGCCCAGCTCATTGGTCCCGGGAGACAGAGCCATGTGTTGGTGACTGAGGGAGGGGCTCTGCAAAGGGGCTTTGTTGTTCATTCTCTGAAACTAACTCTCCTCCCTCTGGGAAGCCTCTAGACTGGCTTGACAGCAGCCCTAGCAGGTAAAACTTTTGAACTAACCAAGGGATAAAACCACAAGGGGGCGCCAGAGGCTGCTCTGACCTGTAACAGGTGCACGTGGAGTGACAGCCAGAGTGGACAAAGGCCAAAGAGGTCACAAGATTATTTCTAGCAGATAAAGCTGTGGCCATTTCTCCCATTTGTCCTGATAAGTGTTTGCCAATTTCCGTTGTGTAAATATTCCTGGGAGGGCTGATTTCGAGATGCCAACATTTTAAACAACTGGTTCTCAAAATTCCTGAATATTTAATAATCGATAGAGAAGAAAACTACTGTGACTAGAAGACGTGCAAGGTGACCTAGAGGTGTGGAGCTAGAGCCTAATTAATAAGAGACTTTGTTGGCTGGGAATGGCTTTTATGAAAGTCACAGCTGGTGGCAGTCAGAGATTCAGGATTCTGCCCATTTCTCCTGATGATTATGATTAGCCCTTTTTGATAGCATCCCCCCCCCCGCCCCAGCCTAGGTCATGTGCCCACTCCTGTTCCCACAGTGTGTGACAGAGGAAGGGGAGGAAGAGACGCTGGGAAGACCAAATATGTGAAACAGCAGAATTCATGTTGAAGACACTTCCCCAGTGTCTATGAGCAATTTCATTTCAGTGTGTCCCTCTGAGATGCGCTCAGCCTTGGGGCTCAGGCAGGGAACGCGTGTTTGGGTTCACCACTCTTTCCGTGGAACAGTTGATCATTTGCAACCTCTAGATCTGATTTCTGACTTATGGAGCTGCTATGAGGATTAAATAAGGTAGGTCTAAAGTGCTTGGTTAGTACAGATGGCGCTCAGAGTTCCCTTCTTTTATCTTTTTTTTTTTATAATTCCTTTTTTTTTTAATTAACAATGAATTTTATTTCAGTTATAGGTGTACAAAGATCATAAGTCAATACGATAGATTTTGTGTCCCAAACCCACAGTGCATCCCCCCACCCCCCAGATTGTCTTATTTGAAAAACCAAGGTTTTCCAAAATCTGAGTCATTGTCTGTTCTTCAAAGAAGTTCATTGTGTCTCTTTAGTTTCCACATGTAAGCGGTAGCAGTGGGTGTTGCTGTCTAATTGTCTGACTGGTTCCACTTCGTATGATAATTTCTAGGTTCATCCATGTTGCTATAAATGTTATTCCATTCCTTTTAATGGCTGAGTAATATTCCATTATGTGTATGTACCATATCTTCCCTATCCACTCCTCTGTCGGTGGGCATTTAGGTTGTTTCCATGACCTGGCTTCTTCCCTCTCT
>PVHT021183634.1:22424928-22445678 GCA_004024745.2 Catagonus wagneri | reverse complement strand
GTATGGGGTTGCTTCTATCGCGTAATCGCCCCTCCTACCTCTTGATGTGGTCTCCTCTTTGTCTTCTGGAGTAGAGTATCTTTTTTGGAAGTTTACAGTCCAGTTGGTTGAAGGCTGCTCGGCATTTGGTTGTAGTTTTGCTGTTTTTCGGGAGAGAAGTTGAGCTCCAGTCCTTCTATTCCGCCATCTTAATCCAATCCCCTTTCTTTTATCTTTTTATTCCATTAATTTTCTTCCAGTTTTATTGAGATCAGACTGACACGTAGCATGGGAAAGTTTAAGGTGTACAGCATAATGATTTGATGATGCAATGATTATCACAAAAAGTTTACTGAGTTAATAAATGAAAGTTTATTTCATCTCCTACAGATAAATGAAATAAAAGAAAAATATTTTTTCCTTATGATGAAAGCCCATAGGATTTACTCTCTTACATACATCACATATAGCAGTGTTAATTACATTTATCGTTTGTACATTTCATCCCTAGTGCTTGTTTATTCCCCTCCCTCACGAGGGCAGAACTCACTTCCTTTAAAGCCCTGCATTCAGTCAGCAAATACTTAACTGAGTGCCCACTGTGTCAAGCTCTGAGTATATAAGAAAAACCTGAAATGAGGTTAGGATGGTTTCAGCTAGGATTGGAGGAGCTTTCCTTAGCATTGGGACTGTCGGGACAAAGCCCTTCTAAGGTCAAGTAATGTTTCCACCTATGCTTACTGAATAGAGTCACCCAGTGATCACCTGTACTGTCTAGGTGCTTTTAATTTCCTTCTCCCCGGAGGATCCATGTAATTGTGGTATAAATCTGGGCAAGAGAGAGATCTAAGCAATAAGATGTTAAGTAAAAGCCAGAAAGATTCCAGAACTCACCAGGGGAGAGTCAGAGGGTGCTAGGAGATTGCAGACATTTCGGAAGGGACTTCGCAAGATGAACATGAAGGTTACACAATCACTTCATCGGGAGGGGTGGGGTTCCTCGCGTTATTTTCAATGTTTTCCATTTGACTTCAAGATGCTCACCTTTACCTGCAAGAATGAAATATGGCCACTAGGTGGCAGTGGTCGCTAAAGTAAAAGCAGCTTCCGCAGCTAAGAGCCTTCCTGGGGAATCAGTAGCACGGTTCCCACTCTTCACACAAGACGGGAGCCCGTTCGGACCTACATATAACTACTCCAAAAACACCGCAATGAAGACACCACGCGCACTGTCCGATATGGAGGTCGAATGTGGTTCTTCACTTACACCTGAGTGGAAAACTGACGGTTGCCACCAGGTGGCAACACACACCCACATGCTTCCGCCACTAATGGCTCATAGTTCTCTAGGGCTAGCTCTGCACCAGGCACTGCTGAGCAGTTTACGAGGATTATTTCCTTCAATTTTTACAGCACGCCTTGGAGGCACCTACTGTTAGTATAATCTCCATTTTACAAATGAGGAAACTCACACTCAGAGGGTTTGAATAC
Organism: Catagonus wagneri; assembly: GCA_004024745.2. Lineage (NCBI taxonomy): Eukaryota > Metazoa > Chordata > Mammalia > Artiodactyla > Tayassuidae > Catagonus > Catagonus wagneri. Next base: position 22,444,208 of record PVHT021183634.1, on the reverse strand, counting down.
CTTACTAAGCGTCCCAGGACCACTGGTGGGAAGAGGATTCACGCTCAGGCAGCCTGCGCCGAAGCCTGTGCTCTGAACTCCCAAACTTCCCTTCTCGTGGACTTGATTCAATAGCAAACCTCCAGGTTTGGGCCATCTCTGCTTCCTCCTAGTAGAGCCTCTCTCCAGCACTGACCAGCATCAAGGAGGACGTGATAATATGACAGCTGAAAATTAGACTTGTCTGTTAAAGCAGTGAAGGTGTGGGGACGTGAATGGGGCATGGACAGTCTCTGCTAAAAGCAGCTACTGTCACTGAAAGCCAGCGCACCCTAAATTTTGGCTCCTTACAAATGCTTCCCTGAGCTCATAGGCAAGTGGTCTTTATGGAAATCATAGAACCGATCTCCAGCTTTCCAACCTGAAGCATCTGTTTTCCTCAACTCCTACTCTTCACACACTCTGTGGAATCACCTCCATTCTAGGTGTCTGTTACTGTGTCAGGTAGACTTTCAGCAAAGGAACCCAATCATTAATTCAGTGGCTGAAAGAAGATGAGTTTATTTCTCTCTCATGTGAGAGTCCAAGGGGAGAAGATCTAAGGACAGTTTGGGTTTTTTTGTTTTTTTGTTTTTTTGCTTTTTAGGACTGCACCTGCAGCATACAGAAGTTCCCAGGCTAGGAGTCAAATGGGACTACAGCTGCTGGTTTATACCACAGCCACAGCAACTCGGGATCCGAGCTGTGTCTGCAAACTACACCACAGTTCAGGGCAATGCGGGATCCATAGCCCACTAAGTGAGGTCAGGGATCGAACCCATATTCTCACAGAGATTATATCAGGTTCTTAACCTGCTGAGCCACAAGAAGAACCCCAATAGTTTGTTTTAAGCAGTCCTTTTAGAGTCAAGCCATCTTCGTCCTGTTTCTTGTCACCCTCAGACCTATTGTCAGGCAGATGGTCCAGCCTTAGGAAATGGTAAGATGCAGTAAAAACATTTACTGAAAAACCAAGGGTCTGTTCCCTGGATCCCCTTATCTGTGGCTTCCCTGCATTAAGACAGGGGACTGGCTTCTAGAGATTAATTAGCAGTGATTCCAGGTCTTCCACTGCAAACGCAGAGGCTGGCAAGGGAACAATTTACGTGAAGTCCAAAGGAATAAGCTGTTAAAACTTGATCAAGTTTTCACATCCTCCCCCACAAAACCCTCCACATCTAGTTTGTGCAGTTGTAAGCATGGGAAGACATAAACTGTGGGGAGAATAGTTACTGGGACAGACGAACGTGAAAGAATCATTCATTCATCCTGAAAAGTCCTCTGGATGGAGAGAGATACACCTGTATTTTTGCACAAAGGATAACACATACCTCCTTGTGCTACCCAAATATGTGAATACCCACATTCCACAAATCCTGGACATCACAGGAGCAGTGCTGTCATGCTTGCTGGGGACTGATGGGGAGATTAGCCTGGAGAACGCTCACTCACGGATGCAAATAAGATGACAGTGTTCAGGGGCCCCTCAGTATATTACCTGCCTCTCACTTAAGGGCAACTGAGAAAGGCTCCTCAGAGCTTCTCAGGGTCACACAGCTGCTTGTCCTTGTGCTGTTTTCTCTGATTCTGGTTGCAAACCATACAGATTAACCTGAAGAAGATTCTGGTGACCGCTATGTTATTTGGTCTGAGGTAATCTCAGCCGGTCTGGAATGACCTCACACTTATCTCCAGAGCTGCGGGAGCATGCCAGTGACGCTTAGCTGACACGCTAGAAGGCATTAACGAAAGGTAAATGATCTTCTTTTACCAGAGGTTCACCAGTTGTTTCTGAGTATAAACAGAACTCCGAGTCCTTTCAGCAATAGAACGCTTGAGGTAATTCATGTGTAATTAGCACATCTTCTTGATGCACTTTCATATCCCCGATCTTACTGGCACCCAAAGCCCGGTCCTTGGCAATCAGTCTGGGGACCTGGAAAGGTACAGGCTCGTCATATGGGGAACAAAGAGGGGCTCAAAAGAGTAACTCTCTGATCTTTGCAAACATTACCTAAAAGAATTCAGGTGGTCCTCTTTACGTGCAGGTGAGCAGTAAAAGCACAAAGCTCACTCCAGGCAGACACCAGAACTTCTTCTTTCAAGCCCCAGGTCCACCTGCATCTATATCCAAAGGGGAGGAAGAGTAAATGGGGGGGGGGGCAAGAGCACAGAGATGATTCTATTCTCAGACTAGAGCATACAGCTCCACACTAATGGATCTAATTCCACGAGCCTGATTAGCGAGTGAGCGGGGCTGGATATCCCATAGGGACTCAACCACTTGCAGAGAAGCGATGGGGGTGGGGGGTGGACCAGCTATCCGCGGAGGAAGGCAGCTGTGGAAAGGGGTGAGTGCCCAGGACAGAGCCGTGTGGATGAGACAGAGGATGTGGTCAGAGAGGTCAAAGGGGAACCAGAGGTGGGTAGCTGGGCGAGTATACATAAGTTTTAAAAAAGAATCATTTCTTGAGGTGAAATACACATAGCATGCAATTAACCATTTTAAAGTGAACAAGTCAAGACATTTATTATATTCACAAGGCTGCACAACCCCCACCTCTGGCTAGTTCTGAAACATTTCCATCATCCCCAACAGAAACACCATTCCCGTAATTATTCAACAGTCACTCCCCCTCCCCCAACCCCGGGCAACATCCCATCCATGGATTTGCCTGTTCTGGGCATTTCGCATAATTGGAACCATACAATACGTGACCTTTCATGACTAGCGTCTCTGACTTAGCATCACGTTTTCAAGGTTCATCCACACTGTAGCGGTATCAGCCTCTCTTTCCTTTCTAAGGCTGATGAATGGTGAATTGTGTGGATGGAATCACCTTTAGTCTGTCCATCCATCCCTCTGATAGCCGTTTGAACTGTTGCCGGCGTTTGGCTTTTGTGAACAGTGCTGCTCGGAATGTGTACATGTACTTGTTTGAGCTTGCTTTCAGTTATTTGGGGGCACTTTGGAGTGGAATTGCAGGGTCATGTGGTAAATCTATGTTTACCTTCATCCATAACTTTTTTCTTTTTTAATTGAAATATGGTTGATTTACAATGTGTTAATTTCAGGTGTACAGCACAGTGATTCAGTTATAGATATATATACACACATAAATATACACACATATACATCAGTTTTTTATATATATAATACACACACATATATATACTCCCATATATATTATTTTAGATTCTTTTCCCTTATAGGTTATTACAGAATATTGGGTAGAGTTCCCTGTGCTCTACAGCAGGTCCTGTTGGTCATCTATTTTATGTATTGTAGCGTGTATATGTTAATCCCAAACTCCTAATTTATCCCTCACCACCTCGGTTTCCTATGTCTGTGAGTCTCTTTCTGTTTTGTAAATAAGTTCATCTGTAGCTTTTTTTTAAGATTCCTCATATAAGCGATATCATATATTTGTTTCTCTCTCTCTCTCTCTCTGACTTGACTTCACTTAGCACGATAATCTCTAGGTCCATCCATGTTGCTGCAAGTGGCATGATTTCATTCTTTTCATGGCTGAGTAGTATTCCCTTGTATTCACACTAACTTCTAACCACACCCACCTCAGAAATTGGCGATTAGAAGAGGGTTGTTGGGAAGAACCATCAAAGCCCCGCCCCCAGCAGAGGGGCGAGTAGGAGGAGCCTGTTCCCCTGGAGCCGGGAGAAAGGAGATTTAAAGGAGCCCTCCAGCGGCCGGTGAAACATTCTCTGAAGATGGAAGCAGGGAGCACACCTGTGGCACACCTGCGAACCCCAGCAGGCTCCCGGTTGTGGCGGGCTGCTTCCCTAACAGCACAGCCAAGAGTGGGGCTGTGTGAGTTCGACCCCCTCTCCTGAACTGCGGGCACAAAGCCCGGTGCCTGTCTCCCCTGGAGCAGAGATGGGCCCCTCATTTCAGAGGGACGGTGTATATAGTTTTCTTGGATCCCACACACAAGGGCCGGCCTGGAGAAGGAACAGCAGTAGAAAAAAGCTGGAGGTTGACCGTGCCTGCCCAGGAGCTGCAGGTGGCTGGTAAGATGCAGTCTCCAGGGCAAAGGAAGACGCGGGGCTGAGAAGGTGAGTCGCCCAAACCAGGAACGACAACGTGTTTAATTCCTTCCCTACCCGTCTCACGACCCGTGTTAATCAAGTTTAAGGAACTCCCTCACCTTCCTCCCTCCCAGCCCCTACTCACTCCCAACCCTAGAGAGGAGGGACTCTCTCTAAGGAATTTGGGGACAGGAGCTTAGAGCCCCAGGTGATCGAACAGCTCACTGAGCTTCCCACCCTCTCCCACCGTGGACATCCAACCCGGGAGGAGGAAGCGTTACCTTTGAATGAAGTCAGACGTTTTTTTTTTTTGGTTTGTCTTGTCAATTACGCCAGGCCCGATGTTTTCAGTTCTGCACTGAAATTTTGCGTTTTGTGACTTAGAGGGGTCGAGGAACGCGTTCCATTTCTGTGAGGGATCAGAAAAGTAACGGGCCAGCCGTGGGTTTCATCCACAGCTGCGGAAGACAAAAGGGAAGTCGTGTGTGACTATCTCCAGAGAGTGGAACCCGTTCAGTGCATTTCAGGCATGTTACTTACCTTCCTTAAGAACAAAGCACGTGACTTTCCTCTAGATCCGTCCATTTTGTCCTGGCACAGAGTCTGGCCTGTGGGAGATGTTCAGAGCCTGGAGGTGTGTTCTGTTAGTAGACTGCTTGCTTGCTGATGACTGCACAGCAGCCCGGACTCATCAGGGGAACACAGGGCAGGGCCTGCAGCCATCAGCTGGGGCCTCCTGTACCTCGGGGGCGGGAGGGCCTCTGTGCCCTTCCTGTGGGGCACTTGGCGGGGGGGTTAACTGTTCTTCCCCGGCACCCCTTCCCTCTTCAGCAGACGCTAATGGGACTGCCTTTCTTTAGATCAGAATAGGAAAATGGGGCCCAAAGTTGCCCAGTGAATTTGCTAAAATGCCATGGGCTCTCCAAGTGAGTCACGCTCCACCTCTCTGTGCACGTGCTTGGGACACAATGGAATATTTTTTTGCTTAAAAGAAACTTACAAGAGGACATGTACCAAACGTGACCCATGCTTCCCCATCAGGCATGAAGGCTGGGGGCAACCTGTGTCCTGACCGGTGGGTCTCAGGCTTGAGCCTGCGTCAGGTTCACCTGGAGGACTCGTTCAGCCAGACCTCTGACCGCCTTCCTGCGTCAGTGCGTGTGGGCGGGGCCAGGGAATTTTCTGACACATTTCAGGTGATGCTGATGCTGCTGGTGGGCAGAACATACTTTGAGAGCTGAGTTAAACTAGAGGCTGGCTGGGAGGCCACTGGCGACCTCAAACCACTCAAATTGTTCACTTTGAAATTGTTTAAGTGTCTTAACACTCTTTGCCCACCCTTTTCACTTCTGGCTAAATACCATAGAGAGGGTTTTCATGAACTTCTTTTTGTTGTTATGCTTGTTTAAAAAAAATTGTTTTTAATTGAAGTATAGTTGATTTACAATGTCATGTTAGTTTCTAGTGTACAGCAATATGATCTATTATACATATTATTTTCAGGTTCTTTTCCATTATAGGTTATTACAAGATATTGAATATAGTTCTCTGTGCTATACAGTAGGACTTGTTGTTTATCCATCCTACATATGAGTTTGTACCTGTTAATCCCCGACTTCCTTCTCCCGCCCCCTCCCCCTCTGCTATACAGAAAATCCTTGTCATTTATCTATTTTATATATAGCAGTGTGCATCTCATACTCTTAATTTATCCCTCCCCTCCTTTCCCCTTTGGCAAATGTAAGTTGTTTTTTTCCCTAAGCCTGTGAGCCTGTTTCTGCTTTGTGAATAAGTTCTTTTGTATTGTTTTGTAGATTCCACATATAAGTGGTACCATATGATATTTGTCTTTCTCTGATTTACTTCACTTAGTATGATAATCCATGTTGCTGCAAAGGGCATGATTTCATTCTTTTTTATGACAGAGTCGTATTTCACTGTATATGTGTACCACATCTTCTTCTGTTCATCTGTCGATGGACATTTAGGTTGCTTCCATGTCTTGGCTATTGCGAATGCTGCTGCTGTGAACCTAATGGTGCATGACTCTTTCTTTGTCTGACTTTCTCTGTCAGCAGAGAGGAGCCTGCAATTTGGGGGGCAGTTGGCCTCAGGCTTCAGGTTGCCAGTGTTGCCACATGTGTCGTGGGCAGCACCTCGAGAGGAGAGCAAGGCTCTGGAGAAACTGGCAGGTGACGTGTAAGACTGGTGCAGGAATCCATGGCTGGGGCAGGAGTAGGGTAGGGCTCTCTCATGGGAAAGGAAAATCAAAATGGGGTCGATATTGCCAAGGGAGCTCTTTAAAGTGGAGCTTGGAGGCCCTTAAGGGAGTGTGACTTGAGCACCTCTCAGCCTGGATGGACTCTGACTTTTTGACCTGATGAAGTCATCCAGAACACCTGCCAGAAACATACCCTACACTAACTTCTGACAGTCCATCTACTTCTAGGACCCCCTACCCTAAAACAACTTGTGATTCCTTAAGGACAATAGCCTCTGCTTCGTGTCAGAATAAAAGAATTCCTAATACATAGAGGATGTATCAGCTTTACGGAGGGAAGTTGAAGGGAAAACTTAATATAATTGCCACAAGTCCAAGGTCAAGAAATAAGGTTAAAATGCAAAGTTCAGTCCCTTGAACACGGATTCCAGGAAGCCCATTGTTCATTAGCTGTAGGAGAAGCACAATTGCAACCAGAAGAACAGCTGCAGGAGTTTATGTCAGATGAAAAATGTTGGAACTTAACAATAAGGAAGTGACCTAGAGGGATATTTGTGCAGAGTTGGGATAACCAATACCACAGGGCTGGGGAAAGGTTAGTTCCAGGAAGCAGTATTTAGGAAAAAAATCAAATGGTTCTCTCTTGCATCCAGATAAAAGTACCAGTGTCACCATCAGCACTTGAGAAGGAGTTTCCAGCTATGCTGCTGTAGAAATCAGTGAGGGGACGGTGTCAGAAGGAGGTGGTTTAACTTGGTGGCGTTAAAAGATAAACAAAGGCACATTAAACATTTTAAGAGTTTATTTGAGCAGAACGTGATTCCAGTTGAGCTGCACCAAACCAGAAATGGTTAGGAACACGCCATCAACAGGAGCTGGGGAGAGACTTTTATACAGAAAGGACTCAGAAGCAAAGTAAGGAAACTGGCAGTAGCTTAAAGCCCAGTTGGCTGCTTGTGATTGGTTGTCCTTAGGTTTTGATTTCATAACCTCGAGGCATTTATGAAAGTAGGTTTTGGTTTGCTAGCAAAGGCCACCCGGGGCAGTAGAGCCACCTCAGTCAAATGGCCTCACTGTTTAATTAACCTAACAGATGTTAAGAGTTTTAGAGTGTGGTTCTGGAGCGTGACTGCCTGAGTCTGAGTCTCCTTTTGCGATTTGCTGCGTCACACTGAACAAGTTATACAACTGTGTCAGGATCATTGGCCTTAAATCTGGGGTGCCACACTCACCAGTTGGGCTGCAGAGATCTTAAACAAATAGGACAATCATCCCAAAGGAGAAGGATCCCCACAGGAAGGACTGAGCCTGGAGGTACCACCAAAGAATATTCCTAATTTTTCCAGAAGCTGAAATAATTTTCAAATGCCTCTCTCAAAGTGCAAGAAAACTGAGTTTTTAAAAAAATGTTTTTCTATATAATATATAAGATCAAAAAAGAGACCAGATGTAGAGTATTAGGTCGTGGTCATGGCAATGCCTCTGGGAGGCAGGTGGTGGGTAGGTGTGACATTCAGAAGGAGAACTTGACTTTAGCTCCCCAAGGCAGGGAGGAATTGAACTCTTAGGGCCCTTCCCCCTACCATCCCCACCAACCTCGTCCATCAGCCATTGTTGGAGAGCCTCCGCCCTGTATACACAGGTGCTAACAAAGCCCTAGTTGACGGGAGAGCAGGGGACCGTGACAGAAGCCCTTTTCCTAAGCTGGTGGCTTTGTTGGTGTCCGCTGATGCAGCAGGAGGGTTGGAGGTGGCTATGGAGGAGGCTGAAGGCTTAATAAGAAAGCCAGGAGGGAGCCACAGGTAGGCTTCAGTATTTCCCGGGCGTATACCTAGAATCCAGATGCCTGGGAAGTTTTGGACTTAGAAAATGGCTGGGGATTTTGATATTTTCTACTGAAGGATTAATTTCCTACTAACAATCCGCAACAGAGTCCTCTTACTCAGCCGAGACACAGTGAGGATGGGGACAGAATCTTCTGTCTCAATCCGCAACCCCCTCAATCTAGTACTGCAGGCGGTGGAGAAGGTGGGGGTGGCACTATTGAAGAGCCATTACCATAGGAGAGTTTTGATGTCCATGGAATCTTTCTTCTTTTCCCTTCAGTGGTATATTTAATGTAATCCACAATTGAAAATGAAAAGCACAAAGGACCCTCACATTTTAAGAACTGCCAGTTCTGTAGGGTAGCTGGAGTCCCCAAGAGTGGTGGTTCTCAAAGTGTGTTCCCCACACCAGCAGCATCGGCATCATCTTGGGACCCTGTTAGAAATGCTTGGAGTTCCCATCATGGCTCACTGGTTAACGAATCCGACTAGGAACCATGAGGTTGCGGGTTCGAGCCCTGGCCTTGCTCAGTGGGTTAAGGATCCGGTGTTGCCGTGAGCTGTGGTGAAGGTTGCAGACGCGGCTCGGATCCCGCGTTGCTGTGGCTGTGGCGAAGGCTGGAAGCTACAGTCCTGTTAGACCCCTAGCCTGGGAACCTCCATATGCTGTGGGTGTGGCCCTAGATAAGGCAAAAAGACAAAAAAAAAAGAAAAAAAGAAATGCAAATTCTTGCCCTGCCCCTTCACAAGTGCTGAATGGGACACTGATGGGGTGAGACCGGCCATCAGTGGTTTAACAAGCCCTCTGGGTGATTCTGATGCCCACCAGCACTTGAGAAGCAGCCCTGGAGCTGGCTGGGGGACAGATGCTTTTGACAGAATGGGCATGACCCTTGTTCTTCAGTGACAGGAGGCTGGTAGGATGCCGCCCTTAGGCACTAACAAAGGCAGCATCCCCAGAATGAACCCTTCTCCCCTAAAAGCACCTGCCTGAGCAATTGCACTGATACCAAAACAATTTGCTCTTTTGTTCTAGCCAACACCTGCAGAAAGATAGGGTCCTTGTCTCCTGGTCTGTGTGGGAGGGTAGGAACTTAACTCTGCTAAGGCCGGTTCACGTGGACCAACCCCGCCCCTTCTTTCTGTAATTTTTCATTTCCCTGGCCGCTGAGCTCCTGCTCGCTCCCCCCACCCCCATTCTCGCTTGAGAACACCCAGTCACCTCTGTACAAACAGAAGTTTCTTTTCCTATTGCAGCGGTGTGCTAGTGACAAAAATCTGTGCTTACCACTTTAACTCATGTCCTACTTTGTTGATCTTTGACAGGACCGTCAATATTTGTATAGAGGTGCTAGAGGCAGGGAGGCCAGGGAGTTTTTCTGTTTTTGTTTTGAGTTGGTAGCATCTGCAAGAAAAGGAGCGGGCCACATATTATTCCCGTTTGATTGCTGGGCGAGCAGGCTTGCCCGGTGAGATGGAGAGAGACTTCAGTGGGAAAATGACAACATAGGACAGCCAGGAGGGTGAGCTGTAAGGGTGATCACAGTACATAAGTACAGAAAATACCCCCCACCCTTGTCCACAGGCTCTAGTTGGGCCAGCAGAAGTAGAGGAGACTGGGACAGCGGGGAAGAGGGGTGGACCTCCAATGCAGTTGTGGGGGGCCGGTGGGGATGGGGGGCGGCTGGCACCAAGAGCGCGCAGGCATAACCATGCTCACAAGGGACCCCCAGGCTAAGGGAGCTGTTGCAGTGGTTTCTCATCAGCAGAAGCCGGTGGGGGTCATCACATTTTCACACCAAACCTGCAGACCCTGATCTGCGGGTCGGTGAAAACGGACAAGGGAAAAGAGACCAAAACTACACCACAGCCAATCACAAAGTCTTCAGTGCTCCGTGGCCCTTTACCCCAAGGCCATGAGGCTGTGTGCACAGAAAGGGGAGGGGCAGGTGAGCAAGAAGACCACGCCCCCCCCTCTAATCTTAAAGGTAAAAAATCAAGCCTGTGCTTGGGGGTGGGGAGGTTGGTGGGATCTGACTTGACTATGAAATAGACTTTTAAATTCGAATCCTTTCAAGTTTTTACAACTGGAACGAAAACTTGAATGATGGAGAGCGCCTGTAAAGTTAAGGAATCAGGCTGGGCCGGCAGGAGGGGAGCCTGCCCCCTAGCGGGCAGGACGGATTAGAATTGACCGGAATGAGAGGGGTCTCCCCCCCCCCCCCCCCCGCCCCATCCCCACCGCCCCAGTGGCTGCTATGGCCTCATTTTACAACCTGGGAATCTGTGGATCTGAGGGTTAAGTAACTCAGATCAGGTCACAACTACCAGAGGCAGTGCTGAGACTGGAGCCCAGATACACCAGCCTCCAGCCCTGGAAGATGAAAGCTTAGCTCCTCGCAGCCCCCGGTGGGGGGGTGCGGGGGTGGGGTGGAGCTGGGGGGAGCCCTCACTGTGGGCTAAAGCCGGAGTGACCCTAAGGTAATCTGCCCAAGACAGGATTTACAAGGTAAGCTGGCTCTTCTCAAGTTTAGGAAAGCCTTATCTGCCAACACTGTAGAGAATGTGGGTAAGGAAATTTAGCTCCCATCCTTTCTAGCAGGGGAGGGGCTGTCAGAGCAGGCAGTGTGACAGCCCAGACATAGTCAGAGCCCTTTGCCCCAGCAGCTTTGAGCACCTATGGGTTGGGAGAAGTGTGAGGGTGTTCTGGTCTAGTGCTCCGGGCAGAAGCTGCCTTGTGGGAAGGGAGAGGAAGGATTCAAAACCAGCCCTCCCCTTGCCCCCTCTCCTTTCAGGCTCTACCACAGGGAACGCTTAATCCTCAGCTCCAGCTCAGGTAGGAGGATAATGCGATCCTGGGAGAAGCCCATACCTCTGGGGCAAAGACACTCAAACCGGCCTGGGTGGCCCTCAGTTGACTCTGACCTGAACTTGTTAACGCTGACTTGGTCTGCCCTTGGCTCAAAAGTTTTCCTTATCAGGCATTGCCTCTTGGACTCTGGCCTCTCAAACCCATGCTCAAGGAAAAGCGACTCTGGATGGAAGAATGTGGACTCTAGAAAAATGGGGGGCTCTGGAAGGTTTGCAGGGAGGAGCGTGTATGGAGTCTTGAACTATCTCGTCTCTGAGGTCTGAGACTCCTCGCTCCAGGCTCCCCTTTTCTTCCGGCCACACCTCTCCAGTGTCCGTCACTGTCTCCTCCTCCCTCTACTACCCTCTTCTGGGTAAGGGTCAGAAAAATCCTTAGCGATTTTTCAACTAAGTAAATTAGGAGTTTTCAGGACTCCTCCTGGACCTCTCTTCTGTCTACACTCCGCACAGATAAGCCCGTGCTTTCTCATTACTTACCTCTATATACTCCAATTCGACTCCTAGCCTGGGAACCTCCATATGCCACGAGTGCGACCCTAAAACACAAACCAAAACAAAAGCCCCTCTATGTACTCATGACAGTTCAATTCTTATGTCTTCCCCAGAATTCTCGTCTCATGTATCCAGTTGCCTATTTGATACCTTCACTTGTGTGTCTCTGAGCATCTCAAATTCAGTACCCTTCAAATAGAACTTATAATTTTTCATTGGTAAATTCTGTTGGTTCCTTCTCCAAAACGTACGTAAATCAGATGTATCTATTTTTCTCCCTTTCTGCTCCCACTTTTGCTTGAGCTAACAGCATCTTTCTCACTGAACCTGCCCTAGCTGTTTTTTTCCCCTGACATTGCATCCTAACATGACCAATTCTTCATAGAACCACCAGAGTTGTCTGGTCAAACTGCGAATCAAATCATTTTAGTCTCAATGCAAATCTCTTTATGGCTACTTCTTGTATTCAGAATAACATCTAATATTGTACTATGACCTGCCTCCAGTCTAGGCATGTTAGTCATCGGTCCTGCTCAACCATATTTCTCTTTCTGGGCACATGGAATGACTGCACCTCCTCATGCCCTTGAAGTGGAGGTATGCCCATATTACTTGCTTTGACCAAGGTAACATAAGCAAAGTGATTTGAGAACCAGTATGTGACAGTCAATGCACTTTCTTTTCCAGTTACAGTGATTAGAGAAACCAGTATTGATATGGTGATGCCTCAATTGTTGGTAGGAGAGCTGTCCTGGAAGTTTGCCCAAACCCACAGTGGAATTTTCATGAGTAGGAAAAAAAAAAAAAGCTTCTGTTGTGAGATTTGGGGACTGTTTGTTACTTGGCAAAACATAGCCTGTCCTGAATAATGCACTGTAGAAAGAGGAGTTACTTATGGGGATTCTCTTTAAAACAAAAACAAAGGACAAAGTTTTTTTTTTCCAGAGAATTTTCTTGTTTTTCATTAGACTATAAAAAAATTAACAACAGACTCATTAATTATTCACAAAAGGAATCACCATGAATCCCCAAATTGGAGATAATTTCGGGGTGGCCCAAGGAGAAGGCACATACATATTTTTGCTAGGTAATGGCACTCCTAGTTAATAACTCCAGATGTGGATGGGTGAGACTGGATCACCATGGGCGAAAAAGGAAGATGTGGGTAAAACTTTACCAAGAAAGAATCTGGCAGGAGGTAAAGGCACCTTAGAAGTGTTTAAGTATCACTAGTAAAGTTAAACATTAACCACGTTAAGATACTTTCTTCCCCGTCACCCAAGTAACACCTGCTTCGCTTTGTCTTTGGTTTAAAATATACCAGGAAGAATCTGAGTGATTCAAATTTGGCTGAAAAGGGAGAAATTTTTGAGGAATACATACTTTCCAAGAAGGAACATCTCTTTGTCTTCTTCTCTTAGGATGCTATTACTACATATCTTCACTAATGGGCAGTGTCTAATTTGGGGAGAGAGGGAGGGAAAGAGAGAGAGAGAAGACAAATACAGAAGAAGGAAGGACAGAAGTAAAGAAGGAGGAGTTCCTGTCAGCTCAGGAGAAACAAATCTGACTGTCATCCATGAGGACGCAGGTTTGATCCCTCACCTTGCTCAGTGGGTTAAGGGTCCCGTTGCTGTGGCTGTGGTGTAGACCAGCAGCTGCAGCTCCGATTTGACCCCTAGCCAGGGAACCACCATATGCCACGGGTGCGGCCCTTAAAAAAAAAAGAGAGAAGGAAAGAAAGAAGGAAAGGATGGGATGCGGGGAAATAAATCTGTAATCAGACTAGAATGTGCAGTCTCAATGAGACTAAAGACCCTTAAACACACAAAGCGGTAGGTAGCATTGTTCTGACCCGTTTTACCTAGAGGGACCACATTGGGGAGGCTCAAGCTGAAATGGTGTGGTCGCTACCAAGGAAGGCAGTGACTTCTCGGTCAGCTGGCCTCCAGATGTAGCAACTAGAAAAAGACAATTCTAAGAATAACTCTTCTCCAGAACATGTGAGAAATCTTCAGAAGATACTGAAAACGAGACTGCCCAGGCCTGTTGACTCTGGGGCACTGCTAAGGCATCCATTGGCTAGGGTCTCTGTTTCATGTTTCAGAATTCTCTAGTTCCAAGGATGGAGTGAATGTCCAAAGCAGTGTCGTCTAAACAGAAGCAGAATGGGCCTGCTATGATCAGACAGTGCTTTTTCATCCTAAGCTGTGTGCGGCCTGGTCTGGGCCAGCTCTCTTTATTTTTAATGACAGGGCCATATGCCCACTGTGAAGTTCATTTCCCACTCAACTGATTTAGTCTAGTTCTGCTCTCAGCTAGAGGCTCTGGTGCCTCTGCCTCTGGGGTGCTTTGATGAGGCTGCAGACGGCCTCAAGGTTGAGACCTTTGAGTAGAAAGTTTCAGGCTTGGGCCATATAAGCCCAGATTCCGGGCTGCTTGGGAGATCCTGGGAGTTTTCCTCTGGGGAAATGGGTAGTGAGCTGGTTTGCCAGACCTATGTGGATTCTTTATGGAAAGAGGGCACTGAGTGCCAACCTTTAAGCCAGATCCCCTTGCCTCTGTTTGGGTATTGCCCACTTGACCTTTATGCTGGGCTGCCTCTGGCGTCACGATCCCTTGCTGAGTCATCTGACTGTCTTCAGACAAGCCTGAGTCTCCTTCCTGAGGGAGTGTTTGCTCAGGCCCCATGAACTGCTCCTTGTGCTTTACTTGATGACTGGTTTCCTGGTGGAAGGTTTGGACCAGGCGGTACATCTCTAGGTGCGTGTGCCATGGGGACTCAGGGGTCCGGAGACAGCCTCTGTCGGCCTCCTCTAGCATCCCCTCTGCCTCCGCGTCCGCCTCTTCCAGGGACAGTGAATGCCTTCTCTCCTTGTTGATCCACACGGCGCTGACCACGGACTCAGCAGGAGCGGGGATGTTCCCTCCTGAGAAAACAAAGCACCAGCAGGGTCACCCCTGGACGGCTCTCTTTGCTGGGGGCGGGGGGGGGTTGTTTGAGAGCTTTCAAGCTGGAGGAAGGTCATGCCCAGAACATCATAGAGGCCGGGTGCCTAGTACATTGCATGTGTATATCCACAGATAGGCGGATACCCACGTGGTCCCAACTGGATATGCACTCACACCCCCACACACTCACACCCACACTAGCTTTCTCATTCTAGCACACACACACACACACACACACACACACACACATTCATGCACAATTATTCATTCATTCAACAAATATTTACTGAGTACTTATAATGTGCCAGGCATTATTTCTTCTAGGTCCTGGGAATACAGTAGGGAAAAAAATCCACTACAGTATAAAGACAAAATTCAGCCCTTCGGGATGTGTTCTAGAAGACTGGAAAAAGGATAAGCAAATACATTTATAACAAAATTTCCGGTGGCAATCAATGCTATGGAAAAAAATTCAGCATGGTAGAATTTATCAATAGACTTCAGGTTTGTTTGTCTTTTTAGGGCCGCACCCAAGGCATAATGAAGTTCCCCGGCTAGAGGTTGAATTGGAGCTGTAGCTGCTGGCCTGCGTCACAGCCACAGCAATGCCAGATCCAAGCCACGCCTGTGACCTAAGCCACAGCTCACAGCAATGCCAGACCCTTAACCCAATGAGCAGGGCCAGGGATTAAGCCTGATCGCATGGATACTAGTCAGGTTTGTTACCGCTGAGCCACGACTCCTAGACCTCAGTTTTTGACTGCAGTGAGGGAGTGGACCCTAGGAAGGGTAAGGGAACTTGCATTTTTGGCTGAAAGAATAATGGGGCAGGGCGCCCATGTGTTTACCCCCATGTATGGATTCACATACACTGGCCAGTAGACGAGGTTATTCTTCACTTACTGCGTCTTGTGCTCTGGGATTCTAGTAATGCGTTTCCCACCCAAGGCAGTGGAGGGGGCAGCTGTGTTCTGAAGCATCTCTTCTTAGAGGACTGGTCTTTATCCTTCTATCCCACGGACACTGTTCTGGCAACATGTTTGCAACACCTACTGCTTCCCTGAACTGGCTTCAGGGGTGAGGAGGCAGGCAGGTATCTCCCATTTCCCTTTTTTTCCCCCTTCTTTTTAGGGCTACACCTGCAGCATATGGAAGTTCCCAGGCTAGGTGTTGAATTGGAGCTCCAGCCACTAGCCTTTGCCACAGCCACAGACAGCAACGCCAGATCCGAGCCTCATCTGTGACCTACACCACAGCTTGTGGCGATGCCAGATCCTTAACCCATTGAGCAAGGCCAGGGATAAAACCTGAATCCTCGAAGATACTATGTCGGGTCTTTAATGCACTGAGCCACAAAAGGAACTCCTCCTTTCTTTCTCAGGGACATCTTCTTACCACTTTGTGGAATGTGATAATTAATTTCTCATCAACTCTTGATGGCAGCGAGGGTTGGCAGAATGACTGAAAGGCACTTTCCTATAGAAAGGAGGCCTGCGACTAGTCTGGAACCACCTCTGAAATATCATTGAAGCTCCTTTGAGCATTCTGACCTTTGTCACTGCAGGAGGCCCTGTAGGTGACAGAGTGCATAGAGACTGGAGAGCTTGCGTTGAAGGAATAAAGCCAGAAGGAAGTCCTTGAACTCCAGTGCTGGGAATCCAGGACACCTGGTATTGCATTTCTAGAACCTAAATCCATCCCGTAATGCTAAGACAGGATGAAGAAAGCTAATTCCAGAGTTCTTCTTTCCAATAAGCAGCCTCCAGAATACCTGTCCTTCCAGATGCAGTCCCGTGTCCTGAGACCCAGAAATCTAGTTTCAGTGGGAGCCACTCTGTCTTCCTGGGTTTCTCTGCCATACCAGACACAGAGGATCTCTGTCTTCTAAATTCCTTCTACTTGCTTGGCTTCATGGTGTTAATACCTCCTGGTTTTCTCCTACCATTTAAGAAAACTGAATTGTGGTAAGACACACAACATAAAACTTACCAATATACCATTTTGGTGTCCAGTTCAATAGTGTTAAGATATTTACATTGTTGTGCAACTAATTTCCAGAACTTCTTCATCATCCCAGACTGACACTATACTCATTAAACCACAGACTTTCCATCTCCCCCACCCCCACCCATGATAACTACCATTCTTTCTTTTTCTTTCATTTTTTAAAAAGTTGTATTGAAGTATAGCTGACTTACAATGTTGTGATAATTTCTGCTGTACAACGAAGTGATCTGGTTATTCTTATATACACAACCATTTTTTTTTTTTCAGATTCTTTTCCCATATAGGTTATCACAGACTATTGGGTAGAGTTCCCTGTGCTGTACAGCAGGTCCCCACTGACCAGTCCTTCTGTGTACCACAGTGTGCATATGCCAATTCCAAACCCCCAGTCTACTTTGCATCTCTATGAATTTGACTACGCGAGGTCCCTCCTAAAAGCAGATTGCAACATTTGTCTTTTTGCGACTGGCTTGTTTTACTTAGGTGAATCTTGAGGACACTATGCTATGTTCAAGATTCAACATGCGTGAATTTCCTTCCTTTTTTTGGCTAATATTCGTCTTCTACCATTTTGACAGCCATCTTCCCCAACTTCTCTTTCTCTTCTTGTGCCTTAGTATTTGGGTATTCCAGAACTCTAACTGGCATTCCAGCCTCTTTTCATCCCTCCACAACTTTACCCATGTTGGTGGCTTCCATTACCACCTATATGTTAGCGACCCCAGATCTATGTCTCCAGCCCATATCTGTCCCCTGAGATCCAGGCTGGTTTGAAGTTTTATAGACCACTATCCCAGATGCAGCATATTCACAAACATTCTTCTCTCCCTATCAGAAATCTCTTTCTCCTGTATTCTCTATCTCAATGAATGGTGCCACCATCTACTCTGCTGCTGAAGTGTAGGCAGAATTGCTTTTTTGCCCCCCACCCCCAGCATTTTTGCAATCTTACTGTGATTTCTCCCTGGAGGACCACCTGACTCCTCATGCCCAGTCCAAGTGCTTAAATGTCCTTCCAGCTCAGTGACTAGTGACCTGGTCCTCAGCCAGTCAGCACAGAGAGCCCTGAGGAGCTTGACACATGTTAATTTATTTAATTCCTATACAACCCTATACTTTGGGGACTATGGTTATTTCTAATTGACAGATGAGGAAACCGAGTCGCAGGGTAATTTACATGACTTGTTCAAAGCTGCACAGAGCAAGTTAATGACTGAGCTGGCACTCAGGCTCAGCCTTCTCTCCAGAGACCAAGTACAGGTACACGCCATCGGATAGCACACTGCTTCTCACAGAGCAAGAAGGTGGACTTGAAAGCTGCTAGAAATGCCCTGAAAGATCTTGACTGAGCCTGGGGGCCGGTCAGAGGTCTTCCTTGTGGGGAAGCAGAACCTGAGCATCCTTCCTTGCACTGACCTGCTGGAACTCATCACGTGGTGATGACGGAGGCGCCAGCTCTGAGTTGCAGGTTGCAGAAGAATGGACCAGGAGGAAGGCTGGGGTAGGAGTGGTGAATTCTAGGGGGCATGCTGAGTTTAAGATGTTTTGCGGATGTGCCCATCACAGGGGTTTGTGAGTCTGAATCATAAGTGCATTAAATCTGCTTTCATTTGATAGGGGTTTAATTTAACAAATGCTTGCTTAGTGACGGAATGAATAAACACGCTTGAGGATGGGGTAGTGCTTCAGGAAGCTTGCAGCTTATGCCCTGTAGAGATGGGGGACTACTTGGCTGTGTCAGTTCAATTCAAATGGACCCCACTGGTTGGCAAACAGCCCAAGGCATAAGAGATGGGTGCCTTCTGCCCAAGGCAGCACACTTCCTGTCCTAGTCACTGTGGTCCCTCTGGCCCCTGATTCCTGCCCAGCTTGGCCAATAGCAGGTGGGCTTCTCAGTGAGTCCTGAACTATATAAACAAGCACAGAAATTCCCAGGGTAGAGCCTTGACCTTCAGAGGGGTTCTTCCTACCTCTCTTGTCCCTCCGGGTTAAAGGATGAAGGGCTGGGATTTGACAATTGCT
Source organism: Catagonus wagneri (assembly GCA_004024745.2). Classification (NCBI taxonomy): domain Eukaryota; kingdom Metazoa; phylum Chordata; class Mammalia; order Artiodactyla; family Tayassuidae; genus Catagonus; species Catagonus wagneri. Next base: position 22,425,752 of record PVHT021183634.1, on the reverse strand, counting down.
TGCTGAGCCCTGGGCGCCTATCTTCTTCCTGGAATAAATCTGACTCCCCAAATGGAAGAGGCTTCTTCCCCGGTGGAGGGGTTTCCAGGTGTCATCGACCCTCTCTGGCTGTCCTTTGAGGTGTGAGGGCACCCTGGGTGCCTCCAGGGTCCCTGAGCCTGTGTTTCCTTGGGCTGGTGCCGGGAAGACAACAGTCTTCTCTCTCCGGGGCTAGTTTTTCTGGTTTTCTGGAGGTTCCTCGGTGAGACCCAGCCAGGAAGCACAGCTCCCACCTCCCCACCTGGCCTAGCAGGGGGGGGGGCAAGCCCAGCTCACCAGGCAGACCAGTTCAGCAAGATTAGAGCCAAAGAGCAGGGACCAGGCACCGCGCGCTGCCTGCCAGCTGCTTGCCTGGGGCCCGTGGCACAATTGGCAGGGGGCCTGAGCCCAGCAGAGCTGCCCTGAACCAGCCTCCGTGCTCTGGCTTTGCCTCTGGCCCGCCTGCCTCCCAGCTCTTCCCCACCAGGGGGTTCGGCAGAGCCCTGGCCGCTGCCCACAGCTCAGCCACCCTTCCACCCACAGCCAGGCGCTCCCTCCCCTTGCCTTCTGCCCCCCAGCACGTGCCCAGCCCTACCTCTGGGGAGCACCACCACGCGGGCCTGAGCCCTCTGCTGCCGTCTCAGGCCTTCATACTGGGCTCGCAGGAGCTGGACGCTGAGCAGGGGCCCTTTGCCGGGGGCCTGAGTTCCGGAGCCCTCGGCCATGAAGCGAGACCCCAGCTGCCAGAAGCGGGGCAGGGCTGGGCACGGGCAGGGCAACCCCTTCATCCGGATCCGGTAGCAAAG
>PVHT021183634.1:22365652-22423928 GCA_004024745.2 Catagonus wagneri | reverse complement strand
GTGAGAGAAAAGGGGGGGGCAGGAGAAGGGAGGGGCGGAGAGTGAATAAAAGCGAGAACTTTTGACGGGCAGGGGGTGAGGAGAGGAGCTGGGGATAGAAAGACAAGAAGCACAGCTGCTCGGAGGCCTTTGGAGTCCAAGGAGGGTCCTATCCCGGGTCCTTCACTGCTTGATCCTAAGTGTAGAATCCGAGGCGCAGAGCTATGGTGAAGCCTCCTGTTTCCAGGCGAAGCTTGAGCCAGTGCTGGGAGATGCCAAGGGCCCGCTCGGCTCACACCTCTTGGACTGGACCCTGGAGGCCTGTCAGCAAACCTGTCTGTCTGGTTGGCAGTTGGAAAGGGAGCTGGTGCCTCCGGGATGTGCTCCGACATCCACCAGGGCAGAGGGAGTCCCAGCAGCGAAGGTGCCCCTGAGACCTCCACTCACTCCCTGATGGGCAACCCAAGAGAAAGCCCAGCCCTAAAGTCACCTTGGAGGGGGCAGATGGGCAGACCCAGGGAAGCCCTGGCCTCTGGCCAGCCCCACCTCTTTGTTGGCATTTCCAAATCGGTGTTTTTCTTACCCACAGCTAGGTGTGCCCTCCTGCTCTGCTCGGTTTGCCAGCCCCACGGTCTCTACATCCTCTTAGATTTGAATCCTAAACCCTCTCTCTCTCACACCAGCTTCAACCTATCCTGGCTCCATCTGGCCAAGTAAATTCCTTTCTGTCTTCTGTTAACATAGTTACTCAGTTACTCAATACACCTGCAAAGGCAGTGGAAACAGACTAGCGGCTGAATTTGAGACATTTTGAAGAGTAACTGGATGGGATTGAGCCCTTAGAGGTGGCCTGAGAGATGGAGGGTGAATCTTTCTTGGCTGGCATATGCTGTGCACTTCATTGGGTAGTATGTGCAGCTGTAACAAAGTACCAGAGATTGCTTGGCTTAAACAGTAGAAATTCATTGTCTTGTAGTCCTGATGGCTACAAGTCCAAGATCAAGATGTCAGCAAGTTAAGTTCCTTCTGGGGATTTGAAAAGGAATCTGTCCCATGCCTCTCACTTTGCTTCTGGTGGTTTGCTGTCAACCTTTAGCACTCTCTGGCTTGTAAAAGCATCACCTGACCTCTGCCTTTATTGTCATGTGGTAGTCTCCCCGTGTCCATGTCTCTGTGCCCAAATTTCCCCTTTTTATCAGAACACTAGTCATATTGGGTGAGGACCTACTCTAGTGACTTCATCTTAAGTCAACTCTTTATATCTGCAAATGATCCTTTTTCCAAAGAAGGTTACATTCTGAGGTGCTGGGGTTAGGACTTCAAAAAAAGGATTTGGATGGGAGGGCATAATTTAACCCATACCAGGGAGAGAAATGGTAATTCTAGTCACAGAGATGGCACAGGAGAGAAACAGACTGGGGTGAGGGAGAGGAGGATGGATTTGTTTTAGATGTTGTATTTGAGGTGCATGTAGTCGATGGATCGTCAGAAGGGACTTAGAAACTTGGTAGAGAGATGCAGATGTCATAATTTGTGAAAATGATACAGTTCATTATTGGAAAAATTTTATCATTAGATGGTCACGCTTATAGAGAATTGAGAGATGGTCCAAAGATGCTCTTTCTTTTCCCTTTTCAGTCTCTGTTAGCTCATTCAAGTTCATTTTTGATGAGCAGAAGAGAGGTCTGCTCTGTGCACTTCTACTTTCTTCTTTCTCTGCTCTTGACCCAGGGTCTAACTTCTTTCTCTTGGCATCTGGTCCATCATTATGTTCTAACCATATAAAGAGGTGTGAATGGTCTAATCTGGTGGTGCTTCTAACAGACTACTTCTGTAACACAAGTTCTGTTCAATTACATTTTTGTTTTTGTTTTTAAGGTCTCACTCTTTCCCCCAACTCCTCAAAACCTCCTCAGTTATTCTGGCTTAGGTTGAGTAGAGCTCCATCAGGGCTCCATCAGAGCTCCATGCCCTGCTGGAAGATGGTTATAGAAATGGAAATGTTCACCCAGCCTCATAAAAATGAAAGTCTTCAGCTCATGTGTGGCAGCTGAAGTCTTGCAGTTGAATGAAATTTCCAGTTTAGGAGGATATTTCAATATACCAAGCTCTAGGAAGACTAATATTTAAAGGGCAGACAAAAATTAGGAGGTAATAGTGAAAACAGAAAAAGGGAAATCAAAATCATAGGGGAAACCAGTGAAGAGGGGCACCCCAGACTGTAAGGATGGAAAGAAATGTTGCAGAACAGCTACGGTGGCCCAAGTGGGGGAGACAGAATCTCCTGATCACTCTTCCCAAATAGCATCTGAGAAATATATGCAGGAGACTGGTTCTCAGTCTGGCTACACACTAAAACTATTTTGGGAGTTTTTAAATAAACATCGGTGCTTGGGTGCCTTCACTAAATATTCCAGTTCCCATAGTCTGGGGTGGTTTCTGGAGATTGGTGTAGGTCTAAAGTCCCCCACTGCTCTAGAGAGCCACCTGCCCAGGTTCCTGAGTCCCTGGCTCTCTGGTTGAGAGACACATGGTAGGAAATAGCCCAAGCTTCTTCATCCCTTTTTATTAAGTTTTTCTAGCATAAGCTGGAGACAAGAGGGGCCCCTCCATTCTAGGCCAGCAGCACCTGCCATATAATTAGACTCAATTTCGGCTATATTTGGCATTTGTCAGTCTTCATCTTTTAATATTAATGGTTACCTTTTTCTATGGTTGTGTCTTTGTAAGTGTTCTAATGAAAATTAGGAGGGTTTACCAACTGTTCGTTGCCTGCCTTTCAGAAGCTTAAATTCCTTTTAGTTCATACGGTTCCGCTCTCTTAACACACAAACCTTTAATCTATTTGGAATTGATTTTAGTGTTAGAGTTTTAGATAAAGCAAGAATCTAGCTTTTTTTTTTTTCCCCTCCAGGTAACTGCCCAGTTGCACAATACCTCTTATTGGATCAACTTTCCTTTCCTTGTGATTTACGATAACAGTAATAAAAGTGTAAGAAAAAATTGGCAGCGGTATCCCATTCAGGGGAGTCATCAGAAACGAATGAAAAATAAGATTGAGCTGGAGCCCTTCTGGAAAATGATAACAGCTACCACTAAAAGGACATGCTTTATTATTCAGGTAGATGCACCAGGGGCAGTGAGAAATACACTTTAAGGTTGCTCTGGGTTCAAAATACCAGAATAGTGATGAGATACCGTGTTACTTGAAGAAATATTTTCTTTTTTTCCATATGGTTTAAACTCTACTGAACCTGAAAATGAAAGTCTGTGTTGATAGGTAAGCATATGTTTAATTTAAAAGGGCCACAACGAAAGGGTCAGCTGTTCTTGTAGCTATTATGGGAGCTTACAGTAAAGGAAATTAGACCTAGAGGATGCAAGTCCACCCCAGTTCGAGGGACTCAGCTCTTCAGGAAGGCTGGGGTGACAAGGGTGTCACTATCACTAGGATACCATTCCAGAGAGGATCGCTTGGACCAGAGGCACTATAAAGCTCAGTCATTTGTGTATAGAGATTCAGAGACTTGAACAAGAAGCCTGCAGGGGAGGTGGTTTGAGAGCCAAAGGCTCCGAGAGCCAGGTACGTGTGGGGGTGGGTGGTAGACAGGAGTGGATCATGGAGAAGGACTTAAGTTTTGAGTCTTTTTCACTAGAGACTCCAAGGAAAGCTTAAGATACTCTGCTTTTGATTTTAAAATTTTTTCATTTATTTGCTTATTTGAAGTTATAATCGATTTACCGTGTTGTACCAGTTTCTGCTGTATACCATAGTGACCCCTGTCGCATATATATATATATCTATATATATATATAGATATATACACACATTCTTTTTCTCACACTGTCTTCCATCATATTCTATCTCAAGAGATTGCATATAGTTCCCTGTGCTGTACAGTAGGACCTCATTGCTTATCTACTCTAGATGTAATACCCAAATTCCACATCCATCCCACTCCCTCCTCCCTCCCCCTTGGTGACCATAAATCTGTTCTCAGTATCTGTTAGTTTGTTTCTGTTTTTTTTTTTTTTTTATATCTTTTTGCCTTTATGTGGAGCCGCACCCACGGCATATGGAGGTTCCCAGGCTAGGGGTCTAACAGGAGCTGTAGCCGCCGGCCTTGGCCACAGCCACAGCAACGCAGGATCCAAGCCGCGTCTGCAACCTACACCACAGCTCACGGCAACGCCGGATCCTTAACCCCCTGAGCAAGGCCAGGGATCGAACCCGCAACCTCATGGTTCTTAGTTGGATTCGTTAACCACTGAGCCACGAAGGGAACTCTGAGTTTGTTTCTGTTTTGTAAGTAGATTCATTTGTGCCATATTTTAGATTTCACATATCTGTGATATCATATGGTGTTTGTCTTTCTCTTACTTCACTTAATATAAAAATCTCTAGTTGCAGCCATGTTGCTGCAAATGCCGTTATTTCACTGTTTTTATGGCTGAGTAGTATTCCATTGTGCATATGTACCAATTTTCTTTATCCATTCATCTGTTGATGGACATTTAAGTTGTTACCAGATCTTGGCTATTGTGAATAGTGCTTCAGTGAACATAGGGATGCATGTGTCTTTTTGAATTATAGTTTTGTCTGGATATATGCCCAGGAGTGGGATTGCTGGATCATATGGTAGTTCTATGTTTAGTTTTCCGAGGAACCTCCATACTGTTTTCCATAGTGGTTGTACCAATTTACATTCCCACCAATAGGGAAGGAGGGTTCCCTTTTCTCCACACCCTCTCCAGCATTTATTATTTGTAGACTTGTTAATGATTTTTTTTTTTTTAGGACAATACCCGCGGCATTTGTAGGTTCCCAGGCAAGGGGTTGAGTTGGAGCTGTAGCCACAGGCCTACACTACAGCTGCAGCAACACAGGATCTAAGCCACATCTGCAACCTACACCACAGCTCACGGCAACACCAGCTCCTTAACCCACTGACTGAGGCCAGGGATTGAACCTGTGTCCTCATGGATACTAGTGAGATTTGTTTCTGTTGAGCCACGACCAGAACTCCTGAGGTTGAGCATCTTTCATGGGCCTGTTGGTTATCCGTATGTCTTCTTTGGAGAAATGTCTGCTTAGGTCTTCTGCCCACTTTTCAGTTTTTTTTTTTTTTTTTTTTTGCTTTTGTTCAGTTGCATGAGTTGTTTGTACATTTTGGAGATTATGTCCTTGTCAGCTGCATCATTTGCAAAGATTTCCTCCCATTTCGTGGAAGATACCTTGTCCTTAGCTTTTCCTCTTCTCTGTAGTAATAATTCACTCTGAAATTATCCATCTCTACAGCTTAGTGATGTAGTCTTAGAAAGACCAAAAGGGCAAGATAACCAAGGATGGGAAGCCTCCCTGGCATGTCTTCTTCCTGGTTCCAGTGAGGAGGGGGCCTCATCCTATGGAGTGGACTGTAACTTGGGGCTCTACGTGGACAGACAGTGTTTGTAGGAGAGTGAGGTGTGATGGGAAAGGAGTCAGGATGTTGAAGAGTGCTCCAGGATAGACAGACTTCTAAGTTCGAGGTTCTCCACCTTAACAGAATCAGAGAGATTCCTCTCTGAAAAAGGAATGTGTGTGCCAGGTGTATGGAAACAATAGTTAACATTTACTGAGCCTAAAACACCATACCGAGTAGGTGCTAATCACTCTATGTACATACTCATTTTTTTATGATGATAAAATATACCTCACATGAAGTTCACCCTCCAACCAATTTTAAGTGTACAATTCAGTGGCACTGAGTAGATTCACAGTATTGTACAACCATCACCACTATCAAACAATAACTCTTCATTCCTCCCTCCTACCCATCCCTCGGTCCCTGGTAACCTCTCTTCTGCTTTGTCTTTTTGAATTTTCCTATTTTAGGTACGTCATATAAGTGGAATCATACAATATTTACCTTTTGTGTCTGGCTTAATTTCTCTTAGCATAGTGTTTTCAAGGTGCGTCCATATTGTAGCATGTACCAGTACTTCATTCCTTTTTTATGACTAAATAATACCGTATTGTTTGAATATGATACATTTTGTTTATCCATTCATCCACTGATGGACATTTGATGGGTTTCGACCTTTTGGCTCCCGTGGCTAATACTGCTATGAAAATGTGTACACAAGTGTTCAGATTATTGCTTTCAATTATTTTGGTTCTATATCCAGAAGTAGAATTGCTAGATCATATAGGGAAGCCTGTGTTTACCTTTCTGAGGAATCTGTATGCAATCAGATTTAATCCCTGTGGAGAACACTGTAAGAGAGAGGCAACATTAATACCCCTTCTCCTTTACCTTTTATATTAAATCCATTTCCAGCCCCAGTGATTCCAGCTCTGAATTATGTCTCAAAGCCATGCGCTTGTCCGTACCTCCACTGCATTCATCTTAGTCTCATCATCCTTGTTTCTTTCTCCAGGACCACGCAACAGCCTCCTAACTGGTTCCCTGCTTCCATACCCATTCTCTTCCATCCATTCTTTTCTCAGTGGTCAGCATTCTCCCAAAGGCACAAGGCAAATGGACTTATGCCTTCCCCAGAGTTAAAATCCTCTTGGGGCTTCCAAGGTTCGAGGGCATGGGGTCTTTGATTCAGGTCTTTCTCGTGGCCTATGAGGTCATGTTTGCCTGGGTCTGTCCCACCCCACTGGTGACTTGGTTGACTTTCCTCTTGCTCTCTACATTCTAGACCAGATTTCCTACAAATAGTTTACAAATATGCCCAAGATCGAGACCTACAGATGCTGGTAAGGTACCTTCAGCCACCAACATCTCCTCCTTTTACTCCAGTGGTCTATATAAAGAGGATCATCTTCTAGGTGTGCCAAAGTGAGAAGCGGGGGAGAAAATTATCTTGCCGTGTTAGTCTTCTCTCGTTCTCTTGCATGCTCCCAACATCTTTTCCTCCTTGGAGCTTTGGTATGTGCTATTCTCTCCAACTCTCCATCTTCTTCTAAAACGCTTGTTTGTTTACTCTCATCTCTATTCCTGTCTTTATGGCATCCTCAGCCTTGGCAGCACCCACTTCTTTCCTAGCTCACTCTCAGTCAATTTCAGTTCAGCTAAGAGAAGCTTAAGAGTTAGGAGCATAGACTATGGAGCCAGACTTTGTGGGTTTGTATCTTCTCTACTCTTTGTAGTATGTGCCTTTGGATTGTCTACTTAACTTCACTGTGTTTACAGATAGAGCAGTTCCCAAAGAGAGGGAAGTCATATGAGCTATGAGAAAACAACCAAAATAAACTTCACCTAGCATTAACTCCCACAGGCTAGGCTTTGTGGCAACATTCCACGTGGGTTCATTTGATCTGTACAATAATAATACGCAGTGAGGTGCCATATTATTATCATCATTATTTCCATTTTCTAGATGGGGAACTTGAGGTTTGATAAGGGCAAATGACTTCCTGATAATTGGTTTAGCCAAGATCAAGACTTTCCAATTCCAGAGGCTCAAACATCAGAGCATCATTGCTCTGTTTTAGTTGTATACAGAGTAATATATTGGAATGTCATCTGCCTGAGAACACTGAAGTCCTGACCTCCTATACTGGTCAAGATCCAGTTGTGGTCAATAGATTTCCCCTGTCTAAATTAAATGAGAAGGATATTTCACATGGGGGATTAGATGCTTATAAAAAGGACAGAAAAGCAGAAAGAGCAATTTTAGCCCTCCAAATCACTCAGCCTTTGTAGCAGATTATATTTTCCAAGGACGGCACAAACAATATCTTCCATCCTACATGCTTTTTTTGCAGTTGAGTTTGCCACTCCCTCATCAATATATGGAGTCCGTATCTTCACCCTCATGAACCTGGATTGGTTGTGTGGCATCATTTGACTGGCAGACTGTGGTGGAAGTAATGCTGTGCCTGTTCCTGTCACAGCCCTTAGCTTCTGGTAACTTTAGTTTCTTGCTTTTTGAAATGCTTGCTTTTGGGACATTCTTTCTCTGAGACCAAAGACCATGCTGTGAGCAGCCTGAGCAGCATGGAGAAGCTACAAAAGCTGTACGTGGGTGCTTCAGACAACAGCCCCAAATGAACTCCCAGGCAACAGCCAGCACCAACTGCCAGCCATGTGAGTGAGGCCCCCCTGGACATCCAGCCCAGTCAAGCCTTCAGGTAATTGCAGCCCAGCCAACTCCAAATGTAATTTCACGAGAGTCCTCAAGAAAGAACTGCCTATGTGAGCACAGTCAACCTGTGAGAAATAATAATAAACAATTGTTTTAATTCACTAGGTTTAAGGATGGTTCATTAGTCATAACCAGATGACTAGAACAATCCTGACTATAAATATGTTATCACTGATGCTCAAGCTACCGATCTGGGGAACAAGCTAAACAACTGCTAAATTAGGAAGCTGCCAGGACAACTTCTAGACCTCAAGTCACACCACCTCTTCTATGAACCACACCTATAAAATAGATGCATGGCATCTTACCTCTCTCCCCATAAAAATTTTTGAAAGTGCATCTGATTAGTGGAGTCCAAAGCACCTATACTCAGTGAAGAGAAGCCTAGCTGCAAGGAAGTCTGGGAAATGTAGTTTTTTTTAAAGTGTCCCAGATGTTGTAAGACAAAAGAGGATTGAAATGGATGTTGAGAAATGCAATCCACAATATCAGCCACCCATCCTAATTCCTAAAAGACCAAGCGATTTCAGGACTCAAAAGATAGATTGTTTTAAATTTATGCTACATAATTCAGACCCTCTTTTCACCCAGAACATCTTTTGCATTCATTACTCTGTAGGTACAGTAGATTATTACAATGTTCAAAGAAATCTTATCAGTGTCTAGCTGAGTAGGTATATCCTTCTGAGAGTTCTTTGGTCTTTGCTGTCATTTTAGCAAATAAAAGAGCAGTTGAATTAAATGATAGTGCTTTGATGCTAGGTTATATTTTAACTGAAAGAATGTAGATGTCTTGCTAGGGTTCATGGTATAGATATAATGAATATTTTATAGTCTTGAAATACAGGTAAAAGTTATTTTTTAATTTTTTTTTTTTTTTTTTTTTAGGGCTGCACCTTTGGCACATGGAAGTTTCCAGGCTAGGGGGTCTAATCATCGCTGCAGTTGCCAGCCTACACCACAGCCACAGCAATGCCAGATCTGAACCACCTCTGCGACCCACACCACAGTTCATGGCAACACCAGATCCTTAACCAACTGAGTGAGGTCGGGGATCAAACCCACATCCTCATAGATACTAGTCAAGTTCATAACCCGCTGAGCCACAAATGGGAACTCCTAATTTGTATTTTTTTAATTGAGGTAAAACTCATATGTCATAAAACTCACATTTTTAACTTTTCAAAAATGGACAATTCAGTGGCATTTAGCACATTCACAATGTTACACAACTATTACCTCTGTCTAGTTACGAAACATTTCATCACCCCAAACAGAACTCCATACCCATTAAGAAATTACTTTTCCTTCCCCTGGATCCCCAGTTTGTCTTGATCACTAAACTGCTTTCTGTCTCTACAGATTCTCTCTCCTGGATCTTTCATATAAATGGAACCACACAATATGTATCCTTCTGTGTCTGACTTCTTTCACTCAGCATTATGTTTTCAAGGTTCATCTATGTCAAAACCTATATCAGCACTTCATCCCTTTTATGCCTGAACAGTATTCTGTTGTATGACTATATCACCTTTTGCTTATCCATTCATCTGTTGATGGACATTTTGGCTGTTGTGAATAGCACAATTCTGAATAGTGCTTCTATGAATGTCGGTGTACAGGTTTTTCTTTGAATACCTCTTTTCAGTTCTTTTGGGTACTCTACCTAGGAGTAGAATTGCTGAGTCATATGCTTTGTAGTGTGTTGTTTTCATTGCAAAATGTCCTTGGCTGAAAAGGTGTTGCATTTTGATGTTGGCTTTTCTGTTGATATGCCAAGCAGGCTAATCTTTGAAGCTTACTCGGCTCACATGTTTATTGTTTGGAAATGAAGCTATAGCTTATAATTTTTCATCATGTAATGACTAACTTCTTGTCTAGAATCAAGATTTGGGAAGGCAGGCATACCTCCTTTTTTTTTTTTTTCTTTTTTTCTTATGGTTGCACCTGCATCATATGGAAGTTCCCAGGCCAGGGACTGAATCCGAGCTGAAGCTGCAGCCTGTGCTGGATCCTTTAACCCACTGCACTGGGCCAGAGATTGAACCCAATCCTCCGCAGCAACCAAGCTGTTGCCGTTGGTTCTTAACCCACTGCACCACAGCAGGAACTCTGACAAGGATACCTTCTAACCTCTTTGTTCTTCTTTTCCCAATGCTGTCATTTTAAATGTCATTTAAAAGTCCATTGTGAAAAATGCACATACGTTTTCCCAAATGTGCTTTTGTGGTCTATCAGAATCACTACTGTCAGGGAGGGGGACATTTTTCCCTCTGCCCCTCTTGAGTTCTTGTGGCTGAATTGTTGCCGAAACCAGGGCAGCGGAAAGAGACAAGCAGCACTCGGAGATGCGGAATAGCCAGGTTTATTCAGCACCTGTATGGGCTCAGAGGCGTAGCCTCCAGAGTTTGAGCACCAAGTCTTTGTTCTGGGTAGCTTTGATACAATACAGACTTCTGGGTCTGGTTGTTCCCTCACAAGCAGTCCCAGCCCTTCCCCTTCCCTGAGCAGACAGAATTCCTCCCTAAGAAGCTAAGCAAGCAAGATTATAAAAGCAAAACTGATAAGCAATGCTTGGAGCACAGTTTGCAGGGCTGCTAGCAAAGATATAAGACACATAACTTGCTACAAGATTACAAGAATGGTGGTATGTGGCCAACAAAGCTGTTGACAGGCACGTAGCTGCCTCTTCTGGGAGGAGGGGGGTCGTTTCTCTACTAAAAACTCTTATTTCAGAAACATAATTACATTGATACGAGACAGATTAACAGGAGAAAAAGAAATTCATGTAGAGGTCTCATAGGCAGATTAACAGGAGAAAAAGAAATTCGTGCAGAGAGAGGTCTCATAGGAATGGAACCTGAGAAGTAGCCAAAGCAGGTGATTTTTTTACTTTTTAGACAAAGAAACAATAACTTTGTGAGGAATTGACAGGACAAAGAAACTTAGGTTTCTGATGCTCCATTAGTGAAGAATCTAAACAGATTTTGGGCTCTGGGTGGTACATAAAAAGGTAACAAATTCTATTATATGGGCTTCTTGGTGCAAATTCACTATATGGTGACAAGGGTGTCCTTCTGTCTCCAGATACAAGGACTGCACCTTTCACATGAGAAACTTACTTCCTGCTTTCAGGAAGAAAGAAAAGACAGAGTGTCCCTCTTGCACTGGCCATTTCTTAAGTAATTTTAATTCTTAAATCTTAATATGCCATTGTGATATATATGTATATACACACACACACACACACACACACACACACACACATATATATATGTATATATATATATTTTTTTTCTCTTTTTTAAGGGCCGTGCCTGTGGCATATGGAAGTTCCCAGGCGAGGGGTCAAATCAGAGCTGTAGCTGCTTGCCTATGCCACAACCACAGCAACGTGGGATCCAAGCTGCATCTGCAACCTATACCACAGCTCACAGCAACGCTGGATCCTTAACCCACTGAGCAAGGCCAGGGATCAAAACTGCATCCTCATGGATCCTAGTTGGATTTGTTAACCACTGAGCCACGAAGGGAACTCCTATTGTGGCATATTTTGGAGTTGACTTCCCTGGGCTCCAGCGTTACTTATGCAATTACTACTTCATGTAATGATTACATAAAATCATTAAGTGATTTGTAGAGGCAGTGTAGTAATTTTCTGGAGTCTATGGCCAGAATACTTGGATTTGAATACTGGCTCTGCCACTTAATAGTTGTGAGATCTTGTTTCTTAATCTCTCTATGCCTCCGTTTTCCTACCTGTAAAATGGGCTAATAAGAGCACCTTTGTAAGTGTGTAAAGAACTTAGGACAGTACCTGGCATGAATTTTGCACTATAAAAGTTTGTTGAATGTAAATTCACAAATTGGTCCAGATAATTATAATACCTTTAATCAAAATAATAATAGTACAAGTTCTTCTAAAGAAGGATCTTATGGATTTTAGTAGTTTTTTAATTTGATTTTTATTTTATAGTGAGTATAGTTTATTTACAGTTTTTTTCAGTTTCAGGTGTACAGAAAAGTGATTCAGTTATACATATATTCTTTCTCAGATTTTTTTTGCCATAAAGGTTATTAAAGGATATTGAGTAGAGTTCCCTGGGCTATACAGTAGGTCCTTGTTGATTATTTATGCATAATAATGTGTATATGTTAATCTCATCCTACTGATTTATCTCCCTCACCTTACCATAAATTTGTTTTTGAAGTCTGTGGGTCTGTTTTGTAAATAAGTTCACTTGTATCATTTTGTTTCAGATTCTACATGTAAGTGATATCAAATGACATTTGTCTTTGTCTGACTTGGTATGATAATGTCTAGGTTCATCTATGTTGCTGCAAATGACAATGATTCTTTTTTATGGCAGAGTAATGTTCCATTGTATATATGTACCACATCTTCATCCATTCCTCTACTGATGGACATTTATGTTGTTTCCATGTTTTGGCTATTGTAAATAGGGCTGCAATGAACATTGGGGTGCATGTATCTTTTTAAATTATGATTTTCTCTGGATGTATGCCTGAGAGCCAGATTGATAGATCTTTTGGTAGTTCTATTTTAAGTTGTTTATGGATTTTAGTTTTGACGTTGCCTATCACTCCCTACATTGTTCCTCCAAAATATAACATAAAAGCTATTGAAGGAACACTATGGGACAATCACTTAATAATTAATATTAGGAGTTTCCGTCATGGCGCAGCAGAAACAAATCCGACTAGGAACCACAAGGTTGTGGGTTCAGTCCCTGGCCTTGCTCATCAGGTCAAGGATCTGGCATTGCCATGAGCTGTGGTGTAGGCTGCAGATGTGGCTCAGATCTGGCGTTGCTGTGGCTGTGGTGTAGGCTGGCAGCTACAGCTATGATTAGACTGGTAACCTCCATATGCTGTGGGTGCGGCCCTAAAAAAAAAAGCCCCCCCAAAATAATTAAATACTTAAAAAGTGATATTACAAAATTTAAAAATTTTTACTGATGACAAAACACCATGTACTGTAATAATAACAACCCCCATCTTTGGGTTGAGGTTAAGATTCAATGCATCCAACATTTATTCATTCAAAAAGTACTTATTCAACAGCTACAATGTTCCAGACTCACTAACAGTATAGAATAGTAGGATCAGGAGACATTATCCTCATGGAACCTCCAATCCAGTTGTAGAGACAGAAATGAAAAACGAGTTAACTAACAATTGTGTAATGCAATTTCCAACAAGAACTAGGTGAAGAGAATACTATAAATAAATAATGCATATGAAGTGTTTAGGTGAGTTTCTTGTCCTTAGAATGTACACAATTAAAGTTATCTATGATTATTCACTATTCCAAAATTATTATAATTTATCCAGTTTATTCACCTGTTTAAAAAAAAAAATCCATCTTAATGTTTCCTGCCCTCTAGAGGGGACTATGAGTCATAGCCACACAAGCAATTGAGAATCTCAGGTTGAGTCTTTTTGGTTTGTTTTGTTTTACTGAAGTATAGTTGATTTACAATGTTGTGATAATTTCTGCTGTACAACAAAGTGACTCAGTTATACATATATACACACATCCATTCTTTCTCAGGTTGAGTGTTTTTGATGTTTCTGCAGCTGTTTAATGAGCTTCTGCTGGTTGGGATGGCCAGCAAGGACATGCAAGGCAAGGGTGGATCCGTTCGCCCATAACTTCCTTCAGAGGGCCTCCTTGTACATGCTTGGTGCCATGTGATCTCTCCATCCTCCCTGGGCACCATGTACAGCTGTGAAGTGGTCTTGGGTAAAAACTCTACCAAATAAGTCTCCCCATACAGGAGGGTGTCAGGCCCAGCTAATCAACCTTCAAAACAGATCAAGACAGAGCCAATTAATCCCAGTCAAGGAAAAGAGGTGGAAAGTATGTGAGCCCTGATGATGGCAGAATATCAGGGCAAAGAATGCCTGCTATTGACCAGCTAGGTCTGCCTCCCATACTGAAGATATTACAGTAGCCCCAGGCGAGTCCAGGTGGGGGCTCTGACTTGCCTTTTTCCTGCTTTACCTGAACATCTTAACTCAGGTAGTTCCAGGGTGAAGATAAAAAAGATGCTTTCATTATCCATCCCCTTTCATCTTTGCAACCTCCCAAGAAACAGGTATTTTTATCTCTGTCTTAGGGGCTCAGAGACGTTGAGGTACTTACCCAAGGTCTCACAGCTAATAACTGTGCGCAGAGTTCTCACCTTGCTATCAAAGTTCATGTTCATCCACTACTTCATAACCCAGATTCCATGGTATTGAAACCTGAGTTAAATGGATTTATGAGATTAGCTGTTCTCCCACTTTCTCTTTTAGTAAACGCTCTTTTAACAATAATCATGTAAAACAATTTAAATCAGGTTATCTGATAATTTTGTATGAGCGTTATCTAGTCACTTATGATGGAGCGTGATAATGTGAGAAAAGGGAATGTACATATGTATGTGTGACTGGGTCACCTTGTTGTACAGTAGAGAATTGACAGAGCACTGTAAACCAGCTATAATGGAAAAAAAATAAAAATCATTAAAATAAGAATGTTACATCACCAACATCAAATGCTATCATTTACATGTGGAATCTAAAAAAAGGACACTTGAACTTCTTTGCAGAACAGACATTAACTCACAGACTTTGAAAAACTTGTGGTTTCAAAATGAGACAGGTTGAGGGTTGGGGTGTTGCAATGAGGGTTTAGAATGGATATGCTATAAAAATTTGGTTGTGATGATTGTTGTATACCTATAAATGTTATAAAATTCATTAAGTAAAAAAATTACAATCATTCAATGATTTTCATAGCTGGAATTAAAATTCACCATGTAATTATTTAATTGAAATAATGTAATAAAATTCCCTGAGTGAATTATCGTGCATAAAAAATATTTCATATGAGTTTTAAAGATAAGTTAACATCTAGAAACAGTTTGATCTCTTCCTCTGTAATATTTAAATTTTCCTTTGATAAACTCATTCTGAATCTGATCCCTTTTTTTTTGGTGTGGAATCTTTTTTTTTTTTCCATTATAACTGGTTTACAGATTTCTGTCAATTTTCCAGCTCCTGAATCTGATCCTTGATTGAAAAGCCTTCCCCAGCAGTTTGGGCCCATATTCTTGGGAAACCTGGTTCTCTGTTTTAGTCATAGTCAGATGACCACAGTCCTAGGGTGTTTCAACTAATTCAGGAGTTCTCAATTCCAATCATACATTAAGAGTTACTTGAGTAACTTAAAAAAATTAACTTATGCAGGGGCTTCATCCCACATCAATTGAATCCAGATCGTAGGAGGAGGGGCTTGGGCATCAGTACTTTAAAACTTGCCAGGGTGCAGCTGAGGCCAAGAACTGCTGAAGTATTAAAGTGGGTAGATTGGGGGGTTTGAGACTGGCATATGCACACTGTTGTATGTGGAATGGATAGTCAATGGGGACCCGCTGTAGAGCACAGGGAACTCCAACCAGTTTTCTGTGATAACTTATGCAGGGAAAGAACCTGAAAAAGAAAGGATGTGTATACATGTATAACTGAATCATTTTGCTGTACAGCAGAAATTATCACAATGTTGTAAATCAACTATACACCAAAAATTCTAAAAATGAAATGAAAAGATAATAACATATCCAGGCATTCCCTCTGTGGCACAGTAGGTTAAGAATCTGTCTGCAGGAGTTCTCCATGTGGTACAGCAGAAATCTGACTAGTATTCATGAGGATGCGGGTTCTAGCCCTGGCCTCACTCAGTGGTTGGGGATCTGGCATTGTTGTGAGCTGCGGTGTAGGTCGCAGATGTGGCTCTGATCCTGTGTTGCTGTGGCTGTGGTTTAGGCTGGCAGCTGTAGCTCTGATTTGACCCCTGGCCTGGGAACTTCCGTGTGCTGTGAGTGCGGCCCTTTGAAAAAAAGAATCTTGACTGCAGAGGTTTGGATCATTGCAGAGGTGCAGGTTTGATCCCTGGCCCAGATCAGTGGGTTAAAGGATCAGGCATTGCTGTAGTTGAGGCAGTTGTGACATAGGTTACAGCTGAGGCTTGGATTTAATCCCTGGCCAGGGAACTTCCATGTGCTGTGACTACAGCCGTAAAAAATATGTATATATCCAACAATAACAACAAAAGTAAATAAATGGTTGTTTGTCAAACTACCTAGTTTTAGAGAAACTTTTACTGTTCACGCTCCTGGCAGGTCTGTTTACAGAGGTGCATGTCTATGGTGGAGAGAGTGGGGGGTTGTGGTGCCTGAAAGAAGGTATTTAATGCAGGCCTGAGTTCCCTGCCCGATCTTAATACAGGTATGACCTGGGCCCTCTGCACTGCTGCTTGGACTCTTGACCTGTTACACATTCAGGGAAAAAGAGCAAACCTAATTTCACAGATTTACAGCTTGGACTTTTCCCACACCTGGAAATTTTGCCCTGGCTTGTTACCCAGGCTATGAGTTTCTGTTTAGACTGTGTTATCCAAGTTGCAGCGTCTGTTCTATTGTTTGCCTGCCCTGTGGATGTCTGAATAGCATGTTCATTTGTACACAGGTCCAGATATGTACACTAAACTTGGGAATTTCACGGGAAGGCCTGCCCCTCTCTGCTTTTGCTTTGACCAAAGATTTCAACTGCATCTATATCTTTTGGATCCCAGGAGACTTTGTTAACAGCCCCTGGGCTTACAGTAATCACCCAACAGGAACTGGCCAGATGAGATTTGTTCAATTTGGCATAACTCTCCTGTTGATTTTTGACATTTAATTTGGCTTTTTGATATTCAAATGGGCTATTTTTGTGTTTTGGTGGATTTGGTGATAATCCCAAGAGCACAAGGGTTTTTGAGGACTGGAGTCAGGTTAAACATTGGCTAGACCTTCAGCCTTTTAGAAGTTATTTTTCGGAGTTTCTCAGTGCCCTAGCAGTTAAAGATCTGGTGTCTCTGCTGTGGCTTGGGATTGATCCCTGGTCCAGGAACTTTGGCATGCTGCAAGCAAGCCAAAAAAACAACCGAAAAGATGCTGTTTGTCCACTGGTCTCGGTCTGATTCTTTCTTTGCAGAAACGCTGGGTGGGGATGAGTCTGGGCAAGCTACCTACTTCCCCACTGGTGAATCATGAAAGAATTAGCCTTTTATGGGTCTCTATTTAGCTTCTGTGCCCTGAAATTTAGCGCAGTTCCTTCAGTAGTGTGGAAGGTCCATTGAATGGTCAAGGAAGAATGAAAGTAGCAAGGAAACCAACTCTGATGAAAAACAGAAATCATCTGGACCTTTAGGAAGGTTGTGAACATGGAAGGGAGAGAACCAGCTCTAAGTCTTCATACCCTCCATCGGCAGAAGCAGATAAGGTTGGAGAAAAGTTTTGGTCCATCTAGAAACTAGAATTTGTACTTTGCTTGAAGGTTAGTTGACCTACTACCTGAAGACCGCCCCTGATTGTTTATCGACAACAATTACATCCCCTCCCCAGAAGTTCCTCTATTGAATTCCCTTATGGGCTCAAGCAGAAGGTAAACCTAAATTAAAGAGATTTCAAGCCACCTACAAACATATCAAAACAGAAAATTCCCTAAATATAAAATTCCTTTAAAATTCTCTTTAAATATTCATGACAAAGGTGGCACTGCAGAGAGGTGGGTGTTGTAGCTATGAATCTTTTAATAAACCGTGTTTGGTCAAATGGATAGCCTATGGGAAAAAAACTAATCTTTTTTTTTTTTTTTTTTGCTTTTTAGGGTCACACCAGCAGCATATGGAGGTTCCCAGGCTAGCGGTTGAATCAGAGCTACAGCTGCCAGCCTGCCCACAGCCACAGCAACGCGGGATCCAAGCTCCTTGTGTGACTGCACCACAGCTCACTGCAGCGCCAGCTCCTTAACCCACTGAGCAAGGCCAGGGATCAAACCTTCAACCTCATGGTCACTAGTAAGATTCATTTCTGCTGCACCATAATGGGAACTCCAAAAAAATTAATCATGATCTCTGCCTCACTTTATATCATAAACTCAATTGTAAATTAATTGTAGGTCCAAATGTTAAAAAAAAATCTTCTGGAAGAAATCATAGAATAATATTTATTTACTTGGGGAAAGCAAAGATTGTTTAAACAGGATGGGACAAATTACTGCTAATAAAAGATATTGATAAAATGGACTGCATTAAAACTAAGAAACTCTCGATTTCCTATTGGAGATACCATTAAAAGTAAAAATGCAAGGCACAGAATGGATATACAACTATCAGTAAATCATATCTAGAAAATATAAAGATCTGTAAATCAGTAAGAAAAAGACATCCAGTATAGAAATAGTCAAAAGACTTAAACAGATACTTAGATAAAGAAGCCAAGAAGTTTATAGAAAATGTTCAGTCTTCACATCACTGAAGTCAATAGCTGAGCTTTTTACAATAGGTATAAAATGAATGAAATATTTACTTCAACTTTTTTGTTTTCTTCTGGTTGTTCAACAATACATATAATAACCATTAGTTAAAATGACATTTGTCCCTGCCATAATCTAACTGAACTGAATGTAAGTTTCTTGTTTGAAAGTATAATTTCTTTTAGCTATAAATTCCATTGTGAATTCTTCACTTTGATAATAATCATTTGTCTTATTTTTTTTAATTTGGCCATTCTGGCACCAAATTTTATTTTATTATAATTTGTTTTTGTTTAAAATGTTTTTTTAAATTTTTTTGAAGTATAGTTGATTTATGATGTGTTAATTTCTGCTGTACAGCAAAGTGACTCAGTTATATATATATATATATGCATATATATAAATGTGTGTGTATATATTCTTTTTCATATTCTTTTCCATTATCACAGGATATTGGATATAGTTCCCTGTGCTACAGAGTAGGACCTTGTTATTTATCCATGCTATATATAATTGCCTCTGCTAATCCCAAATTTCCAATCCTTTCCTCTTCCACCACTTCCACCCCTGACAACCACAAATCTGTTCTCTGTATCTGTGAGTCTGTTTTTGTTTCATAGATATGTTGATTTGTGATGTATTTTAGATTCCACGTATTAGTGATATCACATAATATTTGTCTTTCTCTTTCTGACTTACTTCACTTAGTATGATAATCTTTAGATCCATCCATGTTGCTGCAAGGGGCATTATTTCATTCTTTATAATGACTGAATAATATTTCACTATTTCAGATATATACCACATCTTCTTTATCTATTCCTCTGTCGATGGACTTTTAGGTTGTTTCCATATCTTGGCTATTGTAAATAGTGCTGCAATGAACATTGGGGTGCATATATCTTTTCAAATTACAGTTTTGTCTGGGTATATGCCCAGGAATGGGATTGCTGAATCATGTGGCAACTCTATTTTTAGTTTTTTGAGGAACCTCCATACTGTTTTCCATAGTGGCGACACCAATAGCACCAAATTTTAAAATCATGCATACTACTTGCCACTGTTTTCTGCAGATATTGTGCAATCTGTTACACAAAGATTGCTTGAGCAGGACACAAAATGCTTGGTTAACACTGATTTGTTTGATTTTTTTAAGAACTTCAGGCCAAGTACTGTGTCAGTTGGGACTTGTCTTTGTTCAATATTGTCAATTGTTTACTGTTTACTCAGCTTTCCCCCTAGATACAGCAATTGCATATGTTCATTTTTCAAATCTCTTTAAGGAAGTATCTAGTTTACTGTCATAAATACCAACTTTGACCAAAGACAATCCTGGAGACTGGTTGTAAAACATAGTGTGAGCAATAGCATCCTCTTCTTTGAACTTTGCTTGTAAAACCCAGTTTCTACTGTTTTAAAATGTAGGCTTTATTATTCCTACAGTAAGATATGGTGAGACCAACAGATCAGGTATTTGTCATTGAAAAGATAGTTTGTTCCTCAGAGTTCCCAAGAAGAGGAAGCACACCACGCCATGCAAGGGCCACGCAGGGAAGCACCAGGGTCAGGAGGTAGAAAGTGCAAGGAGAAAACATGGACAAGAGGCATTATTGTGGTTTCCACAGGAAGGAACAGGAGGCACAGGATAAACAGCTGAGAGGAGAGGTGGCTAGTTTAAGTAATTTCAATGGGTTCTGGAGCAAAGGGACTGTCTCTGGTTGCTTGGTACCTGGCATCACAGCCTAGTGATGGCAGGCCTTGGGTCTGGATTTTCAGAATCCTAGGTGCGGGCTCAAGCTCAGCTGGGTAGCAGGGCCCCTTCATTCCAACTTTTAAAAACACACCTGTATTCATTTTTCAGCCAAGAGGAGCAAATGTACCGATGGGAGACACAGCTTGGGAAGTTACAAGGAAGTCTTTGTCTTCCATATTTGTGACACATGGTGAGAATCACATTATGGATTTTTAATATGATTTTTTTTGTGGGGGTGAGGGTGGGGACTCTGGGGGTAATGAGGACAAGTGGCTAGTGGCTCCAAGTTTGAGAGCCTGACAGAAGAGCCTGTGGATTGTGTGGGCTCTAGTGAGTCCTGCATGCTCATAGGTGAGTCCAGTACAAGCTCGCTCTAAGAATTGGCCAGCCTTAGAGAGAGCAATCCCTCCAGGGCCAGTAAGCCCCCAAATGTTAAAACGTCTGAATAAAAAGACATACTTAATACACTCTCTTTGAAAGACTTGGTGTTAAATGAAATACTATATTTTCTACCCTGTTTATCTAATGGAAAGTCATTACCATTCATTTTTAGCACATTTGTGTTTTAGTAGACATAATCTTATGCTATCAAAAGGGTTAGAGTCACTTTCCAGTATCATTATCCAACCTGGTACCTGGCATCACAGTAACATAGTATATTCCAGAGGTTTTGTCCTTTTTGATCCGTTTACTGGTTTCGTGGATATATTTTTATATTGCAAGATGCAGTCCAGAGTTACATTTTGTTAATTCTGAAACATGCATTTGACAGAAATAATTCTCTTTTCCATCTCAATGTTTTAATTAGTAGCCAAGGAATACACACACACACACACACACATCTCAAATAATATGAAGTTGCAAGTATTTAATCTAACTTGAAATGCAAGGTGTGGATTTGATAAGGATAACTCTTATTAATTTTCATTATTTTCATGAGTAATTGAATCTTCACTAATATTTTATAATGCTTTAGTTCTAAATTTTACATGGATTATGCTAAATAAAATCTATTAATCTTTATTGCTGCCAGTTTTTTTAAAATATAAGCAGCCTTCTTATTGAGAAATTTTCTATTTATCCCTTTCAGTTTTTTCTCTTTTGTTATCTATTTCTAGTATGATCTTGACTTGTATTCATTTCAATGATCTAAATGATTTTAAAATGATGTGTAAAAAAATAGGAGTTCCCGTCGTGGTGCAGTGGAAACAAATCCAACTGGGAACCATGAGGTTTCAGGTTTGATCCCTGGCATGGCTCAGTGGGTTAACGATCCGGCTTTGCTGTGAGCTGTGGTGTAGGTTGCAGATGCGGCTAGGATCTGGTGTTGCTATGGCTGTGGTGCAGGCTGGCAGCAACAGCTCTGATCAGACCCCCGAGCCTGGGAACCTCCATGTGCCACGGGTGTGGCCCTAAAAAGACAAAAAAAAAAAAAAAGATGTGTAAAAAATAAAATAAAATGGTGTGTAGTTTTCAAATATTCGAAATTTGAATATACTTTAACTTCAAATGTAACTTAAATGTTAGAAAATCAAAAAATTAGAATTGTTTTAAAAATTATTTTTCTCTTTATTGCAAACTTTTTTGGCCACTGCCTGCAGCATATGAAAGGTCCCAGGCCAGGAACTGAACTCGTACCACAGCAGTGACAACACTGGATCCTTAACCACTAGGTCACCAGGGAACTCCTAGCTTTCTCTTTATTCACAATTACCTCAAAAAGTGATGGACAAAAAATATAAAGATTATCCAATGAAGGTAAACATTTTACTTAATCTCTGAAAGTAACTCTTGTTAAATAGCTTTATAAAAAATAAAACCTTTCATCCTAGTAGTCAGTGTCCATCTGCAACATATATGTTTACCATGTAAAGAATCATCATTAGTATCACAGTTCAGACATTATATCTAGGCTTATATATTTATATATAAAATCAAGAGCAATATAAATTCTGTTATATCGTAAGATATTTCTCAGTTGCCATGTGCAACTGTTGCAAACACTACACTATTTTGTGAGTACCTCAGGATCTGAGATTTGAATTATAAAGAGAAGCAAGAATAAGAATACTCTAACATTACAGGTGAATGATACTTTGTAACGCAAGACTCAACCACCTCAAGGCTGAGAAGAATTAATAACAGAAGTGCCCTCCTATATATAAAATAGATAAACCACACGGACCTACTGTCTAACATGGGGCTTTATATTTAATACCTTGTAATAACCTATAATGGAAAAGAATCTGAAAAAGTATATATAACTGAATCACTTTGCAGTACACCTGAAACTAATACAATATTGTAAATCAACTACAATAAACAAAAAGTGAATATATGTTATTTTTTTCCCTTACCACCCAGTTCCACCCAGTTCCTCTCTGCCCTCTAAAGCAACACCCATCTCCTACATCATCGGTGACCCAAATGTCACAACTCTACTTAGCTTGTGGAAACACAAACAAGCACAGAAACAGAACCGAGGCTTACAAGAACAGTGAAATATTAATTCTCTGAAGGGAGCCAGATAACGTTCTTCATGAGTTTCTCCGAGACTCATTCCAGTGTATGCCTTTTGGTGGATATATATGCACGTATTTCTTTGGGGTATTTAACACTCTGGTGAATTCTTAAAGTCAGCTGTTGCATCTGTTTTTTGTTTGTTTGTTTGTTTTTAGGGCCACACCTGCAGTATATGGAGGCTTCCAGACTAGGGGTTGAATCAGGGCTGTAGCTGCTGGCCTATAACACTGCCGCAGCAACGTGCGATCCAAGCCGCGTCTGCAACCCTACACCACAGCTCACAGCAATGCCCCGATCCTTAACCCACTGAGCGAGGCCAGGGATCGAACCTGCGTCCTCATCTGGATGCTAGTCAGAATCTGGATGCCGGTCAGATTCGTTTCCGCTGTGCCACGAAGGGAACTCCCAGCTTTTTCATCTTTATAATCATAGCTGTAGGTAATGATAGAATCCTGTAGGTTCCACGGCCGAAATATCTATCACTTCTCAAACTTCAGTGTTCTAAGAGTTGCCTAGAGCCAGCTTATTTAAAATGCAGATCACTGGGCTCCACCCCCAGGATTTCTAATTATATAGATGAAGCCCAGGAATCTGCATTTATTAGATATGCTCAGGACCACACTCTCAGAAATACCGGTCTACACCAGCACCTCCTTTTTGACTTCACACATAGGAAGAGTTCGTCCTCCAATTTCTCTTTGCGCAGACTCCCCAGTGATTTCCGGACCCCAGAGCACGCTAATGTCACTCTCATTACCAGCTGCCCATTCAAAGCACCTGGAGGATGTTTGAGACATTACAGATGCCCGAGCTTCACCCACAGCAATTAAATCAGACTCTCCAGCTATTAGCATAATTTTAAAGCAAACCCAGTAGATTTGACTAAGCAGCTGGGGTTGAGAGTGAATATTCTAACCTATTCGCTGCCTCCCATAGTCTTTTTTACCCTGACTTAAAGTATTCTGGGTTTTCTTCTTTCCTAGAGCAGAGCTTCCCAGCCTGTAACCCAGGGAAGGTAAACAGGCCACAGGTGTGGCACACTACATTAAGGAGGCGGCTTGAGGGACCGTAGGCTTCAGGACCAGTAGGGTCTCTCGCGGCTCCTTGTGTGGTAGCTCAAGCTGGTCGCGTTTGGCTTCCTCTCCTCCATCCTCTGTCGGCCACTGACCACTGCAGAGAAGGTCACTGCACCACGGAGATGCAGAAGGAAACACTGCCTAGGCGCTCCAGAAATTCCACCCCAAGGTACTACTGGTTGGGGAAGGGGTTGTGATACAGGGTAGGGTGGGGAAGAGGGGACGCCCAGGGCGGAGGCTGAGGAGGCGGGAGGCCCAGCTGCAAGCCGTAGCCCCTAAATCTCTGTCTTCACATGTATTTGATTTTTTTTGCCTGAAAAGTCTCTGGTGTGTCCTCTACATGGCTACAGAGTGACACTCCCAACAGTGCATGTGTATTCTAAACCTAAGTTGCATTACATTACCATGTGGAAAGATTTGGTTTGAAGACATGAAAATAAACTTGAAATTTATTGGCATGATTACAGTAAATACTATATCATTCAAGGAAGGAGAAAGAAAAGCTGTTTCTCTCAAATAAGGTTTCAGATGTTGGCTGTTCCATTGTTTAAAGTTGTATCACCTTCTTGTATGATTCAGGTATTTTTGGTTTCATTTTTGGTTGATGGCTATGAGCTAGAACATGAAGAGAAAACTTTCAAAAGCGTGACTAGAGTTGTTGTATGTACCATAACCTATCAGAAAAGTTCCCAAACGTTAGAGGAAATTATCTACCTGACTTCAAGGTATCAACAATATTACAATTGTGACCTACTTTGTAGAGTTTTTGAATAAATGGAAGTTCCCAAGCTGAAAATGTATTTGCAACATAAAATCAATAAGAGGCTGCTATCCAGAATGGGTAAAGAATGCTAAAAAAACAGAGATTAATAGTAGAAAAAGGGGGAAAACGAACAGGTATTTCACATGAGACTGAGTAGCCATTAAGCATATCTGAAACACTAGAGAGCATTAGGAGTCATTGGGATGCAAAATAAATGTGATTGCACAGCCACTAAACCCGATTTACTCAAATTTAAAAGTTTGAGAAGACTTGAAGTATTGGTGAGCATGTGGAGTAACAAGAACTCTTTGCCAGAAGTACCTGGAAAAATTGGCATTATCTCATAAGGCTGAGCAATCTCATGCTCAAGGTGTGGTCCGTGGGTCAGCAGCATTGGCATCACCTGTGAGCTTGTTAGGACTGCAGAAGCTCAGATCTTGCCTCAGATCTACTTGAACCAATTAGCACCTCAAAGAGCTCCAGGTGATTTCATGTACATGCTAATATTTGAGAAGCACTGCTGGAAGATTTAGCGATTCCATTCTAAGCATTTACCTTAAAGAGCTTCAATCGTGGCAGCATTGTTTGTAAATAAAAACTGAGACTAACCCTAGTCCAATAAAGGTGAAGTGGACAAATTGTGTGCTTATATAATGGAATGCTATACAGCCAGGAAAAGGAATGAATTACAGTTATGCATATTAACACGGATAGCATTAACAAGCGTTAAATTGAGTGCAAAGAGGAGATCTGAGAATAATTAGAATAATTCCATTTTTGTTTGCATACGTGTCATGTTTATTTCACAAGTGAACCTTTAAAAAGTTCATGGAAACAAGCTTAAAGTTTCACATTAAACTACGATGGTTTTTATGAAAGTTTAATACAGATTTAGTATTTAATATCCTTCCTAATAGTTTGTCTTTGGTTTTTGTATTAAAATGGTCTGAAATAAAAATAGTAGTATTTCACTAAGACATATATAGATGTCGCCAAATCCTTTCCACTTGAGGAACGCAGTGGGCTGCTCAGATATTGGTTTTGTGTGTACTGTGACATAAAATACATTGCAAAGAAGAGATCTTAAACCCAAATTATTTCAAAGGCCTTTGAGGTCCCAGACTTCCTCTGTGGCTTCATCTGTTGCTTTGCTCCAAACTCAAGCCGGATTCCTTGCCCTTCTCCAAAAATACCACCATGCCACTAAGCCTAGGTTACTTCTGGAATGTTCTGGCTGACCTCTTTCTTTCCTTTAGGCCTTGGTCACATACCATCACCTTTTTTTTAAAGGGTTTGCTCAATTCTTAAACAGAATAATAACTCTTTCTTTTCCATAACTTTTCATGACCTGATAAATCAGATGGTTAGCTGTTTTGACCTTTTTTCTCTATTAGGCGATGAACAACTGTTGAGCAATATATAAATTACAGTGTATCTGCATAGTGGAATACTGTCTGCCTTCTTTTCGTGACCTAGCTCTTCTCTATGCTATGGAACTGTAAATCCTGCATTCACTTTCATTATTACATGAGTTTGGTAAAAGTGTAAAGCACTTACTCTTATGTCTAGATTTATTTGTTATCTACTTTGGGGAAAAAGACCTTATGTGACAACTAATTACTGCGATTTTTTTATAAGGTAAGGTCTTTAGTTAACTCAAACAGCTTTAATATTTTAAATTGCTAACAATGTATTCTTGTAGTTATGAAGCTTCTATTTTAACTGCTTGGTCCATAGTAAAGCAACCAAACTTAACAACTGTGACATTTTTTCAGCGTTTGATAGGAAGGAGCTATAAAACTCTACGAATAGGAGGAAAGAAAGATCATAATATTTATGTTCATCTCCTAAAATGTTTAAAGTTAAAAGATTATCTGTTAATAATCTGCAACAATTTGGGTATTTACCCATCTCACTCTGAAATGATCAGAATGAAACCCATCGACCACAATCACTGTCAGAAATCTGAGCTTCATCCCCTGGCTGTATTATACATCTCCTCAACTGGTGATTCTCAACCTTGGCTGCATATCCAATCACCTGGTGCCCAGGTGACACCCAAGACCAGTTAAAACATCTCTGGGGGTAGAATTCTATTTATTTAAAGCTCCTAGTGGATTCCAATGTGCTACTGAAATTGACATCCATGCCCCTAATCTGACCAAAGCCTACCCCATGCTTTATTCCCCCTTCCTTCTCTCCAAGTCCCCTTTCAGAGTACCTTCTGGAACCTTGATCAGTACCCATCTCAGTGTGTTTTTGAAACATCACCTGTCCTTAATAGAAATCACCTACAGGTTCTTTCTCACTCCACAGGCTTTCACACCTTATGTACCTCAGATCAGGAGGTGATGGGATTTTCTCTTGTCTCCAGTACCCCCATATAAACCACTTTTTCTTACAAAATGTCCCGCTCCTTAGAATCTCATTCATGCTGTTCTAACTCTTCTTATTGCTGCCATCTGTCTTCCAACCCCCTCATTCACTGAATGTTTCAACTCAAAAGACACTTTCCAACCCTATTCCCGTGTTCTTGGCAACCCATCTGATCCCCTGGTCTCAGATCCTTGATCCACTGGGTTCTGACCATCTTCCTCTATCCCCACCTCATCACCCTCTGCTGCTCACCTTAACCCTTATCTTCCTTAGAAACTTCATTACCTCTAAAATCTGTTTTTAAAATCCACTCTGGGAGTTCCCGTCGTGGCGCAGCGGTTAACGAATCCGACTAGGAACCATGAGGTTGCGGGTTCGATCCCTGGCCCTGCTCAGTGGGTTAATGATCCGGCGTTGCCATGAGCTGTGGTGTAGGTCGCAGATGCGGCTCGGATCCTGCGTTGCTGTGGCTCTGGCGTAGGCTGGTGGCTACAGCTCCGATTAGACCCCTAGCCTGGGAACCTCCACATGCCGCAGGTGCAGCCCTAAAATGACAAAGAAGCAAAAAAAAAAAAAAAAAATCCACTCTGCCCACCATCTCCCATCTTTTCAGTTTTCTCGCTCAATCACTCCAGTCTGTCTTTGCATTTGTTGAGACCTCTGATCCCCAGATATGTTACTTTTTCTCCATCTCTACCAGCTTCTTTCTGGCCTCTCTTGTCTACACATTTAGCCTTAATTCTATACTGCATCAGAATAATCAATCCTTTGAAAATTCTACCAGCTCCTTTGTATCCTCCCTCTCTTGGACTTGCCTAAGATGCAATCCTGCTTGCATTCAAGCTCTCCACCTTTGATTGCCTGCACTGAAGTAGCTGAATGTGGCTGGAGAGGCACAGAACATGGCTTGGAAGTCCTAACAAACTTCTCAGTGGGCACTCAGCCCTGCCCAGAGACTGTGCTCTGCTTCCCCACTTTGAAGATTACTATTTCATACCTTTTCCCGATAATTGCCTACTTGCTGTCTTCCCATTTCCATCTTAGACAATAAAAACCATATGATGGAAATTACGTCTTTCTATCTCCAAAAGCACAACTCTATTTAAATTTGCATGCATCTTGTTGCATGGGTTTATTTCTGGGCTCTCTGCTATGTTCTACTGATCTATGTATCTCTTCTTATGCCAATGCTATACTGTTTTGATTACTATAGTTTTGTAATATAGTTTAAAACCAGTGAGCATAATGCCTCTGGCTTTGTTCTTAATAAGGTTTTCTTAGCTTTGGGGGGTGGTTATTTCTACACAAATTTTAGAATTGTCCTAATATGAAAAAAATGCCATTAGAATTCTGATAGGGATTGTATTGAATTTGTAGATTGCTTTGAGTTGTGTTAAAATGGACATTTGAACAATATTCCAACCCATAAGCACAAAATATCTTTTCAGTTATTTGTGCCTTTAATTTCTTTCATCAGTGCCATACTTCTCAGTGTACTTGTCTTTGTACTTCCTTGGTTAAATTTATTTCTAGGTATTTCATTCTATTTGATGTAACCGTAAATGGGATTATTAATTTCTCTTGTAGTTTATTAGTGTACAGAAATGCAGTAGATTTCTATGTTTTTGTATCCTGTAAATTTATTGAGTTCATTTCTTCTAACAGTTGTATTTATTTATATATTTTTTGCTTTTCAGGGCCGCATCTGTGGCATATGGAAGTTCCCAGGCTAGAGGTCTAATCAGAGCTATAGCTGACCTGCACCACAGCCACAGCAATGCCAGATCCAAGCTGCAGCTGTGACCTACACCACAGCTCACGGCAACGCCAGATCCTTAACCCACTGAGCAAAGCCAGGGATTGAACCCGCAACCTCATGGTTCCTAGTTGGATTCATTTCCTCTGTGCCATGACAGAAACTCTGAACAGTTTTATTTTTAATGAAGTATAGCTGAGTTACAATGTTGTGTAAATTTCTGCTATATATTCTTCCCAAAATATATTCTTTTCCAGAATGGTTTTTCTCAGGATATTGAATATTGTTCCCTGTGCTGTAAATAGGTCCTTGTTGTTTATCCCTCCCATATATAATAGTTTGCATCTGCTAACCCCACCTCTCAGTTGATCCTTCCCCACATCCCTCCCACTTGGCAAGCAAATGTCTGTTCTCTATGTCTATGAGTCTGTTTCTGTTTAATAGATGAGTTCATTTGTGTCATATTTTTGATTCCATGTATAAGTGATATCTTAGGTATTTGTCTTTTTCTTTCTGATTTACTTCACTTAGGAAGATAATCTCTAGTACCATCCATGTTGCTGCCAATAGCATTATTTTGCTTTTTAAGGCTGAAAGTATTCCATTTTTTTGGTGTGTATAACTTTTTAAAAATCTGTTCATCTGTTTATGGACATTTAGGTTTTCTATATCTTGGTTATTATAAATGGTGCTGCTGTGGACATGGGGTTCATGTATGTTTTTGAATTAGTTTTGTCTGACTATATGCCCAGGAGTGGCATTGCTGGGTCATATGATAATTCTATTTTTAGTTTTTTGAGGAACCTCCATACTGTTTTCCATAGTGGTTGTACCATCTTAAATTCCTACCAACAGTATAAGAGGGTTCCCTTTTCTCCACACCCTCTCCAGCATTTGTTATTTGTAGACATTTTAATGATAGCCATTCTGAGCAGTGTGAGGTGGTACCTGACTGCAGTTTTGATTTGCATTTCTCTAATAAGTAGCGATGTTGAGCATGTTTACATGTGCCTATTGGCCATCTGCATGTCTCATTTAGATAAATGTATAGGTCTTTTGCCTGTTTTTCAGTTGGGTTGTTTTGTTGTTGTTGTTGAGTTCCATGAATTGTTTGTGTATTTTGTAAATTAAGCCCTTGTGGATTGCACTGTTTGCAAGTATTTTCTCCCATTATGGGATTGTCTTTTTGTTTTATTTACGATTCCCTTTGCTGTGCAAAAGCTTGTAAGTTTGATTAGGTTCCATTTGTTTATTTTTGCTTTTATTTATATTGCCTTGGGAGACTGACCTAAGAAAAGATTGGTAGGGTTTATATCAGAGAATGTTTTTGCCTGTGATCTCTTCTAGGAGTTTTATGGTATCCTATCTTATGTTTAAGTCTTTAAGCCATTTTGAGTTTGAGTTTATTTTTGTGCCTGGTGTGAGGGTGTGTTCTAACTTTAGTGATTTACATACAGCTGTCCAACTTTCCCACACTACTTGCTAAAGAAACTGTCTTTTTCCCATTGTCTTTTCTTGCCTCTTATGTCAAAGATCAATTGACTGTTGGTGTGTGGGTTTATTTCTGGGCTCTCTATTCTGTTCCATTGATCTGTATGTCTGTTTTCGTGCAAATACCACACTGTTTTGATTACTGTATTTTGTAGTATTATTTGAAGTCTGAAATCAGGTTATGCCTCAGGATTGCTTTGGCAATTCTGGGTCTTTAATGGTTCCATATAAATTTTAGGATTATTTATTCTAGTTTTGTGGAAGCTATCAAGGGTAATTTGATTGGGATTGCATTAAATCTGTAGATTTCATTGGGTAGTATGGCCATTTTAACAATATTAATTCTTCCAATCCAAGAGCATGGGATATCTTTCCATTTCTTTAAACCATCTTTAATTTCCTTTATTAAACTTTTACAGTTATCAGCATATAAATCTTTGACCTCCTTGATAAGGTTTATTCCCCAATTTTTTAGCTGTGATTTTATTTTTTTTAGTTAATGAATTTTATTACAATTATGGGTGTACAAATATCATCACAAACAAAATCTTATAGCATTTCCATCCCAAACGCTTAGTGCATCCCCTCACCCCCCAACTTGTCTCATTTGGAAGCCATAAGTTTTCCAAAGTCCGTGAGTCAGTATCTGTTCTACAGAGAAGATCATTGTGTCCTTTTTTTTTAGATTCCACATGTAAGTGGTAGCATTTGATGTTGGTGTCTCATTGTCTGACTGGTTTCACTTCATATGATGATTTCTAGTTCCATCCATGTTGCTATAAATGATGTTATTTCATTTCTTTTAATGGCTGAGTAATATTCCATTGTGTATATGTACCAGATCTTCCCTATCCACTCCTCTGTTGATGGGCATTTAGGTTGTTTCCATGACTTGGCTATTGTATAGAGTGCTGCAATGAACACTGGAGTACATGTGTCTTTTTGAGTCATGGATTTCTCTGGATAGATGCCCAGGAGTGGGATTGCTGGATCAAATGGTAATTCTATTTTTAGTTTTCTAAGGAATCTCCATACTGTTTTCCATAGTGGTTGCACCAATTTGCATTCCCCCCAACAGTGTAATGGGGTTCCCTTTTCTCCACACCCTCTCCAGCACTTATTGTTTGTAGTCTTTTTGATAATGGCCATTCTGCCTGGTGTAAGGTGGTACCTCATAGTGGTTTTGATTTGCATTTCTCTAATAAGGTGTGATGTTGAGCATCTTTTCATGTGTTTATTTGCCATCTGCATGTCTTCTTTGGAGAACTGTGTTTAGATCTTCTGCCCATTTTTTGATGAGGTTGTTTGTTTTTTTTTTGGTCTTGAGCTGTAGGAGGTGTTTGTAAATTTTGGAGATTAATCCCTTGTCAGTCGATTCATTTGCAAATATTTTCTCCCATTCTGTGGGTTGTCTTCATCTTGTTTAGGGTTTCCTTTGCTGTGCAGAAACTTTTAAGTCCCACTTATTTTTCTTTTGATTGTCATTACTCTAAGAGGTGGATCTGAGAAGACGTTGCTGTCGTTTATGTCAGAGAGTGTTTGGCCTATGTTTTCCTCTAAGAGTTTTATAGTATCAGGTCTTATATCCAGATCTTTAATCCATTTTGAGTTTATTTTTGTGCATGGTGTTAGGAAGTGTTCTAGTTTCATTGTTTTACATGTGGCTGTCCAGTTTTCCCAGCACCACTTATTGAGCAGGCTGTCTTTTCTCCATTGTACATTCTTGCCCCTCTTTGTCATAGATTAGTTTACTATAGGTGCATGGGTTTAATTCTGGGCTTTCTATTCTGTTCCACTGATCTATATTTCTGTCTTTGTGCCAGTACCATATGGTTTTGGTGACTGTAGCTTTGTGTCAGGGAGCCTGATTCCTCCAGCTCCATTTTTCTTTTTCAGGATGTCTTTGGCTATTCTGGGTATTTTGTGCTTCCAAATGAACTTTAAAATATTTTGTTCTAGTTCTGTGAAAAAGGTCCTTGGTAATTTGATAGGGATTGCATCGAATCTGTAGATTGCCTTGGGTAGTATAGTCATCTTGATAATATTGACTCTTCCAATCCAAGAGCATGGTATGTCTTTCCGTCTGTTCATGTCATTCTTGATTTCTTTCATCAGCATCTTATAGTTTTCAGAGTACAGGTCTTTTGTCTTTTTAGGTTTATTCCTAAGTATTTTATTCTTTTTGATGTGATTGTAAATGGGATTGCTTCCCTAATTTCTCTTTCTGATCTTTCATTGTTAGTATATAGAAATGCAGTTGATTTCTGTGTATTAATTTTGTATCTTCTGACTTTGCCAAATTCATTGATGAGCTCTAACAGTTTTCTGGTAGAGTCTTTAGGATTCTCTAGGTATAGTATCATGTCATCTGCAAAGAGTGATAGTTTTACTTCTTCCTTTGCAATCTGATTTCCTTTTATTTCTTTTACTTCTCTGATTGCTGGCTAGGACTTCCAAAACTATGTTGAATAGTAGTGGCGAGAGTGGACATCCTTGTCTTGTTCCTGATCTCAGTGGGAATTCTTTCAGCTTTTCACCATTGAGAATGATATGAGCTGTGGGTTTGTCATAGATGGCCTTGATTATGTTGAGGTAGGTTCCCTCTATGCCCACTTTCTGAAGGGTTTTTATCAGAAATGGGTGTTGGATTTTGTCAAAGGTGTTTTCTGCATCTATTGAGAGGATCATATGGTTTTATTTTTCAGTGTGTTAACGTGCTGTATCACACTGATTGATTTGCAGATATTGAAGAATTCTTGCATCCCTGAGATAAATTCCACTTGATCATGATGTACAGTCCTTTTAATGTATTGTTTGATTTGGTTGGCTAATGTTTTGTTGAGGATTTTTGCATCTATGTTCATCAGTGAGATTGGCCTGTAATTTTCTTTTTTTGTGGTATCTTTATCTGGTTTTGGTATCAGGGTGATTGTTGCCTCATAGAATGAGTTTGGGAGTGTCCCTTCCTCTGCAATTTTTTGGAAGAGTTTCAGAAGGATAGGTGTTAGCTCTTCTCTAAATGTTTGATAGAATTTGCCTGTGAAGCCATCTGGTCCTGGACTTTTGATTGTTGGAAGTTATTTAATCACAGTTTCAATTTCAGAATGTGTGATTGGTATATTCATATTTTCTATTTCATTTTGGTTTAGTCTTGGAACATTGTACTTCTCTAAGAATTTGTCCATTTCTTCTCGGTTTTCCATTTTATTGCCATATAGTTACATATAGTAGTCTCTTATGACCCTTTGTATTTCTGTGATGTCTGTTGTTACTTCTCCGTTTTCATTTCTAATTTTATTGATTTGTGTCCTCTTTTTTTCTTGTTAAGTCTGGCTAAGGGTTTATCAATTTTGTTGACCTTTTCAAAGAACCAGCTTTTAGTTTCATTGATCTTTTTCTATGGTTTTCTTTGTTTCTATTTCATTGATTTCTGCTCTGATCTTGATTTCTCTTCTTCTACCAACTTTAGGTCTTGTCTGTTCTTCCCTCTCTAGCTGCTTTAGATGTAAAGTTAGGTTGGTTTATTTGAGCTTTTTCTTGTTTCCTGACGTAGGCTTGTGTTGCTATAAACTTTCATCTTAGAACTGCTTTTGTTGCATCCCAGGGGTTTTGGAGTGTCGTGTCTTTGTTGTCATTTGCTTCAAGGTATTTTTTGATTTCCTCTTTGATTTCTTCAGTTGTCCATTGGTTGTTCAGTAGCATGTTGTTTAGTCTCCACGTATTTGTATTTTTGGCTATTTTTTTCCTTGTTGTTGATTTCCAGTCGTATAGCATTGTGGTCAGAAAAGATGCCTGATATGATTTCAGTTTTCTTAAAGTTACCAAGGTTTGCTTTATAGTCCAGGATGTGATCAATCTTAGAAAATGTTCCGTGTGCCCTTGAGAAGAATGTGTATTCTGTTGCTTTTGGAAGGAATGTCCTATAAATATCTATTAAGTCCATCTTGTCTAAGGCTTCATTCAGGGCCTGTGTTTCCTTATTGATTTTCTGCCTGGATGACCTGTCCATTGCTGTAAGTGGGGTATTAAAGTCCCCCACTATGATTGCGTTATTGGTGATTTCTCCTTTTAAGGTTGTTAGTGCTTGCCTTATATATTGTGGTGATCCTATGTTGGGTGCATAGATATTTAAAATGGTTATATCTTCTTCTTGGATTGATCTTTTGATCATTATGTAGTGCCCTTCCTTGTCTCTTAAAATGTTCTTCATTTTAAATTCTATTTTGTCTGATACGAGTATTGCTACTCCGGCTTTCTTTTGATGCCCGTTTGCATGGAATATTTTCTTCTATCCTCTCGCTTTCAATTTGTATGTGTCTCTAGAAGTGAAGTGGGTCTCTTGAAGACAGCATGTATATGGGTCTTGTTTTTGTATCCATTCGGCTAGTCTGTGTCTTTTGGTTGGGGCATTCAGTCCATTAACATTTAAGGTAATTATTGATATGTATGTTCTTATTGCCATTGTATTAACTGTTTGGGGTTTTTGTTGCTCTTTTTTCTTCCCTTATTCCCCTGTTGTCTCCTCTTGTGGTTTGATGGCTCTCTTTAATGTTGTATTTGAGTTGATTTTTCTTATTTGTTTGTTTATTAATTGCAGATATTTGGTGTACAGTTACCATGAAGTTTTGATATAGGAGTCTATATATAAACAAGATTGTTTTAAGTTGTTGGTTTCTTAATTGCAAGTGCATCTCCAGTGTCCTGCATTTGTGCTCTCTTTTCATGAGTTCTGATTTTGGTAGCACAATTGTGCATGGATGATTTCGTATCTTTACTGTATATGCCTTTACTGGTGAGCCTTGTTATTTGTGGTGTTTTTGTTTCTGGTCATGCCCTTGTCTTTCTGCCTATAGGAGTTCCTTTAGTATTTGTTGTAGTTCATTTAGTATTTGTTGTAAAGCTGTTTTAGTGTTGCAGAAATCTCTTAACTTTTGCTTATCTGTAAAGGCTTTGATTTCTCCTTCAAATCTGAATGAGAGCCTTGCTGGGTTAAGTAATCTTGGTTGGAGGTTTTTTCTTTCATCATTTTAAGTATATCATGCTACTCCTTTCTGGCCTGCAGAGTTTCAGCTAAAAAATCTGCTGATAAACTTGTCAGGGTTCCCTTGTATGTTTTTTGTTTCTTTTCCCTAGCTGCTTTCAAAATTTTCTCTCTGTCTTTAATTTTGGTCATTTTGATTACTATGTGTCTTGGGGTGTTCCTCCTTGGGTTTATTTTATATGATACTCGTTGCGCTTCCTGGATTTAAGTGAGTGGTTCCTTCCCCATGTTAAGGAAGTTTGCAGCTATTATCTCTGAATATTTTTTCTGTCCCCTTCTCTATCTCTTCTCCCTCTGGCACCTCTATAATATGGATGTTGATATGTTTAACATTATCCCAGAGTTCTCTAAGACTCTCCTCATTTCCTTTCAATCTTTTATCTCTTTTCTGTTCAGCACTAGTGATTTCCACTAATCTGTCCTCTACCTCACTTATTTGTTCCTCTGCCGCCTGTATTCCACTGTTGGCTGCTTCTAATGAATTTTTTATTTCACTTATTGTATTTTGCATCTCTTTTTAATTTTTATATCTTGTATTTCTTTGAGTGTTCCCTGTAAATTATCAATCTTTGCCTCCAGTTTATTTCCAATGTCTTGCATCATCTTCAGCATCAACAGCCTAAAATCTTTTTCCAGGAGGCTGATAATCTCATCACTGAGATGTTTTTCTGGGTTTCTTTTCTTTCTCCTTTATCTGAGTTATAGTTTTCTGTCTTTTCATTTTTATAGGTTTTTGGTGTGGTGACCTTTTTGAAGACAATAGAGTTATAGCCTCTCTTACTTCTGGTGTTTGCCTTCCCTGGGACTGAGGTTGGTATGGAGGGGGGCTTGCTGTAGGCTTCCTTTGGGAGGGACTGGTGCCTGCCCACTGGTAGGTGGGGCCGATTCCTATCCCTCTGGTGTGTGGGACTTTGTCTTTGGGTGAGAGTAGAGGCTGGCTGTGAGCCTGAGGGGTCTTTAGGCAGCCTGTTTATTGATGGGTGGGGCTGAGATCCCACCTGGATTATTGCTTGGCTTGGGGCTTCTCAGTGCTGATGGGAGGGACCAGATTTTCCAAAAAATGGCTACCTCCAGAGAAATGTAGGCTGATGAATGTTCCCAAGAGCTTTGCCTCCAATGCTCTTCCCCCACAACAAGTCACAGTCATCCCTGTTTTCCCAGGAGATCCTCCAAGAATTGCTGTCGAGTTCAACCCAGATTCCTATGGAGACTTTGCTTTGCCCTGGGACCCAGTGCATGTGAAAGTCTGTGTGCCTTTCAAGAATGGGGTCTCCGTTTACCCCAGTCCTGTGGAGCTCCCGCACACAAGCCCTGCTGGCCTTCAATGCCAGATGCTCTGGGGGCTCTTTCTCCCTGTGCCAGATTCCCAGGCATGGGAATTTTACATGGGGCTCAGAACTCTCAGTCCTATAGGTGAGTCTCTGTGATACAGTTACTTTCCAGTCTGTGGGACTTCCCACCCAGGAGGCAGGGGTTGCTTATATTACATAATCGTCCCTTCTGCCTCCTGATATGGTCTTCTCTTTGTCTTCTGGAGTAGCATATCTTTTTTGGAAGTTTACTGTCCATTTGGTTCAAGGCTGCTCAGCATTTGGTTGTAATTTTGTTGCTTTTATGAGAGAAGTTGAGCTCCACTCTTTCTGTTCTGCCATTTTAATCCAATCCCCCTTTTTGCTGTGATTTTAAAAGGTATTTTTTTACATTCATTTTCTGATATTTTGTTGTTAGTGTTATAAACACTGAGTTCTGTATATTAATCTTGAATCCTGTACCTTTCTGAATTCTGAGTTCATTTATCTGCTCTACTAGTTTTGGTATGGCGTCTTTAGTGTTTTTTATATATAGTATAATGTCCTCTGCATATAATGACAATTTTACCTCTTCTCTTCCAATCTGAATATGTTATGTCTTTTTCTTGTCTGACTGCTGTGGCTAGGACTTCCATTACTATACTGAATAGAAGTGATGAGAGTGGGCATCCCTGTCTTTTTCCATATTTTAATGGGAAGGCTTTAGGCTTTTCAACATTGAGTATTATATTGGCTGTGCATGTGTCAGAAATAGCTTTTATTATGTTGAGAGATTTTTCTCTGTATACCCACTTTGGTAAGAGTTTTATATCATGGATGTTCAATTTTGTGAAATGATTTTTCTGCATCTATTGAGATGACCATGTGTTTTTTGCCATTTCTTTTGTTGGTGTATCACATTGATTTGCATCTGTTGAACCACACCGTTGACCCTGGGATGAATCCATCTCGGTCACGATGTATGATCTTTTTAATGTGTTGTTTGATTCTGTTTGTTAATATTTTGTTGAGAATTTTTAATCCGATATTCATCAAAGATATTGGCCTATAATTTTCCTTTTTAATGATATCTTTGGTTTTGGTATTAGAGTGATTGTGTCTTCATAGAATGTCTTTGGTGGGGGTGGGGAGAGGAGGGGTCCTTCCTCTTCTTTTTTTGTCTTTTTGCCTTTTTCTAGGGCCTCACTCACTGCATATGGCGGTTCCCAGGCTAGGGGTCTAATCAGAGCTGTAGCTGCTGGCCTACAACACAGCCACAGCAAAGCAGGATCCAAGCCGCATCTGCAACCTACACCACAGCTCATGGCAACACCAGATCCTTAACCCACTGAGCAAGGCCAGGGATTGAACCCACAACGTCATGGTTCCTAGTCAGATTCATTAACCATTGAGCCATGATGGGAACTCCCCTCCTCTTCTTTTTGAAGAGTTTGAGAAGGGTCAGTAAAAGTTCTTTTTATGTTTGGTAGACACTGCCTATGAAGCCATCCAGTCCTGGATGTTTGTTTGTAGGGAGGTTTTTTTTTTTTTTTTTAAATTATTATATATTCAATTTCATTTCTAGTGATTAGTTCAAATTATCTATTTCTTCTTGATTTGGATTGCGGACTGTATGTCTCTAGAAAGTTGTCAATTCCTTCTAGGTTGTCAGTTTTGTTGGCCTGTAATAATAGTATTCTGAGTTTTTGTATTTGTGCAGTATCAGTTGATATTACTACTTTTTCATTTCTTATTTTGTTTGAGTTCTCTTTTAATTGAAGTATAGTTGATTTACAATGTTGTGTTAGTTTCAGTGTACAGCAAAGTAATTCAGTTATACATATATCTGTTCTTTTTCAGACTCTTTCCCAAGAAGGTTATCGTAGAATATTCAGTAGATTTCCCTGTGCTATACAGTATGTCCTTGTTGATTATCTATTTTGTAGATAGTAGTAGGTGTATGATCATACTAAACTCCTAATTTATCCCTCTTCTCCGTATTTTCCCTTTGGTAACCATAAGTTTGTTTTCAAAATCTGTGAGACTATTTCTGTTTCATAAATAAGTTCATTTGTTATCCTTTTTTAGATTCCACATATAAGTGATATCATATTTGTCTTCCTTTGACTTCATTTAGTATGATCATCTCTAGATCCATCCATGTTGCTGCAAATGGCATTATTTCATTCTTTTTATGGCTGACTATATTTATCCCATTGTACCACACATGTACCACATCTTCTTTATTCATTCCTCTTTTGATGGATACTTAGGTTGTTTCCTGATCTTAGCCATCATAAATAGTGCTACAGTGAAGATTGGAGTGCATATATCTGTTCATATTATCATTTTCTCTAGATATATGCCCAGGAGTAGAATTGCTAGATTACATGGTAGTTCTATTTGTATTTTTTTTTTAAAAAGAACCTCTATACTGTTCTTCATAGTGGTGGTACAGTTTACATTTCCACCAACAATGTAGGAGGATTTCCTTTTCTCCACACCCTCTCCAGCATTTGTTTGTAAATTTTTTTTTTTTTTTACTTTTTAGGGCCACACCCACAGCATATGGAAGTTCCCAAGCTAGGGCTCAAATCAGAGCTGTAGCTGCCAGACTACACTACAGCCACAGCAATGTAGCTGTGACCTACACCACAGCTCATGGCAATGCCGGATCCCTTACCCACTGAACAAGGCCAGGGATTTAGCCCATATCCTCTTGTCTTCTTGGCTACTAGTCAGATTCATTTCTGCTGTGCCACAATGGGAACTTCTGTAAACTTTTTGATGTCACCATTTT
The DNA here is from genome assembly GCA_004024745.2 of Catagonus wagneri. Taxonomy (NCBI): domain Eukaryota; kingdom Metazoa; phylum Chordata; class Mammalia; order Artiodactyla; family Tayassuidae; genus Catagonus; species Catagonus wagneri. Next base: position 22,384,574 of record PVHT021183634.1, on the reverse strand, counting down.
GACCAGTGTGAGGTAATACCTCATTGCAGTTTTGATTTTCATTTCTCTAATAGTGATGTTGAGCATTTTTTCATGTGTCTGTCTGCTTTTCATCTGTCTTTGGAGAAATGTCTATTTAGATCTTCTACCCATTTTTTTGTTGTTGTTGTCTAGGTTGTTTGTGGTTTTTTGATACAAAGCTGTATCATACGTATTTATATATTTTTGAGATTAACCCTTTGTTGGTCACTTTATTTGCAAATATTTTCTCCCACTGTTTCATTTCATTTATGATTTTCTTTGCTGTGCAGATGCTTTTTGCTTTAAGTCCCATTTGTTTATTTCTGTTTTTATCTTCATTACTCTAGGATGTGGATCCAAAAAGATTCTGCTGCAATTTATGTCTAAGAGTGTTCTGCCTATATTTTCCTCTAAGAGTTTTATAGTATCTGACCTTAACATTTGGGCCTTTAATCCATTTTTTTTGTCTTTTTAGGGCCACACCCAGAGCATATGGAAGTTCCCAGGCTAGGGGTCTAATCGGAGCTGTAGTTGCTGGCCTACACCACAGCAGCACTAGATCTGAGCCACGCCTGCTACCTGCACCACAGTTCATGGCAATGCTGGATCCTTAACCCGTGGAGCGAGGCCAGGGATCAAACCCACAACCTCATGGTTCCTAGTCAGATTTGTTCCTGCTGTGCCACAACAGGAACTCATTTTTTTTTGTCTCTAATCCATTTTGAGTTTATTTTTGTGTGTGGTGGAAGAGAATGTTCTAAACTCATTCTTTTACCTATAGCTGTCCAGTTTTCACAACATGACTTATAAAGACACTGTCCTTTCTCCATTGTATATGCTTGCTTCTTTTGTCATATATTAATTGACCATAGGTTTGTTGGTTTATTTATGGGCTTTCTACCCTTTTCCACTGATCTATATTTTGTTTTTGTGCCAGTATCATACTGTTTTGATGACTGTTGCTTTGTAGTATAGTCTGAAGCCATGGAGCCTGATTCTTCCAGCTCCGTCTTTTTCTTTCTTAGAAATGGTTTGGCTATTTGGTCATAAAAATGAAAAATTTTTTTGTTCTAGTTCTGTGAAAAACACTATTGGCTGTTTCATAGGAATTGTGCTGTTTGATAGGCAATCTTTTATGTTGCCTTGGATAGTATAGTTATTTCAACAATATTGTTTCTTTTCAGTCCAAGAACATGATATATCTTTCCATCTGTTTGTGTCATCTTTGATTTCTTTCATGAGCATCTTACAGTTTTCTGAGTACAGGTCTTTTGCCTCCTTTTGTTGCTTTATTCCAAGCTATTTTATTCTTTTTGATTCAATGATAAATGGGATTGTTTCCCTAATTTATCTTTTGTTGTTAGTGTATATGAATGTGAGAGATTTTTGTGCATTAATTTTATTTCCTGTAACTTTATTGAATTCACTGATGAGCTCTAGTAGTTTTCTGGTAGGTTTAGGATGTTCTATGTAGCATCATGTTGTCTCCAATGACATTTTTGCTTCTTTTCCAATTTGGATTCTCAATTTATTTATTTTTCTTCTCAGAGTACCATGGTTAGGACTTCCAAAACTATGTGGAATTAACAGTGATGAGATTGGATATCCTTGTCTTGTACCTGATCTTAGTGGAAATGCTTTCAGATTTTCACCAGTGAGAATGATACTAGCTGTGGGTTTATCATATATGGCCTTTATTATGCTGAGCTATGTTCCATCTCTACACACTTTCTGGGGAGGTTTTTTTTTCCGTTTTTTTCTTAATGAATTTTATTACAATTATATGTGTACAAAAATCATCACAACTCAGTTTGATAGCATTTGCGTCCCAAACCCTCAGTGCTTCTCTCCACCCCCCAGATTGTCTTGTTTGAAAAACCAAAGGTATTCCAAAGTCTGTAAATCATTGTCTGTTCTGCAAAGAAGTTCAATGTGTCTTTTTAGTTTCCACATGTAAGCGGTAGCATTGGGTGTTGCTGTCTAATTGTCTGACTGGTTTCACTTCGCATGATAATTTCTAGGTCCATTCATGTTGCTATAAATTTATTTCGTTCCTTTTAATGGCTGAGTAATATTCCATTGTATGTATGTACCATATCTTCTCTATCCACTCCTCTGTCGATGGGCATTTAGGTTGTTTCCATGACCTGGCTGTTGCATAGAGTGCTGCAGTGAATACTGGAGTACATGTGTCTTTTTGAGTCATGGTTTCCTCTGGATAGATGCCCAGGAGTGGGATTGCTGGGTCAAATGGTAATTCTATTTTGAGTTTTCTGAGGAATCTCCATACTGTTTTCCACAGTGGTTGCACCAATTTGCATTCCCACCAGCAGTGTAATAGGGATCCTTTTTCTCCACACCCTCTCCAGCACTTATTGTTTGTAGACTTTTTGATGATGGCCATTCTGGCCTGTGTAAGGTGGTACCTCATAGTGGTTTTGATTTGCATTCCTCTAACGAGGAGTGATGTTGAACATCTTTTCATGTGTTTATTTGCCATCTGCATGTCTTCTTTGGAGAATTGTCTACCTAGATCCTCTGCCCATTTTTTGATGGGGTTGTTTGTTTTTTTGGTATTGAGCTGTAGGAGGTGTTTATAAATTTTAGAGATTAATCTGGGAGGTTTTTTTTTTTTATCAGAAATGGGTGTTTAATTTTCTCAAACTTTTTCTGCATCTGTTGAGATGATCATAAGGTTTTTATGCTTCAGTTTGTTGATGTGGTGTATCACACTGGTTGACTTGCAGATACTGAAGAATCTTTGCATCCCTGGGATGAATCCCACTTGATCTTGGTGTATGATCCTTTTAATGTATTGTTGGATTCAGTTTGCTAATATGTTGTTGAGAATTTCTGTGTCTGTGTGCCTCAGTGATATTGGCCTTTAATTTTCTTCCTTTGTGATATCTTTGGTTTTGGTATCAGGGTGATGGTGGACTCATAGAACGAGCTTGGGAGTGTTCCTTTCTCTGCAATATTTTGGGAAGAGTTTCAGAAGGTTGGCATATTGTTGCTTGTAGTAGTCTCTTATGATCCTCTGTATTTGTTTTCAGTTGTAATTTCTCTCTTTTTTTTAATTTCTAATTTTATTGATTTGAGCGCTCTCCCTTTTTTTTCTTGATGAGTCTGGCTAATGGTTTATCAATTTTGCTTATCTTTTCAAAGAACTACCTTTTAATTTCATTGATCTTCTATTTTCTTTGTCTCTACCTTATTTCTATTATCTTTATTTTTAGATTTAAAAAAATTTTTCCATTATACCTGGTTTACAGATTTCTGTCAATTTTCCAGTTGCACAGTGTGGTGACCTGGTTACACATACATATATGGATTCATCACAAGTAATTAGACATAGTTCCTGGTGCTATACAGTAGGATCCCCTTGCTTTTCCACCCCAGAGGCAATAGTCTACAACTGTTAACCCCAGACTCCCATACCATCCCACTCCCTCCTCCACCCTCTTGGCAACCACAAGTCTGTTCTCCAAGTCCATGAATTTGTTTTCTGTAGAAAGGTTCATTTGTGCAGTATATTAGTTTCCAGATATAAGTGATTGCATATGGTATTTGTCTTTCTCCTTCTGACTTACTTCACTCAGTATGATGGTCTCTAATTCCATCCATGTTGCTGCAAATGACATTTTATTCTTTTTTTATGGCTGAGTAGTATTCCATCATGCATATATACTACATCTTCCTAATCCAATCATCTGTTGATGGACGTTTGGATTGTTTCCATGTCTTGGCTATTGTGAATAGTGCTGTAATGAACATGCATGTGCAAATGTCTTTTTCAATGAAAGTTTTGTCTCAGTATATGCCCAAGAGTGGGATTGCTGAGTCATATGGTAGTTCTATGTATAGTTTTCTAAGGTAGCTCCATACTGTTTTCCATAGTGGTTGTACCTGCTTACATTCCCGCCAACAGTGCAGGAGGGTTCTCCTTTCTCCATACCCACTCCAGCATTTGTTGTTTGTGGACTTATTAATGATGGCCATTCTGACTGGTGTGAGGTGGTATCTCGTGGTAGTTTTGATTTGCATTTCTCTAATCATCAGTTATGTTGAGGATTTTTTCCTGTGCTTGTTGGCCATCTGCATATGTTCTTTGGAGAAATGTCTATTCATGTCCTTTGCCCATATTTAAATTGGGTTGTTGGCTTTTTTGCTGTTGAGTTGTACAAGTTGTTTGTTTATTTTACAGAGATTAAGCCCTTGTTGGTTGCATCATTTGATACTGTTTTCTCTCATTCTGTAAGTTGTCTTTTAGTGTTGTTTTTTTTTTTTTTTTTGCTTTCCTTGCTGTGCAAAAGCTTGTCAGCTTGATTAGGTCCCATTGGTTTATCTTTGCTTTGGGAGACTGACCTGAGAAAACATTTCTAAGGTTGATGTCAGAGAATGTTTTGTCAATGTTTTCTTCTAGGAGTTTAATGGTGTCTTGTCTTATATTTAAGTCTTTAAGCCATTTTGAATTTATTTTTGTGCATGGTGTGAGAGTGTGTTCTAGTTTCATTGATTTGCATGCAGCTGTCCAGGTTTCCCAGCAATACTTTCTGAAATGACTGTCTTTTTTTCCATTTTATGTTCTTGCCTCCTTTGTCAAAAATCAATTGGCCATAGATGTCTGGGTTTATTTCTGGGTTCTCTATTCTGTTCCATTGGTCTGTATGTCTGTTTTGGTACCAATACCACACTGTCTTGATTACTGTGGCCCTGTAATATCACCTGAAGTCTGGGAGAGTTATGCCTCCCGCTTGTTTTTTGTTCCTCAAAATTGCTTTGGTGATTCTGGGTCTTTTGTGGTTCCATATAAATTTTTGGATTGTTTGTTCTAGTTCTGTGAAGAATGTCGTGGGTAATTTGATAGGGATGGTACTGAATTTGTAGATTGCTTTGGGTAGTATCGCCATTTTTACAATATTTATTTTTCCGGCCCATGAGCATGGAATATCTTTCCATTTCTTTGTATTTTCTTTGATCTCCTTGATTAATGTTTTGTAGTTCTCTGCATATAAGTCTTTTACCTCCTTGGTCAGGTTTATTCTCAGGTATTGATTTTTTGGGTACAATTTTAAAAGGTAAAGCATTTTGGTATTCTTTTTCTGATATTTCATTGTTAGTATACAGAAATGCAATTGACTTCTGAAGGTTAACCTTATATCCTGCTATTTTGCTGAATTTGTTGATCAGTTTGAGTAATTTTGGGGTTGAGTCCTTGGGGTTTTCTATATATAGTATCATGTCATCTGCATAGAGTGACAGTTTTACCTCTTCTCTTTCTATTTGGATGTCTTTTATTTCTTTTGTTTGCTTGATTGCTGTAGCTAGGACTTCCAATACTATGTTGAATAACAGTGGTGAGAGTGGGTATCCTTGCCTTGTTCCAAATTTTAGTGGGAAGGCTTTCAGCTTTTCTCCACTGAGTATTATATTTGCTGTGGGTTTGCTGTAAATGTTAAGGAATGTTCCCTCTATACCCACTTTGGTAAGAGTTTTGATCGTGAATGGACGTTGGACTTTGTCAAATACTTTTTCTGCATCTATTGAGATGATCATGTGGTTTTTGACTTTTCTTTTGCTAATGTGGTGTATGATGTTGATTGATTTGTGTATGTTGAACCATCCTTGTGCACCTGGGATGAATCCTACCTGGTCATGGTGTATGATCTTTTTTATATGTTGTTGCATTCGGTTGGCTAATATTTTGTTGAGAATTTTTGCATCTATATGCATCAAAGATATGGGCCTATAGTTTTCCTTTTTCATGGTGTCTTTGGTTTTGGAATTAAGGTGATGTTGGCATCATAGAATGTCTTTGGGAGTGTTCCTTCTTCTTCAACCGTTTGGAAAACTTTAAGGAGGATGGGTATGAGTTCCTCTTTGTTTGTTTGGTAGAATTCGCCTGTGAAGCCATCTGGTTCTGGACTTTTATTTGTACGGAGTGTTTTTATGACATACTCAATTTCATTTCTAGTGATTGGTCTGTTCAGTTGATCTTTCTTCTTGATTCAGTTTTGGCAGGCTGTAAGTCTCTAGGAAGTTGTTTATTTCTTCTAGGTTGTCAAATTTGTTGACATACAATTGTTCATAGTGTTCTCTTTTTTTTATTTCTGCCGTTATCTGTTGTGACTTCTCCTTTTTCATTTCTTATTTTTTTTTATTTGTTTTTTTTCTCTCCTCTTCTTGGTAAGTCTAGCCAGAAGTTTGTCAATTTTGTTTACCTTTTCAAAGAACCAGCTCTTGGTTTTATTGATTTTTTTTCTATTGTTTTTTGGAGTCAGATGTGCTACCATTGCACCACAAGGTCACATATTTTTCTATTGTTTTTTGAATATTTTATTGATTTCCTCTCTGATCTTTATGATTTCCTTCCTTCTGCTCACTTTAGGGTTTTTTTGTTCTTCTTTTTCTAATTCATTTTAGGTGATGGGTTAAGTTGTTGATTTGAGATTTTTCTTTTTTTTTTGAGGAAGGCCTGTATTGCTATGAATTTCCCTCTGAGCACTGCTTTTGTGGCATCCCATAGGTTTGGAGTGAGTTTTGTCTTCATTATCATTTGTCTCAAGGTATTTTTTAATTTCTTTCTTGATTTCCTCATTGACCCATTCGTTTTTTAGTAGCATGTTGTTTAGTCTCCATGTAGTGTGTTTTTTCTCATTTCCTTTCCTGTGGTTGATTTCTAGCTTCATGCCTCTGTGGTCAGAGAAGATACTTGAAATAATTTCTATGCTTTTAAAATTTGTGCCCCAGTATGTGATCTATCCTTGAGAATGTTCCATGTGCACTTGAGAAGAATGTATATTCTGATTTGTTTTTGGATGTAATGTCCTGAAAATGTCAGTTAGGTCTAACTTTTCTATTGTGTCATTTAGGATCTCTGTTGCCTTACTGATTTTCTGCCTCGAGGATCTGTCCATTGATGTAAGTGAAGTGTTAAAGTCTCCTACTATTATTGTATTCCCATCTATTTCTCCTTATTATGTCCAATAGTGCTTGTTGTAGGTACTTGGGTGCTCCTATATTAGGGGCATATATACTGAAGATTGTAATATCCTTTTCTTGATTGGATCCTTTAACAATTAAATAGTGTCCTTCTTTGTCTTTCTTTATGGCTTTCATCTTAAAGTCTGTTTTGTCTGATATGAGTATTGCGTCTCCTGCTTTCCTTTCTTGTCCATTGGCATGAAATATCTTTCCCCATCCCCTCACTTTCAATCTATCTGTGTCCTTTCCCCTAAGGTTAGCCTCTTGTAGGCAGCAGATTGTAGCTTTTTGCTTTTATATCAATTCTGCCACTCTGTGTCTTTTGATTGGAGCATTCAGACCATTGACATTTAAGGTGATTATCGATAGATATGTATTCATTGACATTTTAGACCTTGTTTTCTGGTTGATTCCATGTTTCTCTTTTCTTTTTTTGGTTGGATGGTTTCCATTTATTTTATGCTTGAGTGCTTTTTCTTTTCAGTATTTGTGGATGTTATGTTCCATTTTGATTTGTGGTTGCCCTGTTTTTTAAGTATGTTAACACCTTCTTGTATCTGCTTGCTGTAGCCTGATAGCCATATAGGCTTAAACACATCATTAAAATTTTTTTTGAAGAGTTAAAAAGAGTCTATATTTTCTTATTTTCCCTCCCCATAATGTATGATTTTGTTTAATTTTTTTTAGCATCTTCATGTTTAGATCTGTATGCTGGCTTATTCAAATGATTGCTTTCCATTTGTGGTTTCCTCCATTCTATTTCTTACTTTTTACATTTTTTTAAATAGGAGCCCTTTCAGCATTTCTTTTAGATAAGGTTTACTGTTGCTGTACTCTTTTAGCTTTTGTTTGTTGGAGAAATTCTTTATTTTCCCTTCTATTTTAAATGATATTTTTTCTGGGTGGAGTATTCTAGGTTGCAAATTTTTTTCTTTAGCACTTTAAATATATTTTGCCACTCCCTTCTGGCCTGTAGTGTTTCTGTAGAGAAATCAGCTGACAGCCTTATTGTGGAATCCCTTATAATTAACACTTTGCTTTTCTCTTTCTGCCTTTAGGATCCTCTCTTTATTTTTTATTTTTTTGTCTTTTTTGTCTTATCTAGGGCCACACCCGAGGCATATGGAGGTTCCCAGGCTAGGGGTCTAATAGGAACTGTAGCTGCCAGCCTTCACGACAGCCACAGCAACGTGAACCTACACACAGCTCACGGAAACGCCAGATCCTTAACCCACTGAGCAAGGCCAGGGCTTGAACCCACAACCTCATGGTTCCTAGTCGGATTCCTTAACCACTGAGCCATGACAGGAACTCCTCTTTATCTTTAATTATTGCCATTTTTAATATAACATGCCTTGGTGTGGGTCTGTTTGGGTTCAACTTGTTTGGGGCCCTCTGTGCTTCCTGTATCTTTATGTCAGATTCCTTCAGATTTGGAAAGTTTTCAGACATAATTTCTTCAAATATATTTTCAATCCCCTTTTCTTTTTCTTCTCCTTCTGGAATTCCTATTATGCATATATTGGGCCACTTGATATCCCACAGGTTCCTTATATTGCTTTCATGTTTTTTCATTTGGTTTTCTGTCTGCTGTCCTGATTGGGTGATTTCCATTATTCTATTTTCTATGTCGCCAATTCGTTCCTCTGTATTATTCAAACTGCAAATGAGTTTTCTAGCTTTTCTTAGCTCCTCCTTATATTTTCTAGTTCCTTTCTAAAGGAATCTGCATTTCTGTTTTCATCTTCTCTTAATTTCTTGATATTCAGCCTTAATTCCTCAAGTGTTTTCACTACCTCCCTTCTGAACTCCACTTCTGTCAGACTGCAGAGGTCTGTTTCATTGTTGGCTGCTTTAGATGACTTGTCCTATTCTTTTAACTGGAAATGGTTTGAGCTTCTTCATCTTGCTTATGATTTTCATTTTTTGTGAGTTTGGGGAAGCCACAGTGTAGTCTTGTAAGGCTACTTCTAGGCAAGAGCAGCCCTTTGTATTTTTTTGGTGGGGTTACTATCTATTTTTGGTGTGGGAGTTTGAATATTTGGTGTCTCTTTCTTTGGTGTGAGCAGGCTGTTGTCTCCCTTGTGCTCTGTGTGTTTTCAGGGAGAATGAAGCAATGGGTAGGGCCAGCAGTTGGTGCCTGGTCTCTGGGCTCTCAACAGCAGCAAGGACCTGCAGGAAGGTGGCACTGGCTACTCCTAGTTGCAGGGCCCTACGAAGTGGTGATGAGCTCTAGGCAGATCTACCAGGTGTCCAAAGAAATTGGCAGTAGCAGCAGCAGGATGTATGATTTCCCAGGGGAGTGAGAGCCACAACAGCTAGTGTTCAATTGCAAAGCCCTCCTCTGAGGTGATTGGAACTACAGGTGGTACCGGTTCAGGGACTACTAGTGGTAGTGGGCCATGATCATCTCTAGAGCTAGTGATAACTGTGGTGGTTTGCTCCCTGCACCTCTAGTCCATGCATGAAGCAACCCATCTCACTTAGTCCACATAAAGGGTGCTGTACAGGTTGTTCCTAGTTGCAGGGTCATGGGAAGTGATAGAGATCAGGCATATGGGTACGGCCCAGAGCACTTAGCAGTGGGAGCAGCGGGGTTGGTGTGTTCCCAAGAGTGCAAGAGCACCCACAAGTGGTGTTCAGTCCCAATGCCCTTCTCTGTAGTGCCCTTGAGGTGACTGGGGATGCAGGTGGTGCCTATTCATGGACCCCTAGTGGTAACATGTCATTCTCATTTCTGGAGCCAGAGATAACTGTTGTGGTTTGCCTCTGTCTCTTGTAGACCGTGCAGGAAGTACCTTGTCCTGCTAAGCCCATACAGGATGTGTTGCACAAGGTGCTCTTAGTTACAGGTTCCTGGGAAGGGACGAGCACCTGGGCATTGCCTGGAATATTTGGCAGTGGCAGGTGTGCTCCAAGGGGAGCGAGAGTGACAGCATGTAGTGTTCTGTTGTAATGTCCTTCTCTGTGGTGCCCTCTGAGGTGGTTGTGGCTGCACGTGATTTTTGTTCAGGTGTCCCCTGTGGTTGGTGGGCCATGTCCTCCTCTGGAGTCAGGGATAACTGTGGTGATTTGCTCCTGCCCCCTGCAGGCCACCAGGAAGAACCCTGTCCCACTTAGACCACAAAGGAGATGCTGCACCAACTGCACCTCGTTGTATGGACTTGGTAGGGGAGAGCCAACAAGTGTCTGGGTGCTGCCCTGAGGGTTTGGCAGTGGCAGCTGCAGGGTGGGTGCATTCCCAGGGGAGTGATAGCAACAGTCTCTGGTGCTTGGTAGGCCCCATGTTGCACTTAGCCCCCTGCTGCCCTTAGCCCACGCTAGAGATGCCTGGTCACCAGTAGCCTGCACAAGAAGTGCCCAATCTCTGGTATAGGAGCAAAAGTCTTATGGATGGTTGCTTTGGAGATGCCAAACCACTGCAGACAAGCAAGTGGCCTCTGTATTGTGGGTACTCTGCACCCTAGGAATCCTGGTCCACCGTGGTCTAGCAAGCTGCTTCCAGTTGTGGGTGAATTGTGCCCAAAGATGCCTGATCCACAGCAGTCTAGCAAGGGGTTTCTGGTTGCATGGCCCAGGTGGGGTGTGTCCAGAAGATGCCATGGCAACAGCGATCTAGCAAGCAGCTTCAGCTACCCAGCTACCATGGTTTGCTCTGGGGTCTCCCTGCCCTTTGCAAGGTCCTCTCCAGCTGCTGGAATTTTGTGCTTATTCCAACCAGCTCTTGACACTTAGGCTACTGGAGGCCCATGACCGATCCACCCCACCCTCTGCCATGCTGGTTCAAGGTGCTTCCTATAGTGGTCAGCCCCTCCTCTTCTTCTCCTCCCCATCAATGGAGGCTTGCCACTCCTGCAGGACCAGACCTCCCCTGTTCCTTCTGTCCTGGTGTTCCACTCCCCAGCAGGTAGAGTATGGCTCTCCCACCCATGACACACTGCTTCCTAGCCCCCTAGGCTATCTCCACAACACCAACCCTAGCCCTCTCCTGGTGACTGACCTCTGGAGCCTAAGTCTCAGCTCCCAGCCCCTCCCGAGCATCTCTGGCTGTGGTGTCTGTGCCAGTGTTCAGATGATCTGTGTGTGGAGGCTCTCATTCTGCTTTGCCATTCTCAGTCCAGCTGCTGCACTTTTCTCAGGCTTTGAGGTTACCTCTGGCTCAGCCCCAGGGTGTGGGTTCCTTTTCTCCTTCACAGCTCCCTCCCTGGAGTGCTGGTGTCATCCTGATTCCTTTTCTCTGTCTCTCTCTCTATTTTTTTTTTTGTTGTTGTTGTTCTACCCAGTTATGTCAAGAGTTTCTTGCAGTTTTTGGAGGTTTAAGTTGTGCCAGCATTCAGCTGATGTTTTTTCCAAGTTGTTTTACATTTTGATGTGTTTCTTTGATGTGTTTGTGGGAGAGGGTGAATGTGACCTCTTACTCCTCCGCCATCTTGCCACAACCCCTCTATTCTGATTTTTATAATTTCTTTCTTCTACTAACTTTGGCTTTTGTTTGTTCTTTTGCTAGTTGCTTTGGATATAAGTTGAGATTGTTTATTTGGGATTTTTCTAGTTTCCTGAGGTGGAATTGTATTGCTATGAACTTCCCTCTTAGAATTGCTTTTTCTGTGTCCCATAGGTTTGGATCATTGTGTCTTCATTGTCATTTATCTTTAGGTATTTTTTGATTTCCTTTTTGATTTCTTCAGTGATCCATTGCTTGTTTATTACCATATTGTTAAGCCTCCACGTATTTTTTTTTTCTTGTGGTTGATTTCTAGTCTCATAGTGTTGTGGTCTGAAAAAATGCTTGATATAATTTCAATTTTCTTAAATTTACTGATGCTTGATTTGTGGCCTAAGCTGTGATCTATCCTGGAGAATGTTGCTTGTGTACATGAGAAGAAAGTATATTCTGCTTTCAGATGAAAAATTCTATCTGGTCTAAGGTGTCATTTAAGGCCTTTGTTTTTGCTGATTTTCTTTCTGGATGCTCTGTCCGTTGATGAAAGTGAGGTGTTCAAGTCCACCACTGTTATCATATTATTGTTGATTTTTTTCCTTTATAGCTGTTAGCAGTTGCCTTATATATTGAGGTGATCCTATGTTGGGTGCCTATATGTTTACAATTGTTATATCTTCTTGGATTGATTTCTTGATCATTGGGTAGACACTTTTTCTATTTACAGAAGACTTTTCAATATTTCCTTTAAGTTCGGTTTAGTATATCTGTATTTTTAGTTTTTGTTTGAGGCATTGTTTATCTCTCCTTTTATTCTAAATGATAATCTTCCTGGATAGAAAATCTTAGGTTGCAGATTTTTCCATTTCAGGACTTTTAATATATCTTGCCACTCTCTTCTAGCCTGCAAAGTTTCTGTAAAGAAATTAGCGATAGCCTTATGGGGGTTACCTTATAAAGAACTTTTTATTTTGCTGCCTTTAGAATCTTTTAAATTTTGCCATTTTTTATTATGATATATCTTGGTATAGGTCTGTTTGGGTTTATCTTGAGACCCTCTGTGCTTCCTGTACCTGGGTATCTGTCTTCTTTAGGATTAGGAAGTTTTCAGCAATAATTTCTTCAAATACATTTTCTTTTTTTTGCCTTTTTTTGTCATTTTTTATGGCCGCACCCACGGCATGTGGAGGTTCCCAGGCTAGGGGTCTAATCGGAGCTGTAGCCACTGGCCTGCGCCGCAACCACAGAAACGCAGGATCCGAGCCACGTCTGCAACCTACACCACAGTTCACAGCAATGCTGGATCGTTAACCCACTGAGCAAGGGCAGGGATCGAACCCGCAACTTCATGGTTCCTAGTCGGATTCATTAACCACTGCGTCACAACGGGAACTCCTTCAAATACATTTTCAATCCCCCTTTCTTTCTTCTCCTTCTGAGATCCCTATTATAAAGATTGGCATACTTTATATTATCCCATAGGTCTCTTGTATTGCTTTCTTTTTTCAATTTGGGTTGTCTACTGTTCTAATGGTGTGATTTCTCTTCTGTCTTTCAGATCAATTACTCTTTCTTCTGCATTATTCATTCTGCATTATTCTTTGCCTTTAATCCAGCTTTCATCTCTGTAAATGAATTCTCTAATTTTTCTTAGCTCCTCCTCATAATTTCTAGTTCCTTTTTGCAGTAGTCTGCATTTGTCAATCAGCTTTCTTCTTTTCTTTTCTTTCTTCCTTTATTTCTTTTTGCTTTTTGCTTTTTCTTTTTTTTTTTTTTTTTTTGCTTTTTTAGGGCTGCACCTGAAGAAGTTCCCAGGCTACAGGTCTAATCGGGGCTATAGCTGCCAGCCACAGCAACATGGGATCCGAGCCATGTCTGCAACCTACACCACAGCTCATGTCAATGCTGGATGCCCAACCCACTGAGCAAGGCCAGGGATTGAACCCACATCTTCATGGATATTAGATTCATTTCTGCTGTCCCTGATAAGTTTTCTTAATTCTGTCAGCATTTTCATTATCTCATTTTGAACTCAGTATCTGTTGGACTGAAGAGATCTTTTCATTGTGCCTTCAGGGAGATTCACTTGGTCTTTTAACTGGGGCTAGGCTCTCTGCTTCTCAATTTACCTATATTTCTTATTCTGTGAATTTAGGAGAACTATCTACTGAGGTCTTGGAGAGCTATTTATATGGAGGAGTGTCCCTGCATAGCTTGTGTGGGTTTAATATTTTTGGCATGAGGGCTATTTTAGGATGGATTCCTTCCATCTCTTTTCTCAGTGTGTGCTGGCCATTATCCCTTTGATATGGGTGTGCAGATGTGGTGACTCACACACACTCCTGGGGCCCATGATGCTGGGGGCAGTCATTGGTGCCTACTTGCAAGTCCTTCAGTGGCAGTGACCTATGCCTACTTCTGGAGCCTGAAATAGCAATGGTGGCTAGTGCCCACCCCTGGAGATTGTGTAGGTGGTGTCCTGTTTTCAGATAGCATGCATGGGGAAAGAAGATCCTATGTCAGTTCTACCCCTTTCCTCATATCCCCCACCCCCCAACAGTTGTGCCTTGCCTCTCTGGCAGGCCCAGGCTTCTTCCGTATACACCCTTGATTTCAGCCACACTACACTCTAGCCCCTTCAGACTGACTCCATGCAACCAACTCCAGTCTTGTCCCTAGATCTGACCTCTGAAGTCTGAGCTTCAGCACCCAGCCCCTGACTTGCACTAGCAAACTGGAGGGCACAGGGTAGTAGCACTAACCATCTGTGCAGGTCTCTCTCCTTTTTGCCTTCCACAGACTCATTGTTGTGCTCTCTTCTGAGGCCCCAAATGTCCCCATCCATCTTGGCTGATTTCCCTGCCAGTGTGAGGACTTCCCAGTGTGCAGGAACATTTACTCTGTTACAGCTCCTTCCCAGGGTGTAGATGCTTTCCTGATTCCTTTCTCTATTTTTTTCTTTCTTCTTTTGTACTACCTAGATGTAGAGATGTTCTTGCCTTTTCAGAAGTTTGAGGTCTTCTGCCAGTGTTCAGTAGATGTTCTTTGAGCGTTTTTCCACATGTAGACGTATTTTTGATGTATTTGTGGGAGGAGGTGAGTTCAATATCCTAATCCTCTGCCATCTTCATCACTCTCCTCCAAAAGTTGTAATAGCTTTTTTTTTTTTTTAAGTGGAGTCTTTAGGATTTTCTATATATAATGTCATCTACAAATAGTGATAGTTTTACTTCTTTATTTCCAACTTAGACGTTGTTTATTTTTTTGCCTAACTCTTCTTGCTGCGACTTCCAACACTCTGTTGAGTAAAAGTGGTGAGAGTGGGCATCCTTGTCTTATTCCTGACCAGCTTTTGGCCATAGAGTATAATGTTAGCAATAGACTTGTCCTATATAGGCTTTATTATATTGAGGTATGTTCCCTCCACACTCACTTTGTGGAGAACATTTTGTCATAAATGGATCTTGAATATTGTAAAATGCCTTCTCTGCATTTATTGATGATATGTTTTATCCTTCATTTTGTTAGTGTGCTATATCACATTGATTTTTGTAGCTATTAAACCATTCTTGCATTCCCGGAATAAATCCCACTTTTTTATGTTTTTGTTTTTTTTATTTATTAGAGTTGTTTTACAATATTGTACCAATTTCTGCTGTACAGCAAAGTGACCCAGTCATACACATATATATATACACACACACCTTTCCTTTCTTATTTCCATCATGGTCTATCCTAAGAGACTAGATATATTATAGTCCCCTGTGCTATAGAGTAGGACCCCATTCTTTCCATTCTAAATGTAATAGTTTGCATCTAGTAATTCCAAACTCCGATTCCATCCCACTCCCTTCCCTCCTACCCCACACAAGTCTGTTCTCTATGTCTGTGAGTCTGTTTCTGTTTTGTAAATAGGTTCATTTTTGTCATATTTTAGATTCCACATATAAGTGATAACATGGTATTTGTCTTTCTCTTTCTGACTTCATTTAGTATGAGAATCTCTAGTTCCATCTGTGTGGCTGAAAATGGCATTATTTCATACTTTCTATGGCTGAGTAGAATTCCATTGTATATATGTACCACATCTTAATCCATTCATCTGTTAATGGACATTTAGGTTGCCTCCATGTCTTGGATATTATGGATAGTGCTGCTATGAACATAAGTGCATGTATCTTTTTGAATTATAATTTTGTCTGGATACATGCCCAGGAGTGAGAGTGCTGGATCATGTGTTAATTCTATGTTTAATTTTCAGGGGTACCTCTGCACTGTTTTCCATGGTGGTTGTTACAATTTACATTCCTATCAACAGTGCAGGAGGGTTCCCTTTTCTCTACACCCTCTCTAGCATTTGTTATTTGTAGACTTTTTAATGATGGCCATTCTGACTGGTGTGAGGTGGTATCTCATTGTGGTTTAGATTTGCATTTCTCTAATAATTATAATGTTGAGCATCCTTTTATGTGCCTATTGGCTGTCCATATGTTTTTAGAGAAATGTCTATTTAGGTCATGTTTCCATTTTTCAATTTTTTTTTCTGTTGTTGAGTTCTATGAGTTGTTTTTATATTTTGGAGATTAGGCCCCTGTTGGTTGCACCGTTTGCAACTATTTTTTCCCATTCCATAGATTGTCTTTTCTTTTTTTATTTTTTTGTGTTGTCCTTTGTTGTGCAAAAGCTTGTAAGTTTGATTAGGTCCCATTCATTGATTTATTTATTTTTATTTCTATTGCCTTGGGAAACTGACTTAAGAACATTTGTACAGTTTTTTGTCAGAGAATGTTTTGCTTATGATCTCTTCTAGGGGTTTAATGGTGTCTTATGTTTAGGTCTTTAGCCATTTTGAGTTTATTTTTGTGCATGGTGTGAACGTGTATTCCAGTTTCATTGATTTACATACAGCTGTCCAATTTTCCTAGCACCACTTGCTGAAAAGACTATCTTTTTCCAGCTTTATATTCTTGCCTCTTTTGTTGAAGATTGACTGTAGGTGTCTGGGTTTATTTCTGGGCTCTCTGTTCTGTTCCATTGACCCATATGTCTGTATTGTACCAGTACCACACTGTCTTGATTACTGTACCTTTGTAATATTGTCTGAAGTCTGGGAGAGTTAATGCCTCCTGCTTTGTTTTTTGTTTGTTTTTTCTCCCTCAGGATTGCTTTGGCAATTTGGGGTCTTTTATGGTTCCAGATAAATTTCAGGATTATTTGTTCTAGTTGTCTGAAAAATGTCATGGATAATTTGATAGGGATTGCATTAAATCCGTAAATTGCTTTGGGTAGTATGGCCATTTTAACAGTATTCTTCCAATTCAGGAGCATGGGATATCTTTGCATTTCTTTGAATCCTCTTTCATTTCCTTGATTAATGTTTTGTAGTTCTCAGCATATAAGTCTTTCACCTCCTTGGTCAGGTTTATTCCTAGGTATATGATTTTTCTTGGGTGTGATTTTAAAAGCTATCTTTTTTTTAATATTCCTTTTCTAATATTTCATTGTTATACAGAAATGCAACTGACTTCTGAATGTTAATCTTGTATCCTGCTACTCTGCTGAATTTATCAGTTTGAATAACTTTTGTGTGAAGTCCGTAGGATTTTCCATGTATAGTATCATGTCATTGACATAGAGTGACAATTTTACATTTCTCTTCCAATTTGGATACCTTTTATTGCTTTTGTCTGATTGCTGTAGCTAGGACTTCCTATACTATGTTGAATAAAAGTGGTGAGAGTGGGCATATTTGTCTTGTTCCATGTTTTAGAGGGAAGGCTTTCAGCTTTTTGCCACTGAGTATTATATTGGCTGTGGGTTTATCATTAATCATTTTTACGATGTTGAGATGTTCCCTCTATACCCACTTTGGTAAGAGTTTTCATCATGAGTGGATGTTGGATTATGTCAGATCCCTTTTCTGCATCTATTGAGATTATCATATGGTTTTTTTTAATTCTTTTGTTAATGTGGTATATGATGTTGATTGATTTGAGTATGTTGAACCATTCTTGTGAACTTAGGATGTATCCTAGTTGGTCCTGGTATATGACCTTTATTATGTGCTGTTGGATTCAGTTTGCTAAACTTTCGTTGAGGATATTTGCATCTATATTCCTCAAAGATATTGGCCTATAATTTTCTTTTTTTGTCACACCTTTGGTTTTGGTATTAGGGTGATGGTGGTTTCATAGAATGTCTTTGGGAGTGCTCTTTCTTCTTCAGTCTTTTGGAAGAGTTTAAGAAGCATGGGTATAAGTTCTTTGTATGTTTGGTAGAACTTGCCTGTAAAGCCATGTAGTCCTGGACTTTTGTTTGTAGGGAGTTTTTTCTTAAATTATATATTCAGTTTCATTTCTGGAGATCTGTTCAGGTTATCTACTTCTTTTTGATTCAGTTTTGGTGGCCTGTATTTTTCTAGACGTTTTCCATTTCTTCTAGGTTGTCAAATTTGTTGGTGTATAATTGTCCATCGTGTTCTCATGTTTTTTTTTTGTATTTCTGCAATAACCATGAGGTTTCTCATTTTTCCTTTCTTATTTTAGTTGGCTTCTCTCTTTTTCTTGGTGATTCTGGCCAGAGGTTTGTCAATTTTCTTTACCCTTTCAAAGAACCAGCTCTTGGTTTTATTGATTTTTTTTCCTATTGTTTTTAAATCTGTAGATGCCTGCTGACTTTAGGTTTTGTTTTTCTAATTCTTTTAGGTGGTAGGTTAGTTTGTTGATTTGAGATTTTTCCTCTTTTGTGAGGAAGGACTGTATCACTATGAATGTCCCTCTAAGAACTTTTGTGGCATCACATATATATTTTTTTCACAATTTTTTTTAATTTATGTTTTTTAAAATTTTTTTTGAATTACAGCTGGTTTACAGATTTGTCAGATTTTCCAACTGCACCACGTGGTGACCCGGTTACATGTACGTATATGGATCTGTCACATGTAATTAGATATAGTTCCCCATGAAATACAGTTGGATCTCCTTGCTATTCCATCATTGAAGCACTAGTTATCCCCATTCCCTCCCACCCCTCCTCCGCCCCCTTGGCAACCACAAGTCTGTTCCCCAAGTTCGTGATTTTCTTTTCTGTTGAGATGTTCATTTGTGCAGTGTTTTAGACTCCAGTTATAAGAGATTTCATATGACATCTGTCTTTTCTCCTTCTGACTTGCTTCACTCAGTATGAGGGTTTCTAATTTCATCCACGTTGCTGTGAATGACATTATTTTATCCTTTTTATGGCTGAATAGTATTCCATCGTGTATATATACCACATCTTCCTAATCCAGTCGTCTGTCAATGGACATTTGGGTTGTTTCCATGTCTTGGCTATTGTGAATAGTGCTGCAGTGAACATGCGTGTGCAAGTGTCTTTCTCCAGGAAATTTTTGTCTGGATATATGCCCAAGAGTGGGATTGCTGGGTCATATGGTAATTCTATGTAGTTTTCTAAGGTACCTCCACACTGTCTTCCATAGTGGCTGCACCAGCCTACATT
>PVHT021183634.1:22346327-22359665 GCA_004024745.2 Catagonus wagneri | reverse complement strand
TTTTTTTTTTTTTCACATTTTCCCCCTCTGTGGTGTGATTTCTAGTTCTATTGTGGTCAGAGAAGATGCTTGAAATAATTTCTGTACTCTTAAATTGGTTGAGAATGGTTTTGTGCGCCAGTATGTGGTCAATCCTAGAGAATGTCCTGGATGCACTTGAAAAGAATGTATGTTCTGTTTATTTATTTTTTGGATATATTGTCCTGAAGATATTGATTAAGTCTGTTTTATTGTGTCATTTAGGATCTGTATTGCCTTGTTGATTTTATGTCTAGATTTGTCTATTGATATGAATCAGGTGTTGAAGTCTCTATTACTGTTCCAATAAATCCCACTTGATTATGCTGTATAATCCTTTTATACAATGAATTTGTTTTGCCAATATTTCATTGAGGATCTTTGCATCTGTGTTCATTGGGGATATTGGCCTGTAATTTTCTTGTGGTGTCTTTGTCTGGTTTTGGAGTCAGGGTAATGCTAGCCTCATAAAATTAGTTTGAAAGTATTCTTTCTTTCTTCTCCTTTTTTGAGAAGGACTGGTATTAATTTTCCATGATTCAATCTTGGAAGGCTTTTTTTTTTAATTTCTAGGAGTTTATCTATTTCTAGGTTGTCCAATTTATGTATAATTATTCATAGCAGTCTCATGATCTTGTGTATTTCCGTGGCATCAGTTGTCACATTTCTTATTTCTGAGTTTGAGTTTTCTTTTTGTTATTGTGTTTAGATAAAGACTTGTCAATTTATGTTTTCAAAAAACTAGGTCTTGGTTTCTTTTTTTTTTTTTTCTTGCTATTGTCTTTTTAGTCTCTTGCATTTATTTCTGCTTTTTATTTTCTTCCCCCTACTAATATTGGACTTCACTTACAGTTATTTGAAATTTTTCTTGTTCTTTGAAGTAGGCATTTATCATTATGAATTTCCATCAGCCCGTAAGTTATTGTATGTTCTTTCCATTTCCATTTGTCTCAGGTATTTTTCGATTTCTCTTTTCCATTGGTGGTCAGTATATGTTTTTTAATCTCTATGTATTTGTGTATTTTCCAGTTTTCTTCTAGTAATTATTAGTTTCATATCATTGTAGTCAGAAAAGATGCTTGATAATGAGTTCAGTCTTTTAGAAGTTCCCAGGCTAGGAGTTGAATTGGAGCTGTATCCATGGCTTACAACACTGCCAAAGAAATGCCGTGTCTGAGCCACATCTACGACCTACACCACAGCTCAAGGTAATGCTGGATCCTTAATCTGCTGAGCAAGGCCAAGGATGGAACCTGCATCCTAATGGATACTAGTAGGGTTTGTTGGGTTTGTTACTGTTGAGCCACAATGGGAAATCCGATATGATTTCAGTCTTAAATTTACCAAGGTTTGTCTTGTGGCCTAGCATGTTATTTATCCTGGAGAACATTCCGTGTGCCTTTTAAGAATGTGTATTCTGTTGTTAGATGGAATGTTACATATATTTCAGGTCTGTCTGGTCTGATACATCATTAAAGGTCAATGCTGTCTTATTTTGTCTGCTATCTACTATTTGTCTGGTATCTACTATTATTGCATAGCCATATTTATTTCTCCCTAATAAGCTTGCTTTATATATCTAGGTATTCATGACTTTCTTTTCATCTAGGACTAGTCTGTCCTGTTGTGTTCTGAATCTCATTCTTTCTTGACCACAAAAGGGATTCCCTTTTTCAGTTATCTTTCCCCCATAAAGTTCATCTCTACTTCTGTCTCGTTTCCATTAGCATACTGGAAAACCCACTGTCTCACACAAAAAATGCCCATTAACCCTTCCTCAGCTTTACTTTAGAGAAATTTTTGCATAAGTTCTGCAGAATCTACTTCCCTTTCTTTACATTCTATCTACTTAAACATCCTTTAACTTGTAAGTAATGCATGAACACATTCTTGTTATGAAAAATCCAAACATTTAGGAATAAAACTAAAAGCCATCTATTTCAACCTACCCTCCTCACTGGAAGTCACTGCTGTGATTAGTTAAAAATGCTTCTTTCAAGATCTTCTTATGCTAATTTACATACATATTTACCTATAGAGATATCTAGCATGTCTTATGTTTTATACAAATGAAGTTGTACTGTTCTGAATTGTTCACATTCTGTAACTTTTTTCACTCAGTGACTGAAATTTTATTTCAGTATTAATAGCTCCGTATTCTGTATTACCTAGAAAGGATCTATCATGTTGGACTTAATCATTTCTCTCTTCATAGAGATCAAAATTTTGTTCTGCTGTAAGTAATGCTGCAACAATCATCCTTGGACACATTTCTTCACAACTGATACTTCCTTTAGGATAGTATGAAGTGATTTTGGGTCAGCTCTTCAGTTCTCACTAATCTTGCTTCTATCCCTATCCTTCCATAAGAATTCTGTCACACTCTCCATTTTGTTTTCCTGTCATCTTGGTCTCGTAACAGCATTTGATAGTTGACATACCTTCCTTTTTTTGAAATGTCCTTTTTGCTTTGGTGATAAAACCCTCTTTTGGTTTTCATAATTCCCCTGTCTTCCTTTACCTCTCCTTTTTTGGTTCTCATTCTACTTGGTCTCTAGATGTTGGGCACTCATCAGACTGTCTTGAGCCTCTTTGCTCTGGCTTCTCTTCCTGGGTGATCTCACACAGCTCTGTTCTTGAGAACCATCTATATTACAGGGTCTTTCATCCTATTCCACTCAAGACTAGAACCCAATCATCCACCTGCTATCATTCATCTTAAACGTATACCACCAGCACATCTTTATATGCCCAAAGAGAACCTGACCCACTTCTTCTAATCTTTACTCCATTACATGGCACCCCAACGACCTAGTTGCTCAAACCAAAACCCTGGTACCTGCTCTAGAGGAGTGGATTCTACTAGCTACTTCCAGAAACCCTTGGGTTATCTTTCCTTGGATGCTAAGAAGTCAGCAGTTTGTCCCCTCTGCCACCTCTCTGCTATCCCCAATTCCAGTTGTCATCATCTTTGGCCTAGGTAAATGCCAAATCCTAACTTGTTTTCCTGTTTCTCACCTCCCTCTCCAACCCATTTTTTCATACAGCTGCCAAAGCAAGCTCTTAATATCCAAGCACGTTTCTTCTGGCTTACCCTTTAATGGCTTCCCTTTGCACCTAGAACAAGAAAGTCTTTGGATGACTGGGTGCTGCCACTATCTGGCTCTATTTAATGCTTTGCTGATGGGTCTATAATGTACCAAGTTCTTTCAGAACTTAGTGCATTGTTGCATGTTCTTCTCTGCTGGAAAAATTCTCTGGCTCTTTCCTGATCTTTTTTTTTTTTTTTTTAACCATCAGATCTTAGCTTAGTCACCTCACAGAATCGCTCCTTCCCAAGCATATTCCCCTATAATTCTCAATTACTGTACCCATTTGTTCCTGGCCTCATAGGATACAGAGGTTCTAAACATTATTTTGCCTGCCTTTCCAGAATGTTTGTTCTATGAGAAGGGTGTCTTTACACAGCTCTATCCCTAGCCTAGCACAGTGCCTGCCATGTATGAGGCATTCAATTATTTTGAGAATTTATCAGCATCCTGATTTTAGATGTGGAAAGAAATCCAGCTAAGGGCCCATCATTTTACTAGTTATTTGGATTGTTTCACTGAGAGACAATTGTAGAAGTTCAGAATATGTACTTGGGCTCCAGACCCCTTGGTTCAAATCTCAGATCCTCCACAGACAAGTGTGACAAGTTACTAACCTCCTTGCCTGTTTGCTCACTGGGATTATGGTACTCACTTCATAGGACTGTTGTCAAGATTAAATAAGGACATTGATGGGCATATGATTACTTCTGCGATATTATACAAGTTTAAAACTTTCTTCAAACAAACATTCTTCCAGCCCTTTGCTGTGTCTAGAACACAAGGAAGCATGTTAAATAAAATTAACGAGTAATGTCTATATTTCACCACTTAGGATGGAACTTCTAATTGTCCTATTAAACCAGTTTCTTAGAACATGCTGAGAATCAGAGTACCCATGGTAATATGTTGGACAGCCCCTGCGAACCACCTATGGAGAATTCCTAACTGCTATAATAGGACTCTTACCATTAGCAAAACTGGCAGCTCACTATACCTTTGGGACAGGAATCTCAAACTACAACAATTCCTGTATGGGTGGCTGTCATGAGGACCATTTGGTCATGAGGACTATTCAGAGAGCACAGATTTGCTTGCTAGAACAAAGGCAACCATTTTGTGTTCGCATGGGTCAAAAAAATAATACGTTAAAATTCTGTTATCTGTATTCCCCCAACAAGATTTTTCTAGAAATATACTACAAATCTTAAAGGAATCAGTGTCCTACAAGGTTACTAAAAAGTGACCAAGAATATATGAAAATAATTAGGACATTAAAAATATCATCAAATGGTCAGTTTCCATTTATTTTGAAAACTATTCAAAGACACCAGACAGTTTTAAAAAGGGTAGAGTTAATATTTTATTATCACTTATCAGATGGTGGTTGGGTATATAGTCTTCATACTTGATCTTTCCTTTTTGTAAATAAAAAAATTACAAGTTTTAAACAGCCAGTGGCTGATCCTGCCTTCAGAAAACATGATTAGATTAATTCATTAATGGTGGCTTCAAGTTTTTCCTTGTTAGCTCCAGAAAATTCACCCACCTGTTGAGAGAATATTGAATTGCTATTAGATATAGCACTGCATCCCTATTCTTTGTATCAGATAATGATCACAGAATGGAAGTGGGGAGAAGAAGAAACAATCTTAAGGGGAAAAAATCAAAAGTCAAAAGTAGATTTTACACTTTTTTTGGGGGGGGTATTTTTAGGGCCCTATCCATGGCTTATGATGGTTCCCAGGTTAGCAGTTGAAACAGAGCTGTAGCTGCTGGCCTCTGCTACAGCCATAGCAGCATGGGATCTGAGCCGTGTCTGTGACCTACACCACAGCTCATGGCAATGCTGGATCCTTTAGCCCACTGAGGGAGGCCAGGGATTGAACCTGTATCCTCATGGATGGTAGTCAGATTCATTTCCACTGAGCCACCAGAACTCCACGAATACCTCTTAAAGGTAAATACACTCTGATATAAATACAAAGCACAGTCACAGGTATTTAGTGACTACCTTTAATAAAGTAAGTTATTAATGATCAATGATCAGGAAGATGTCACTTAATGAAGGGCATATTTAAATATTTTTCATAAAAGGAGGAAGTGGAGATGTGCTTCCCAACAATGTAAAGGGTAAGTCACTTCTGTTTCTTCCTTTATATACCTCGCTTTCCTTCAAGGGCAGATGTACCTACCTTCTGTCCCTTTTTAAAAAACTGGAAGGTTGGCATGCATTTGACCTCACACTCTGAAGCAACATCCTAGGGGGAAGAGAGGTGTACAAAAAGAGGATTAAAAACAAGATTTAGCACCGAGTTCTGATCTAAAACTAGATTGTTCTTTTTGTTAGGCACCCACAACTCAGCATTAGGACTTTAAAAAACATAGTAATGGCAGCACAAAAGCCAAACTGGTGACATTCTCAATTAAAATTCTCACTAATATGTACTCTCATCTTTAAGAGATATTAGCATCAGATACTCTACAGTGACTCAAGTTTTTAATCCAATGATTCCCCATTTTATTGGAGTGGCATACGGAGATGATCATAAAGTTTTCATTTACAAAGGAGCTGTTCAAGAGTAAAGACATGTTCATCTAAACGGATGGCTCCACACTCGGTTTTCTGCTTCTTGCTTCCTTTTTTTTTTTTTTTTTTTAAAGTAACACCTCACTCTCAAATACCCAATTTTGGGGGAAATAAATGCCATGAAAATGTCTTGGTTTGGACAAGAGTATCAGGTGAGGAGGTCCACTGGGGACTGACTTATGTCAGCTTGGCACTCAAAGAGGGTTGGGAGAGAAATGTAGAAAGAACCCCATAGCCCTAAGCAGCAGAAGCTATAAAAGACAACAACCAAGGCAGGGGAACTCCAAGAACCAGATCACGAAAACCTAAGAACTTTCACAGGAAAGGAAGGTCAGCTACGGACACTGTGGCGACATCTGGTTTGGGATATAGGAGTGAGGGGCACAGAAAGGAAAAATGCACCGGGCTTTGGATTGAGACACCAATCAACGGGAGCGCACCAGCCTAATGTCACCTTTTCTTCTGAGGTTGGAAGAAAAGTATGGCTTTGTGAATTGGCATGTGTATTGTTGGGCAGGACGGGCAAGCAGGAGGCTCTACTGTTCAGGAGCTCTTAGCAGATGACCTTCTAATTTAAACCTGGACAACGCAAGGCACAAGGGTAGTAAGGGCTGGAATACAAAGGGATAGTATGTACTGACTGCCTACTAGGTTCCAGGCACTGACACTCACTGAAAGAAAGAGTTATTAAGCTGCACCTGTCAAGGTTCTGGGCAAAATGTGGATGAGGAATCTAGAAACCAGAGAGCGCCAAGTTAGAAGGGTAGAGGGGCTAGTTTAGCCAAAAGGTTAAAAACTGATAGTCTAAGGGACTCAGTCTGGCCCAGATAGGTCACTTGGCTTATATAAGTACTTAAAAAAAAAAAAAATCTTTGACTTGCTTGTCTGGGAGCGGATACCTCTTGAACTTGAGGATTCGGGAACATTGGGCTGACCCCTCCCGGCTCCGGGGGAGCAGCTGTTTACGCAGTCCCTTCCCTTTCTTCCTGGCACTTGTAAGCTGCCAACTGGATACTATCTATCTCTCATGCAAGCAAGCAGAAGGCAGAAGCCTCCGAGGAGGGTGTTGGTTTTGTTTTTACATCCACAGAGAAGAAGGGCAGTGGTCTGGAAAGGGCGTGCCACCCTCTCCCCTACTTCTATCCAACTTCTAGTCACAGCCGCATACAAGGGGCTCAGCTGATGCACAACAGAACCTGGACACTGATCACAACTTCCAGATGAAAAAAGCAAAGCTTTAGCAGAAGAAAAGAGGGTCCCAGTCAATGGAAATGAGAGTCCAATTGCTGATCTCAGGTGCTAGATGCCTTATACCCACCTAGCCAGAGCTCAGCATTCTTGCATTGCTACACCTGCTTGACTTAAAATTAGTCACTGAAAAGGTAAATGCTCAGAGGTGGTGTCAATGCAATCAATGAGAGATTCTCAAAGTGTTTTTAAAATCATGTTCCTATGTTTTATATCTTAAAATTGCTAAGTCTTCACATGGTAAATATTTAGTGAAAGCACTAAGAATTTCTCTTTCTGGGTGTGAAAGTGATCTTTAAAGGCGATACAGGATTCTTATCATAAAATTGGGGCTTTCAGGTTGTCTGTAACTTATGCACATCCTTGTGAATAAATTTAGACTTGTCCCAAGGCAAAAAAAAACCCTTAAAATGGAATTGATGAATTTAAGAAGATCATTCTTATTTATAATTATTCAGATAAGTATAATCTACATTCAAGGCAGAACATTGGAAGAGGGAGGTCATTCTCTACTCACTTCTGTAAACATGTTATTATTCATGCAGCTAAATCCATAGAGTGTATATAGTATGGGTTTTATAAAGTTAACACATACATACTAGGGGATAATGTCCATGTAATGGACTTTTCCCACATGAAAATGTATGCAATTTTTCTTTATAGTCTGAAAGCTGTATATCATTTTAATTCATTTGTTGTATGGATATATCATTTTAATTCATTTGCTGGTCAATGTATAAATGACTGACTTTTGCCTAATGCAAACACTTTAATCTTCATATATAAGCATCTCTACACTGAGTCAATCCCCATCCCTGAAAGTAAGCCCTGCTAAGAGAAAAGAAAATATTCATTTTAAAGGGTCTAGACACTTACTATTCTACGTCCTTTGAATGTGTCACTTTATCAGTGTGTACCATGATTTTGGACACAGAATGTAAAACTTTTCATCAGATCCACGAGCCCGTCCGTAATTCACCGACAGTGTGGGCTTACATGGATTTAGAAATGGACTCCAGTTCTGCAAGTCAACCGTTTCAGGCCCACTTCCTGAACGGTCACTAAGAAAAGCAGTTAAGTTCTTAATATAAGCAATAGGGTAGTTACTGTGCTTGACAGTGTATTACTTCTCCACGTTCAGCATTCTCTAGAATTATGTTTGGATTTCTTCTAGATTGTACTTGGGGATAAAGAATGAGGTACAGATGCAACATCTTAACCCTGAATGGTTAACTGCTAAACCGTGGTTAAATAGATTTGAGTCTACTTTTTTTGGACTTTCTAGTCTCGTTCATTATCTACACGCCTGAAATAAGACCATGCTGGTTTAACTGGTGCTGCTAACCTATAGGGCTTGTCCTTCCCCATGCCCTAGACTCCCCTCCCAATTAGTTTTTAAAAAATACTTTCCAGGATTTTCCTGACCACATTATTTCAGAATGTCATGCTCAATTTCCCCAAAATGCTGGATTAGATCCGAGTTAAACTTAGACAAAGGTGAGTACTGACATTTTAATAACACAGAGTCAATATCTAGAAACACAGTATACTCATCTGGTAACATCTTTTATGGATACCAGTAAAGTTTAGTAGTTTTTTTTTTTCTCTTTTTAGGGCCACACCCTCAGCATATGGAGGCTAGGCTAGGGGTTGAATCAAAGCTGTAGCTGCTGGCCTCCGCCACAGCCACAGCAATGCCATATCCGAGCCATACCTGCGACCTACACCACAGCTCACCACAATTCCAGATCCTTCCAGATTCCACTGAGCGAGGCAAGGGATGGAACCTGCGTCCTCATAGATACTCGTTTCTGCTGAGCCACGACAGGAACTCCAAGTTTAGTAGTGCTGTAACTAATATTTGATCTCTCTTGCCTCAGGTTAATGTTTTATTTCTTTTTCTTATTTTCTATTACTTGTTCTATGGACCAATCTGCCCATCCCTGTAGTGATTTGAAAGGCATGCACAATTAAAAAATTGCTAAGTAAATTACCTTTGAGACTTTAAGACACATTTTTTCTTTTTTTTTAGTACAGTTGATTTACAGTGTTGTGTCATTAAGACACATTCTTGACCCTAAGTTTTTCACTTTCTTCATTTTAAAAACAGAAAGCTAGCCACTCCCTAATGACAGCTCTACTTCCTACCTTTTCTGCAGTAAACAATCTGGAATTTTAAGAATTATATAGTAAAACTCACTTTTGAGGACGTGTACAAGTTCTGTGAGTTTTGACAAGTGCATAGTCTTATAAGCACAGCCACGATCAGGAAACAAAACTCTTCCTTCCCCTAAACTTCCTCCTTTGTGGTCAAACCCTCCCTCACCCTGGCAACTACTGCCCTGTTCTCCATCCCTATGGTTTTGCCCAATCTCCCATTTTTATTAGTAAGTCTAACAAGCTAAGTTTTACTTTATTACATTTCCTTTCAGTGGATTCTAACTTCTCACTTTGTATAGCCAAAATAACTTTAAACCTGCTCTTACTGCCTGTTATTAACTCACTGGCTGTTCTAATCAAAATGGAAACACACAGCATTCTAGAAGGCTGCAGGAGTTCCCAGTCGTGGCACAGCGGAAACGAAATCGACAAGGAACCATGAGGTTGTGGGTTTGATCCCTGGCCTCGCTCAGTGGGTTAAGGATCTGGTGTTGCTGTGAGCTGTGGTGTAGGTTGCAGACACGGCTCAGATCCCACGTTGCTGTGGCTGTGGTGCAGGCCGGCAGCTACAGCTCCTTGTAGACCCATAGCCTTGGGAACCTCCATATGCCATGGGTAGGGCTCTAAAAAGACAAAGTAAAAGGTTGCAAAACTATGGGGCCTCAAGTTAACTTTAACTTCCTGTATCATACCCTTTAGAGCAGTGAGTAGAGCCTGGCATTAAGGAAACAAGCTCAGTCTATCATTTTCAAGAGTAGTATGCACACTTGTTTATGAATACAGAGCTGTTTTGTGTGCGTACCACACTCTATGGCCACACCTCCTAAAATGTCCATTTGAATCTATTACACTTAAAAGATAGATAGCTTTTTCCAGCCCGAGTGTTTTACCCTGGGCCTGGAGTTCATAGATAAGACTTACCTACATTAAAAACTTTAAATAAATGGGATGTTTTAGGACTGAATTTTTTTAATAACATGACCTAATATTCAAAATAATGAGATGTACTTTTTTTAAGTCCCTCGTCTGTATTCTTTTAGCGCCAAAATGAGGGGATGTTTTATCTACAGAGTTCCAAAGCAACCAGAAGATCCTCTCAAGTAATTAAAAAAAACAGCTCACTGAGGATGAAATGCTTTTGTCTGAATGACCTGCTTTGCTAATTCTGCTGAACAGCCAGGTGAGTAAGCCAGGTGAGTAAGGGCTGAGAGGTTGCTGCTAGTAGCATTGTACAGGGTGACCAAAGGGTTCTGGAATTTTTAATGCTGCAAAGGGCTATTTAGGTTGTGTAACAAGTCATTAAAGGTGTTGAAAGAAGGAAAAGGCTATGCTCAAAGTGAAAGGCCCCCAGCCTGTGAGACGATCACTTCAAAGTCTAGAGGTCTAGATACCTTCAGTGTGACAAGGATGCCAACCAGACCTAAAGGAGGAGCTGTCACTTAGATGCACGGGGCAGGCCAAGACATCTAATTCCCAAAGGTTTTGGATGGAGGCATAGAGCATCTGTCCTGGGTCCAGCATGGTACAGGGGCCAAATCCAAAGGCTCTGGCTCAATCCGCCTTTGTTCCTCCTGTGCTGCAGTCCCATTATCTGTTCAGTGGGGCCCTCACACAACTGGTGCTCCTGGTTGCTCCCTGGGTGAAATGACACAGTGCAGGCAGAGGGCTTCGTGCAGCATCTAGCATAAGTTAGTACTTCCAGATAAAAAATAATATATTCACTTGCTATCTCAGTGGGTTGGCACCAGTTTCTCTAATGCCTTCCAGGTGCCATCTTCACCTGGCTAAGGTGACTAGATAGAAAAAAAATAAGACTCCAAGTTAGGTTAAAAGAGGGAGCAAGAGTTTTTCCACAAACACATGCTATATCCTCTTACTTAAAACCCTGGGACACATCAGAATAATTACTTGATGATCACACAGATTGATTCATTCTACATCTATCTACTACAGCCTAGGCAGGTGAAGGGGAAACCAAGGTGACTAAGACAGGGTCCCCGATTCCCAAGAAATTGACAGACTACCGATAAAGGACAGACACAGAGATCATTAGAAGAGCAGCTAAGCTCACTGCGTACTTATCGCAGGCCAGGCACTGCTCTTAGCACTTCGCAGGTCTTATCTCATGTGACCCTGACAATTGCCTTAGGGTGCTGGATTAGCACTGTCAGTTTGCAGAGGATCACACTGACGCACTGAACAGCTAACCTCACGAAGGCCACGGAGCTGGGAAATGAAGCAGGTAGCCTAGAGCCACCACCCTCCCATTCCACAACCATCAAGCCAAGAAAAAGAGGCGCAGAGGACACCAGGGGACATGGAGGAAGGGAACTAACCTCAGCATACGAGGGGGGGTAACTGGAGGAGAATTCCTGGAGAAGTCGTGAAGCTTATGACTAGGAGGTCAACCAGCAGGCGGTAAGGATGAGAAATGGGCCGGGAATAAGCAATGTGGAATCGGGAGGTGCTCACAGGCTTAGAAACCACACACCTGGTTTTATAGACCCTTCTGGACCTTTAGGAGGCACTCCACGTTCACTCAGTGAACAAGCAACCCTGAAAGGTTTATTGGGCAGGTATTAAGAGCAGGTCCTAGACAGAAGAACCAGAGCTCAAGGGAGAGAAGACTGCGCCTAAAGTAGAAGTCACCAGACCAGACTGGAACTCCGGTCTAATGCCTTCACTGCCACTTCATACCCTACCCCCTCCTGCCCTGCTGGGGCTAAGCGAACCAGCCCGCACATATTTAAATCCTGGTTACTTGCGAACTTAACTCTACGCCCGACCTTTCTGTGTTTGTTTTCCCTCCTAAAAAACAGGCATGATGACAGAACCAAGCATTAAATAAATCCATACTTGTAATGCACAAAGAATACCGTGCCTGGCACAAAGTGCTAAACAAGCATTTTTTAAATTAAACCAACCTTAGAAAATTCCCCCAAATTCTTCTCTCAGCCCTCTGTCAGGCACCTTGGTGCTTGCTCTTTTGTTGAGCCTCTCGGAACGACAGGTAGAATGCTAGTCACCTCTCTAAAAGCCCACGTAAAAGACAGGAAACAGAAGCCTCAACCACTGTATTTTAGGATGTGATGTACGTAGCTCCTGACATCTAGGACTAAGCTCCTAACTGGCACAGTTCTGAAATAAACTAGCTAGGGCTGTAGTTCTAGTATTTTTCTTATTTAAGAGACCAAGCAATGTGTAATTCAGAGAAAAAGGCCAATGCAAAAGAACTCAGAATTATTCCCAGTGTCCAGCCACGTACCTGACAGTCATCCACATCTACTTCAAGGAACACGACGTTGGAATACTTTTCAGAGAGAGACTGGAAAATTTAAAATAAAATTCAGATTCAATGGGCTACATGTGTCAAACCTAAACTAAGTTGTTATGCTATGACTTTTAAACCAAAGATCCAACAACAACAAATCAATACCTCTTTAACTGTCCTTCTTTTTCCCAGCTTTGTGACCACCAACCCAAAACACACAGATGTACAAAAGCAGAGGTCGGTTACTACTTACGTGGAAGAAAGGCTTGATCATTTTGCAAGGTCCACACCACGTGGCTGAGAAATCAACTACTACAAGTTTCTCTCCTGCACTGTTCAAAGCTTCCTGAAAAGCATACTAAGAAGGGAAAAGAGAAAAAGCATGTGTTAAATTTCTTTCCAAAAGCCCTGAAAAAAAATGTGACACAACACACAATCTGGAAGTCCTGCTTTCGGGGCTTATTTTTTAATTAAAAAATGATAAACTGTTTTGAAAAAAATCCTATGGTGTGATGTTACTTGATGAGATGAAGCAAGTACAAGGTATACAGTGTTATACAATATATCAATATTCATGTCTTCATAAATAATTGGTTAATCCACATCCAAACTGGTGAATGAAAGGAAAGACATTTGTATTAAAAATGTTTCCCCACCAGGTAAGTCAGACAGAGAAAGACAAATGCCAGCTGAGGGCACTGATAGGTGGCATCTAATAAAAGAGATACCAAAGAACTTATTCATAAAACAAGCAGACTTAAAGATTTCAAAACCAAACTTACGGTTAGCAAAGGGGAAAAGTGGGGAGAGATGAACTGAGAGGTTCGGACTGGCAAATACACACTACTATGTACAAAATCGACCAGTAACAAGGACCTGCTGTCTAGCACAGGGAAATCTATTCAATACTCTGTGGTAGCCTATATGAGAAAAGAATCTGAAAGAGAATATATATATCTGAT
>PVHT021183634.1:22170461-22346227 GCA_004024745.2 Catagonus wagneri | reverse complement strand
TAGGGGTCTAATCGGAGCTGTGGCCACTGGCCTGCGCCGCAGCCACAGCAACGCAGGATCCGAGCCGCGTCTGCAACCTACACCACAGCTCACGGCAACGCCGGATCGTTAACCCACTGAGCAAGGGCAGGGATCGAACCCGCAACCTCATGGTTCCTAGTCGGATTCGTTAACCGCTGCGCCACGACGGGAACTCCGACACCTCACACTTTTAAACAGATAAAATACTAGGCTTCAAAACAAGTCAAATGAAAAGCTTCCACATCCAATCTAGGTTTAGGGTAGATATTAGACACTGACTAAAACACTCACATTGATAGGAGGGGTCCTAACCACCAGGCCACTTCACTTGAAGTCACAAAGGCACAGAATTTTGCAACGTTATTTTAAAAATTAACACTTTTTGATTAATACTGTCTACGGCAGAACACCCAAAAATTCAAAAAAAAAAAAAATCAGGTAAAATAATCTCCAAAACTGTTATACTCAATCACTGTTGACATCAGACATAGGTCCTTGTACACTTTTTAAGGGCCACACCCGCTGCACATGGATGTTCCCAGGCTAGGGGTCTAATTGGAGCTGAAGCTGCCAGCCTATGCCACAGGAAGAGCAACTCGGGATCCTTAACCCACTGACAAAGCCAGGGATCGAACCCACGCCCTCATGGATGCTAGTTGGGTTCGCTAACCACTGAGCCACGATGGGAACTCCGACCCAGTCCTTGTACTCTTTTTAATGGAGTTTCTGGAATTGAGAACTTACTCTTCATCTACTTGATTTCTGCCTTCATTGTTGACCAAATGAAAAAGTTTCAGTTCTTCATGAAGGGAATAATCTTAAGTTACTTTCGTAAGCAAAGCATGTTGAATAAAATTCCACCAGATGAAGGTGGAAGCAACCTCCCTGAATAATTTACCAATGGTCTTGATACTGTAACCCTAAGCAACCTAA
Source organism: Catagonus wagneri (assembly GCA_004024745.2). Lineage (NCBI taxonomy): Eukaryota > Metazoa > Chordata > Mammalia > Artiodactyla > Tayassuidae > Catagonus > Catagonus wagneri. The sequence goes on along the minus strand of PVHT021183634.1, from coordinate 22,345,273 downwards.
CCTTCTAGTTAACAAGGGACTCAATTTTAACCACAATTAGTCAGCGAGTGCTGACCAAAGCCAAGGCCGTAAAGAGAAACCAAAACACAAACATCTATATCTGAATTCTTGGTATTCTTCAAGGGGAAAAATAAAACGCCAGTCACACTGGTTTTATTAGCCCCCCCCACCTCCTTTCAAAGCTAAGAGTCAGATGAGATCTGGTCCAGTAAAAAAATGAAAGGAAATAAAGCACCATAAAAAAAAAACCCACAAAAAACCAAAACCCTCCAAATACCTAAAGTGAATTCCTCCAAAGTTACTTCTCTAGATTTCTAATTGCTACCTTACTTTTTTGGGGAGAACAATTCACAAATGGTGTTCCTTAGAAGGTCATCATTTCTGTATCCTTTTTAGTTATGCAGGTACTAACCTGCATAAAACACATCACACCTTTGGGTGTGGGGAGATGTGTGGGTGTGGTGGAGGGGCACACAGACTGAAAGCATAGAAATTATTTTTCCAAACCATCACCAATTTTTGCCAGATGAATTTCCTTCAAAGCCTTCCTTAATGTGATTTTGGCGGGGGCCATTCTTTACTGCAAGATACAAGTAAGACAGGGAAATAAGGAATGATGATGATGTCTGGTCAGATGAATGCATGGTTTTGTCAAAATGGTTGGCCTTCAGTCAATACTGGTGAGGTTACTTTCAACCTATAACATCTTTTAGCAGTTAACTTTTGGCTTCACTGAACATGAGTTACCCAGCCAGGTATATAAGACTCCATGCATGACAAATTCTATTCGCCAGATACTTAAGTTTCCCTAAAACAGATACCAGTTTGAAGAAATATTATCTTAGTAAGAAGCAAACTACAATTTCTAGCTTCCAGAAATGACCAGTGAGGATTGACAAAGGTGCCCATCACTGACAAATATCGTGAAAACAAAACAACCCATTTGGGGCAGATAAATAAGAGCAGAGTTTAGTAGCTCTTTTCCCAAACACACCCATTCCAAAGGTAATCAACAAGCATAAGAGTGGTTTGTAAAGCATTTAGCAAAGTGCCTGGGTGTAGAAGTTAGGAGTTGCATAAATGGCAGCGGCCACTATTAAAAAAACTGTTGATTCTTTCTCACATTTATAGTCCATTATCCCACTTGTATCCGAAACAGATCCCAGTGGCTCAAAATTACCCAAACCCCAGAAAGAGTTAGACAGCCAATGGCACCAACTTTGTCTATCAGGATGCGACTTTAACGTGCACTCAACATTTACAAGAAACATTCAGATTAGCTTAGCTTTTGATTGATCCCGGATTGCGGTTTTGAAGATCAACTGATTCCTTTGGCTCTTCTGAGTAATGAATTCCCTGTCACCCTGTACATCTTGTCACTGATCAGAGGAGGAGGGGGGGCATAACTATGACAACTAAAACAGGGAAAGACTGCAGCGTGTTCCAGGAACCTATCAATTTTCTGTTTGCAGTGTATGGACTCGGAGACAATTAATACAGACCAAAGATCTCACTCCTTTAGTGGGTTCTCAGGTTCTAATGATGAGGTGGACAGACCCTGCAAAAGATCACCAACACACCCACAGATTGCTATTTGTTACTTAGTAGATACTGAATAAAAGTATGTGGTAAAAAAAAAAAAACCCAAACACCTCAATTATCTTCCTTTTCAACCAATGAGAAGGTTGTGAATAAGCCTTAAAAGGTTCACATCGCTTGACCCAACCACTGCACTCAAAACCCTAAACTGAGGAAACAGCCTCAACTCCGTATCCAGCCTTATGAACAAAAACATTCACAAAAACATGGAAAACTGCCTAAATGCCCAACAATGTGTTCAGTTACTGAAGTAATTACAAAAAGCTTCTAATTACATGGAAAGTGTTCAGGCTAAATTAGACCACAAACACACATCTCAGAAATAAAAATAACTGTAACTATTTTGTGGTTGCTTCTAGGAAACACATCTCTCCCTTCCCAAATTTCTACAATGACTTTCACGTTTTCTGCTTGTAAAAGAAACAAAAAGATAAGGAATCATCAACAGAGAAACTTCCATTTCCGTAGCCAACGCCAGCATCTAACAGGTCGAAGCGCTCCAGCTGGGCCAGGATCCACCTTTCCCCTATTTAACCCAGGTAGGGGGTATCAGAGGGTAAACGGCCTTGTCCCACTGTCGGCGCAACATCAATTTTCTCGCACTCACTTTTCTAACTCTGCATTTAACATCTATTTCTTGAGGAGCTACAGTACACCAGACCCTGTATTAGGCTGAGTTTTCCCAGCAGGAGGGTATTAAGTTTGCAATAACTCTCGATATAGAACACTTTGGTCTTGGGCAGTCCTAAAAGGACAGAACCATGCCACGAGCACGCAGCCGGGCGCGGCTGCTCCCAGGCGACTCCTGGCTCCAGCGAAATCCACCGATCGTGGGTGAATCACAGATGGGTAGGGCAGCGGAGGCCCTCGGGCCCTGCCTTGGGGACTGAGTCATTCCAAAGCCAGCGCTGCCGGAAACACGCCCTGCACGGCAGGAGGAGGAGTCCCGAGGTAGCGACCTGGACTTCACTGCCTAGCGGCCACCTGGGCCCCTAGGGCCGGACTCGTAACACCCGAAGAGGGTAGAGGGGTCTCCGGCTGGGAGCGGCCCCCTTTGCGCGGATGCAGCACGCGTCATCTCTGCAGTGTCGGGCAGTGATCGGGAAGGCCGAGGGTCTCCGGCCTAGATCCCCTCCCCAGGGAGCTCACATCACCCAGCGCGGGTGGATCACACCGCTCTCCGGTGAGGGAGTGGCGGCGGGCAAGCCGGGGCTTCCTCCAAAGAGCCCTCCGTCTCCTAGCCCCGGCCCGTGTCCGTGTAAAAATGGGAATCAAGGGCAGACTCCCTCCACTCTTCACCCAATTGGAGTGTCCTGGCAGGGAGGTGGCGGAAGCGCAGTGGGGGGATTCCTGGGCTCTCCCCGCGGCGTGCATCCCCGGAGCGCACCGGTCACGCGGGCTCCGCCTTCCAGGGCTCCCTGCCCCACTCCTCCCTTCCTCCCGGGCATGCTCCACTGCCTCGGGCGCGCCCAGGCCCGGGTTTCTCGCAGTTCCAGGCCGAGAAGCAGCGTCCCTACCCCCAGGGATGCGGAGGGCCGGCCTGCCCACCGCCAGCCCACAGCCTCCCTCAGCTGCGGGGGCTTGGCGTCACGCCCTGGCCTGCCCCGGGAGCGCATACCTTGTTCTCAATCTGCTTCACCATTTTGGCTGCTGGGGTTTGACGAACGACCTGACGGTACAAGCGATGGAAGCGGATCCAAAGCGGCGGCCAGAGCAGAGAGAGCCCGCAGCCCGCTTTCCCTTTATAGCAACTGGAGGGGCGGGGCGGGAGGGCGCGCGCGGCGTGCGTGTGGCGGGGGCGCGCTCGCTTGGGCCTCCTGCTCCCGCCAAGGCGCCGGGGTAGGCCCCGCCTCGCGGAGCCCTCGGAGAGGGAGCGGGACTGCGGTCGGGGGCGGAGCCGGGGAGGGACGCGGGCGTCGGGCGGAGCTCCAGGGAGTCCTCCGCGCCCCTCGGCGCCGCCCACCTGTACCTGCGCTGGGAGTGGATCTGCGGGTACCATCGAGCGACCTCAAGGGCGCACACGCTGTGCACAGCGAGGGGAGGCTGATGGCTACCCCCAGAACCACCGAGTCACCTGGGAAGGAGCCAGCGTGCTCATAATCGGACGCGCCCAGGCCCGTTCAGGATTCCTCGAAAGGGCCACCAGACCCCCAAACCCCTAATCCCAGGGACCCCACAAGTGCTGAGTAATGCCAACCAGGAAGTCTCTCCGCGTATGCGCCCCCGCCTCCTTTTACGGAATTTTCTGCGACAGTTGCCTTTCCCACTTCCGTCCTTTCACTTTCACCGATCAACCTGCTGCTTCGGCGTGACACAGCAGTTTAGTGCTGTAGTGACTGGCGGGGGGGACTAGTTGGGCTCTTGCGGGTTGTAAGTGCGGTCAGAGTCACGCACTTTGTGACCCTGAGCAGGCCACCTCCCGGTGCCTCCGTTTTCCTTTCTGTAAAATGGGAATCACCATGGTCCCTAACTCCTGGCGGTAGTATTTTGAGGAGTAAACAAAGTCCTTGTAGAGTGGTTAGGAAGAGTGCTTGGCACCTGGTAAACACTCAAAAAAAAAAGAAAAAAAAAGTTGTAATTAAAGCTGTTGTGAGTACTAATTAGTCTTGCTTGGTGTCATGGGGGTGTGGGTGGGGATCATGCTTGGAGATTTTATTGTGGCACCCGTACACACACTTGTGTGTTTTTACTACCAGCTGTAGAGCCTGGAACAGAGAAATGGGCTATTTGTGCTGATACAGGTTGGGTTTGGCAGGACTGAGGATTGTGAAAGGTATGTGAGCAGGCATGGTGAAGCCAGGAGGGCCTGTCAGCAGTTGGAAGCGGAAGCGGGCAAGCTGTTGAGCTGGAGAGCGGAATGAGAGCTAGAAGGCTGAAAAGGAGTAGGATGATGTTGCGGAAAGGAGGGTGGAGCCAGACTTTTCAGGTGGAGGCACCCTGGCTGCAGCTACATCTGGGTATGGTTGGCTGGGATGGTGAAACGGCTCACTGGCCTCCCCCTCCCAGTCCTTGGCTTCCTTCCTGGTCTTTTGGACCTACTGTTCAAAGTTTCTAAAAAGTTGAGGGTGCGGGGCGCGGGGGGGGGGGGGGGGGGGGGGGTTAGGATATAGACAAGCAATACATTCTAAGGACAGTCCTAGGCAGAGGGAGGATGGGCTAGCCTGAATGCAGCAACCCTCCAGTAGTGACTTAGGACTAGTGGGACAGAGAAAGAAGCATTATGGGTTCTCAGGAGCACAGTATAGGATCTGCTTTTCTTCTGCTGTGCTTTCGGCCAGCTTCTAGGCCTTCTGGTACCTTTCTATGGGAGATGACAAATAACTGAGCTATAGAAAGGGGAGGTACAGATCTCTACTGGCCATCCAAACCAACTGTGCTCAGTTGCCATCTCTTTGAGCATCTTCCAAATGTCCAGGACCAATACAGAGGGGGGGTTATGAGGGATGCTGCGATTATAGGGAACAGGGAATTGGGAAGCTAGCATTTGTATTAAGAGTCCAGACACTGCAATTAGATTCTCTGTCCTTATCCCCACTTTACCACTTAGTGGCTGGGTAACTCCAGTCTAAAAAGACTTCCTGTGCCTCAATTTCCTCATCTATAAAATGGGGATAATAATAACCCATGCTGTTAGAAGGATCAAGTGAACTAAAATATATGTAAAATGCTTAGAATCATACCTGGTACACAATAAGTGCTATATAAACTATGAATTACAGGCTATTAATGGAATGGTGACATCCTTGTGGAATGATGGCAGAGGTGGAAGGGGAGACTGTAAAACAGGTGTCAAAGCCTAAGTGAATTAAGTTGTCAGGAAATTCATAGTGAACAGTGAGCTCCTATAACATGAATCTCAAAGGACAAGGAATTTTTTTCCCCCCTCAAAGAGTGGGAAGAAAAAAAGTGGGCTAGACTTGGCCCTACCCAAAGGGGATGGTCTACAGGGACATGGGAAACCTGAATTTGCAGGATTTCAGTTGTGGCAAGGAGGTGACATTCTCTGAGGAAAGTGAGGTCCAGGGGAATTCTTGGTACAGCCCAGGGAGGGAGGATCCCTTTGTGCAAAAACGAAGGGGTGAGAAGAGGAGAGAGAGGGTGATATAAAGGCCTTCATTTGGGAAGTTGGCTCTGTGTATTATTAGAACTCTCAGTGGCAAAGAGAAATTCCAGCTCAGACTGACTTAAACCAAAAAGAATTAGCAACTCAAACAACCAAGAACTCCAGGAGCCTAAGATGTCACAGGCGCTCCAGAGCTATCCTTTCATTCTCAGTGGACTCTCCACCTACTTTAAGACTAGCCCCTCTAGGCTTAGGTCCCTATCATTTTATCCCCAAGGAAAAGATCTCCTCTCCCTGGTTACAGTAAGTACCCTGGAGGCTGACCTTCGCTGACCTGAGTTGAGTTGGGGGTGGGGGAGGGCATCAGTCCTGCTTGAACCGTTTATTTCAACTAGGAGTGAGGAAAATCTAGGGGGTTTATCAGAGAAAACATTTGGACAGGCAAAAATGGTATTTCTATGTCATCAAGGAAGGCAGAAATGAGTAGCTTGAGTGAAGAGCTAGCTTGAGGTTTCTGGGTCAGCTCAGTCTGAGGCTCCCTGGGGGAACTAGAAAACTAGGTTTGCTGTCTTTCTTCAGGTTTGCATTTGAAGAAAATGCAGCTCCAGGGCTCTGAGCAAGCTTTTCTCAGATCATAGATTTCTCTAAGTGTGGCCCTCAACTTTCTCATTCAGCAAAACTGGAGGGACTTGATGAAACTGCAGATCCCTGGTCCACACTCAGGCAGACTTATAGAACCACCCTTTTTGGAGGTAGCTCCCTGAACTCTGTACTTTAAAGCAGTATCACAGGTGATTAGGTACACTAAGATTTGATAAACTTTTCCCTGGGATCTGCACAGGGAGGCCAGCATCAGTTAAGCTTAAAGACTTTGTGCAGCAAGAGAGTTGAGATGAGGACACGACAGGAAACGAATACAAGTGTGAAACAGTCTTTCAGTGCCAGACCTGAAGCTGGGTATAATGCATCATTCTTCTCAACATCCCTAGGGAATAGATTGAATTCTTCCCATGTTACAGAGAAGAAAGTTGAGGCCCAAAGACGTCATCCAGTCACAACAAATGTGCACAAATTCTTATACTCTGGTTATGAAGGGGAGAAAAAGCCAGCAAAACAAGCCCTTCTACGTATCTTTTTTTACACATGGAAGTTCCCAGGCTAGGGGTCAAATCAGAGCTATAGCTGCCAGCTCATGGCAATGCCAAATCCTTAACCCACTGAGCAAGGACAGGGATTGAACCCACATCTTCATGGATACCGTTAGGATTCGTTACCCGTGAGCCACGATGGGAACTCCCCCTTCTACGTATCTTATCTTAAATATCCCTCATTTCACCAGTGAAAAATATCTAACATTCCTTATGCTAATTTACAAACTGTAACTATTAGGCTATTTGAATAGTTTGCAGAAACTCCTTCTAGAATATTAGTTCTTATTTGGGGGGTTTTCAAATGCCAATTTAAACACCCCAGGAGTGGACTCCTGATTAGGGTACTTCAACTGTTAAATTGTTTAGATTTTAAAAACTAATATACACATAAATATATTTCATACTTTCAGTGCTAAGTATTTTAATGTAACTTTCAAACAGTATAATAACCCCTGCGAGTGGCCTACCCTACACACCACTGCTCTTTACATCCCTTAATCTGGGGAAACCTAACCCTTACCTTATGCTGTACAACACAATAATTCAAAATTTACTATATAAATTCTGGAAGAAGGTGTTGGAGATAAATCTTTGCTACCTTGGGGAAAATATTTCTTAGAGAGGACACAATTGCTAACTATAAAAGAAAAACCTAGTAGGTTTGACTTCATTAAAATTGGAGACCTCTGCTCTTTGAAAAACAGCATTAAATAACCAGTAAAAACCAAAACAAACAAAAAACCATGGCCATAAGAACACACCTTTCTCAAAAGAAGATTTCTGAGTGACTAGTAAGTACACAAACAGATGCTCAACATTAATGATCATCAAGGAAATTCAAACCACAATAATTCAAACCACTTTACCCACTAGACTGGTGAAATGTGAAAGACCGATAACACCAAATATGGGCGAGGTTGTAGATTAACAAGAAATAACCTTGATATATTGCTGATAGTGTAAAATTGTTCAGCTACTTTGGAAAAGAGTTTGGTAAGTTTGTTTTGCTTTTTTTTTTTAAATATATAAAGTTAAGCATTTAACATAGGGTCCAGTAATTCCACTTCTAGATATTTGCACAAAAGAACTTAAAACCCAGATCTGCACAAAGACTTGCTTATGAATGTTCATAGCAACTTTATTCATAATAGTCCCGAACTAAACCCAACTTTATTCATAATAGTCCCGAACTAAACCCAAAGGTGAAAACTACAACCAATACTGCTAATTGAAGTGATACAACCTACGATGAAATATTTCTCAGCAACAACAAAAAACTTACATACATAATAATATGCATGAATTTCAAAAACAATGCTGAATGGAAGAAGCCAGGCACAAAAGACTACATACTATAAAAATCTGTTCATATTAAGTTCTAAGATTTATCTGTAGTAACAGAAATCACTAGTCTGTAGTGCCAATGGGTTAGACCAATCTATAGTGACAGAAAACAAATCAGTGCTTTCATGATGCTGGGCTGAGGGGGTTATAGGGAGGCATAGAGAAACTTCTTGGTGAGTATATAGATCTATACTTTTTAAAAATTTTTTTTGGTCTTTTTAGGGCTGCATCTGCAGCATATGGAAATTCCCATGCTAGGGGTTGAATCGGAGATATAGCTGCTGAATCGGAGCTATAGCTGCTGGCCAATGCCACAGCCACTGCAATGCTAGATCAGAGCCACGTCTGCAACCTACACCACAGTTCATGGCAACACCGGATCCCACTGAGTGAGGGCAGGGATGGAACTTGCATCTTTAGGGATACTAGTTGAGTTCATTATCACTGAGCCACAATGGAAACTTCTAGATCTATACATTTTTTTTGTAACTCATGAAACAATGTACTAAAGATGGGTATATTTTATTTCTTATGGGTGCAAACTATACCCCTAATAAACTTTATTTAAACAGCAAAAATGTGGTCTCTGAATGGTCCTTTCTGGTCACAGAAGCCATCCTTAAAATGCTGAAATACTCACAAAGCAGAAGAGATGGGATAAATTGAAACATTTAGGCAGTGCTCTAATTTGGGCCACATAAGTTTCAAGTAACCAAAGGACAATGCATGCAAAAGTAGATATTCCTTTCATAACTAAAATAGCATATATATAGGGTATAAGATGTTAAACATATACAATCTAATTGGATGACTTAGCCTACTTACTCTAAATTCAGACACATGAAGAATCACTGCCAGAAAAATGAGTACGTAGAACCTGGTAGACTCTTTATAAAGGACCATCTTGGGAGAATCTGAGAAAGCAAGCGGTTGAGAAAGGTCGGGTAAGAACCCTCACACACCCAAATGAGGTAAAAAAAACAAGGATGTCTGCTCTCATCACTTCTAGTCAATATTGCATTGCAGTTTTAGCCAGAGAAATTAGGTAAGAAGAAAAAGAAAAAAACATCCAGGTTGGAAAGAACTGAAACTCTATTTACAAATGATATGATACTGTATATAGCAAATCCTAAAGATCCGAAAAGCTATTAGAATCAGCAAGTTCAACAAGGATGCAGGATATAGGCTCAAAATATAAAATTCAAAAATAATTAATTGGATATAAATTTAATAAAAGAAGTGAGAGAATTGTATAGTGAAAACTGTAAAACCTCATTGCAAAAAATGAAAGAGTCAAATGAAGAGACAGCTCATGTTCATTGATTGGAAGACAGAATTGTTAAGATGTCAATAGTTCCCAGTTTATCTATAGATTCAGTATAATCCCCATCAAAACCCCAGGTGATTTTTTTTTTGGCTAGAGTTGACAAGCTGATCCTGAAATTGATATGGAAATGAGAAGGAAACACAGAAGAACTAAAAGAGTCTTTAAAGGGAAGAGCAACGCTGGAGCATTCATACTTTCTAATTTCAAAACTTACCTCAAAACTACAGTATTCAAAACAGAGTCGTACTAGCGTAGACTCTGGATACGCTAGACATGTAGAGCAATAGGATAAAACTGAGAGTCCAGAAATAAATCCTTACATCTATGATCACAGATTTTCAAAAACAGTACCAGACCGTTGTGAGGAAAGGATAGTATCTACAACAAATGGTCCTGGGGCAACTGGACATCCCCAGGCACAAGAATAAGGTTGGACCTATACCTTATACCATTTACAAAAATGAACTCAAGATGTATTAAATACCTAAATGTAAGAGCCAAAACTACTAAACTCTTAGAAGGAAACATAGTTATACATTTCTATGACTTTGGATTAGGCACTGATTTCTTAGGTATGGCACCGAAAGAACAAGCAACCAAATAAAAAAATAGACAACTTGGACATCAGAATTAAATATTTCTGTGCTCCAAAGCATAACATCAAAAGTGAAAAGAAAATAATTTTAAATTTGTATGGGAACACAAAAGACCCTGAATAGCCAAGGCAATTTTGAGAAAGAAAAACAGATCAGGAGGAATAGGCTTCCTGACTTCAGACTATACTACAAAGCTACAGTCCACAAAACAGTACAGTACCAGCACAAACACAGAACTATAGTTCAGTGGAACAGGATAGAAAGCCCAGAAATAAAACCACACATCTATGGTCAATTAATCTATGACAAAGGAGGCAAGGATATACAGGGGAGAAAGGACAATCTCTTCAATAAGCAGTGCTGGGAAAACTAGACAGCTAAATGTAAAAGAATAAAATTAGAATATTCTCTAATACCATCAACAAAAATAAATTCTAAATGGATTAAAGATCTAAATGTAAGTCTGGATACTATAAAACTCTTAGAGAAAAACATAGGCTGAACACTCTTTGACATAAAATGCAGCAATATCTTTTTGTCCTAGAGTAACGAAAATAAAAACACAAATAAACAAATGGGACCTTATTAAACTTAGAAGATTTTGCACAGCAAAGGAAATCATAAACAAAAGGAAAAGACAACCCACAAATGGGAGAAAGTTTTTGTAAACGAAACAACCAACATGGGATTAATCTCCAAAAATACACAAATATTTCAAACAACCCAATCAAAAAAATAGGCAGAAGATTTAAATAGACATTTCTCTAAGAAAGACATATAGATGGCCAAAAAGCACATGGAAAGATTCTCAACATCACTAATTATTAGAGAAAAGCAAATCAAAACTACAATGAACTATTACCTCACGCTGGTCAGAATGGCCATCATAAAAAAAGGCTACAAATAACAAATTCTGGAGAGGGTGTGGAGAAAAGAGAACCCTCCTCCACTGTTGGTGGGAATGTAAATTGGTACAGCCACTATGGGGAACAGTATGGAAGTTCCTCAAAATACTAAAAATAGAATTGCCATATGATCCAGCAATCCCACTCCTGGGCATATATCCAGAGAAAACCATGATATGAAAAGATATATGCACCCCAATGCTTATTGCAGCATAACTTATGATAGTCAAGACACGGAAGCAACCCAAACGTTCATCAACAGAAGAACCACATAAAGAAGATGGGGTATACACACACACACACACACACACACACACACACACACACACACACACACACACAATGGATATTTCTCAGCCATAAAAAGAATGAGATAATGTCATTTGCAGCAACATGAATGGACCAAGAGATTATCTTACTAAGTGAAGTAGGTCAGACAAAGACAAATATCATATGATATCACTTGTACGTGGAATCTAAATAAAAGATACAAAAGAATTTATTCACAAAACAGAAACAGACTCACAGAAAAACAAACAAACAAACAAAAACTTACAGTTAACAAAGGGGAAAGATAGGTGAGGGGATAAATTAGGAGTTTGATGGAGTTATCATCATGGCTCAGCAGAAATGCATCTGACTAGTATCCATGAAGATGCAGGTTTGATCCTTGGCCTCGCTCAGTGGGTTAAGGATCTGGCATTGCAGTGAGCTGTGGTGTAGGTCACAGACTAGGCTCAGATCCCCCATTGCTGTAGCTGTGGTTGAACCAGTGGCTACAGCTCTGATTCAACCCCTAGCCTGGGAACTTCCATATGCCTTTTAGACAAAAAAAAAAAAAAGAGTTTGAGATTAAGATATACACACTATTATATATAAAATAGATAATCAACAAGGACCTACTGTATAGCACAGGGAACTCTACTCAATATTCTGTAATAACCTATATGGGAAAAGAATTTGAAAAAGCATGGATATATGTATACCTGAATCACTTTGCTGTACACCTGAAATTAACACAATATTGTAAATCAATTATACTCCAATATAAAATAAAAATTAAATTAAAAATGATTTTAAAAAGTGAAAAGACGTGAGTTCCTGTCATTGTTCAGCAGTAACAAACCCGACTAGTATCCATGAAGATGTGGGTTCAATTCCTGGACGCACTCAGTGGGTTAAGGATCTGGCATTTCCGTGAGCTATGGTATAGGTTGCAGACGCGGCTTGAATCTCACGTTGCTGTGGCTGTGGCATAGGCTGGTGGCTACAGGGCTCTGATTTGATCCCTAGTCTGAGAACTTCCATATGCTGCATGTGCTGCCGAAGCAAGCAAGCAAGAAAGAAGTGAGGAAGGAAGGAAGGAAGGAAGGAAGGAAGGAAGGCAGGCAGGCAGGAAAGAGAGAGAGAGAGAGAAAGAAAGAGAGAGAGAGAGAGAGAGAGAGAGAGAGAAAAGACACATAGTGGGAAAAAATATTGGTAAATCATATATTTGATATGGGAATTATATCTAGAATACATAAAAATCTCTTACAACAACAGTAAAAAGACAACACATTTAAAAAAATTGACAATGGATCTGAATAGACATTTCTCCAAAGAAGATAGACAAAAGGCCAATAGCACATGAAAGTATGTTCAACATCATTACTCAGTATGGAAATGCAAATCAGAACCACAAAGAGATATCACTTTGCATCTACTAAGATGGCTATAATAAGATAATAGCAAGTGTTGGTGAGGATGTGGAGAAATTGGAATCTGATATACTGCTGGTGGAAATGAAAAATGGCGCAGCTGCTGTGAAAAACAATTTGGCATCTTTAATAAATTAAACATAGAGTTACCATATGATCTATCAATTCTAGATCTAAGTATATACCCAGCAGATAAATGGATTCATATAATACATGGCTTTTTCTGTCTGACTTCTTTTACTTAGCATGCTTTTAAGATTCAACTATACTGTGACATGTATCATAATTTCATTCCATTTTTTGGCCAAATAATATTCCTTTGTGGCTATCCCACATTTTGTTGCCCATTCATCAATTGATGGACATTTGGGTTGTTTCTACATTTTTGCTTTTAAGAAAAATGCTGCAATGAACATTCATGTGCAAGTGTGTGCGCGTGAGTGTGTGTGCATGTGTGTGTGTGTATGCATGTCAGGATTGCTGAAACTAATAAAATACTCTGTCTAATAGCAAAATGGCATTTTTTTTTAGGCTACACCCACGGTATGCAGAAGTTCCTGGGAACTACCCAAAATGGCATGTTTTATGCTACCAGTTAACACATTTCTAAAATTGTAGAGATACTGAACTTTTTCTCCCCTTTGATGTATCCATTTTGCAGTTTACTGCAGTGTTACTCACACTTAGTCATTTTTCTGAAGAAACATATTTAGAAAGGTCATTCATTTTTCTAGAGAAGTCTGATGACTGAAACATGTAATCCAGCACACCCCTATATCCCCAGCCTCCAAACCAAACAAACCAGTATGTTGACTCCATTTAATCCTGTGTTGAGGATTTTCTGAACATTTTATCAAAATTATTCCCAGACCTCAAACAGATACAACTATATTTAACTTTTAGCCATTCCAACCTGAAAACAAGCCATGGGCTTTTAGCAGAAATGTGCGCTGACCACCAAACCCTTAAATACAAAGCAAAAAAAAAAAAAAAAAAGATGAACTGCAAGGTGACTGGATTAAAAGGCAATCGATCTTATACACTCTCTGATTTTGGAATTTCTTCTATGCCCTTGTGGGAAAACAAAAGCACCATGTGTGGTTCCAGAACTGCTTCTTTTGGTAAATCTTCCCAGATTAATTAGAAAGCAAAAAACAATACTATTGTATTATAATAGAACAATATTGAAGCCAAGTACCTGTCCATATTGGTTCCTTCCATACTGCTGTCCTCACAATGGCAGTATGAGTCTCCTTGGCCAGTAGGAACTTAACTTTGATGGGGCGGAGACAGAGACAGGGGAGGTGATTTGCCTGAAATTACAGCAGAAGACCCTGGGTGAGACTCTGACCTACAGAGATTCGGAGGTCCAAGCCCTTGGCCAGAGGCCTGGCTGTGACTAGTCTTCGTTCTGGATGGTCTCATACTTGCATGTGTGTGAAGGGGGGCAAACCAGTTGTATCACTTGAACTCTGTCCCCAGTGACAGGAACCACACGGACTTAGAAAAGGGCAATTCCAGGGGCACGTCTAGCTTCAGTCAGGACTTGCTGAAGGTCAAGTAATGTTGCCAGGACCTAGTTTCTCTTTTATCTTTTGGTTCTCCAGGCCCTGATTTGCCCTGTTTTCAGACAAGCCTCTTCACTGTGGTAACAGTTGGGTTGCAAACTGTTAGTTCCAAATCTAACTTTCTACCACTTTGAATCCAGTTGGAAAAAAACCAAAACTTTTTTTTCTCAGGAGTCCCAGTCCAGGTTTTGGTGTGTCCTATTGGCTCTGATTAAGTGGCCCAGTCAACATGGCCACGTATCCGGCCAGGCGGAGGTCACGTGCTCTACCACTGGGGCTAGGGTGGGAGAGTTAGAAGTAGCACCCTTTAAAAGCACCCTTCAGGGACCCATCAACTTCTTCAGTAGAATGGTAGGCTTTGGTTTCACTTTCTCTCTGAGATTTCACATAGTGTGGGAGCAATCCTTTTCTATGCAAAAATCAGAGGATGTGAGAAAAAAAGGAATGGCTGCTGGATGGGGGAAAAAAAAAAATCCACTACGGTGTTCCTGTCCTGGCACAGCAATTAATGCACCCTAGTCTAAGGCCCAGACTTCAAAAGGCAAGGCCATGTTACTTATGCTTTAAAAGTGTTCCTTTCCCAGAGTTCCCACTGTGGCTCAGTGGGATAAGAACCCGACTAGTGTCTATGAGGATGCAGGTTTGATCCCTGGCCTCATGCAATCGGTTAGGGATCAGGTGTTGCCGTGAGCTGTGGTGTAGGTCTCAGACATGGCTCAGATCCCATGTTGCTGTTGGCTGTGGCGTAGGCTGCGGCTCTTATTCAACCACTAGCCTGGGAACTTCCTATGTGCTGCAGGTGTGGCCCTAAAAAGAGAGGGAAAAAAAAGGTGTTCTTTTCCCCCTTTGTGTTTTGTACTGATATCAATGCTAAAAGGGCAGATTCACATTTTCGTAGTGGATGTTGAATTTTGTATGCTCAGGGTTCAGAGTTGCAAGTAACCTAAGCTTACATTGTGTGATTTACTTACATGGAATTTCTGGTAATAATGCAGAACTGGGCTTGGAAAATGAGCAGGAGCCAGGGAGGGAGATAGCAGGCTGGATCACAACCCAAAGCAAGGCACAAGCCCAGTGAGGACCCTTCTGCCATTGCCACTGAACACTTGGTTGCCCCTGGAAACTGGATGCCATTGGATTACGGTTGTGGGATAAAATGTAGGACACCTGAAGTTCAATTTTAAACAAACAGTACATCATTTAAAAAGTATACATACATCCATGCATTATTTGGGACATGGTTATACTAAAATATTTATACTAAAATTTTTTTTTAATATGAAATTTGAATTGAACTGGGTCTCTTGTGTTTTCATTTGCTAAATCTGGTGGTCCCACACTTGATGTGACATTGCTGGTGTCCACTGATGTCCCTGGATGCCGGCTACCTGCCACTCAAATGGATTTCGCAGGAGGTTCCTGACTATCTGCATCATGGGTTCTAAAAAGAACCTGACTGGTGACGCAGCGGGTTAAGGATCTGACACTGCTACTGTTGTTGCGTGGGTATGACCCTTGTCCAGGAACTTCCACATGCTGTGGGTGCAGCCAAACAAAACAAAACAAAACAAAACAAAACAAAACAAAACAAAACAAAAGCATCTGACTGTGATAGTCATATGTGACCAGTGGAGTCTCAGTTACATGCCCCTGCCTTTGCTGGGCGGGAGTCAGAAAGCTGATGGTGTCTCCATCATTAATGCAAAGTGGCTCCTGTCTTCTACTAAATCTTAAATTTCTCAGACATAGAAGTGGTTGAAATTCAGATATTGGGGAGAAAAAAGATCAATGTCTATCGTGTTTTCTCTTTAACATATTTTCCTTCTTTTTATTTATTTAAAAAAACTTTTTTTTTTTTTTTTTGTTATGGCAGCACCTTGACATATAGAAGTTTTTGGGCTAGGGTCAAATCAGCTGCAGGCCCATGCGCTGGAGCCACAGCTTGTGGCAATACTGGATCCTTAACCCACTGAGGGAGGCCAGGGATCGAACCTCCATCCTCATGGACATGGTTCTTAAGCCTCTAAGCCACAACAGGAACTCCCATATGGTCCTTCTTTTTTGGCTGCCCAGTGACCTGTGGGTCAGGAACCAGGCATGACCATATAATTCTCTTTGCTGGTTTGATTGGTTTAAGAACCCAGGTCTAAGTCAGTCAGCGGATGCTATTTTACCAGGGTTGTTTCTGGATTGGGTATGTGACCCAATCTGGGCCAAGGAGATAAAAGGAAAGTTTGCTAGAAGATTTGGGGGAATGTTACCTTATTCCTGAGATCTGCATGAAGAAATGATCTCATTTTCCCCCCGATACTGTTTTGCATAGTTGCGAGGCCTGGAAATTCTGAGCCGTCTCACTTCCAGCCTGAGATGAAGAACATAAAGAGAAAACAGGGCAGAAAGCATCATGGAAATTGCAGAGGAAAAGGGCTGCAACCACTTGGGTGAATACATTCCCCGTGCCCCACCCCCCCCACAACCTCTCTTGCATCTGGACCTTCAGTTATGTGCATCAATGCATTTTTGTTTGCTTAAGCAGCTTGGAGTTGGATGTTCTGGCCCTTCCAGCCAAGAACAACCCAACTGAGAAAAGGATTCATCAATATGTGAGCCATTTCTGTAAGCTTATCATTTGCTGAATTCTGGAAGTTCAGCATAATGTGTTTTGATTGAGCTAGGAATCGCTGCTCTTATGAAACTGCGAGGGAAAGATTAGTATTTAAATGAATGCAACACAAACAACTGGAGATCTGCTCCATTAGGCCAGGGAAAGAAGCGGTTTATGATTATTGCCAGATTCTTGCTCTTTTTGCATGGATACCCCGAGAGGATGAGCCAGCCTCTCAGGGAGAGAGACACATTTAAATTCCTGGAAAGGCCTACAGGACAAACATAAACAGTATTTTAGAAAACTCTGCCCTCCCTTCTTCTTCCTGGACAGCTGCTGCTTTGGCCTGCCTAGCAACCCCGCCCATTTCT
Source organism: Catagonus wagneri (assembly GCA_004024745.2). Taxonomy (NCBI): domain Eukaryota; kingdom Metazoa; phylum Chordata; class Mammalia; order Artiodactyla; family Tayassuidae; genus Catagonus; species Catagonus wagneri. The sequence goes on along the minus strand of PVHT021183634.1, from coordinate 22,328,047 downwards.
TGAGTAAAACACCCTGCTCTTCCTTTGGATAACTCCCTCTCCTCCTTTCCCTGTAATCCAGTTGGGACCAGCCAACAGGTGCCGCACCTGTCCCTACCGGTGGGCCCAAGGGTGGGCTGGTGACTTCAGGCCAATCAAACTCTCTCAGAAGAACTCAGCTCTCTGGAGCAGTGATGCAAGGAAGACGATCATCAGAGTCATTCCTAGTCCCTCCGTGGTCCTTGTTCCTTTGATCCCTTGGAAATGCCTGGTTCTTGTCCTCCCTGCGCTTGATTCCAGGGGCCTCCCCAGTGGCTTTGCAAAAGGTAGCCAGTGACTGCCCAAGTTTCCCTTGGAGTCCACCCAAAACCTTAGCTGACGCTCTGCACCCAAACAATCCTTGAACATGATCGCACTTTCATTTAGGACTTACATTTTTTTTTTTGCTCAGTTTTGTTAAAGGACACACTCATGGCCTATGGAAGTTCCCGGGCCAGGGATTGAATCCGAGCTGCAGCTGCAGTCTGTGCAGCAGAAAATTCCCATTGTGGCACAGTGGAAACGAACCTGACTAGTTCTGATGAGGATGAGGGTTTCATCCCTGGCCTCACTCAGTGGATCCAGCATTGCCACGAGCCGTGGGGTCACAGACACAGCTAGGATCCCGTGTTGCTGTGGCTGAGGGGTAGGCTGGCAGCTGTAGCTCTGATTCGAACCCTATCCTGGGAACTTCCATATGCCACACGTGAGGCCCTAAAAAGCAAAAAAATAAAAAACAAACAACCTCTGCAGCAGCTGTGGCGATGCCAGATCCTTTAATCCATGTGCCTGGCCAGGGATCAAACCTGTGTCTCTGCAGTGACCCAAGCCACTGCAGTTGGGTTCTTAACTCGCTATGCCACAGTGGGAACTCCAAGACTTAAATTAATAAATATAAGCCTGATATAAACCTGTTTATAACAATGTTGACCACATGCGTAAAATATCAGATAATCAATTATTAGCAAAAACTTTACTGGGAACTGAAGCATTGGAAATTCAAGTACTTTTATGACTAAAGGATGACATATAGCACTTCTTATGTCCAAGGCACTGTTTGTTTGTTTAACCATTGTAATCTAGTGATGTAAATACCACTATTATTCCCATTTGACAGATTTCGAAACTGGAGCACAGAAAAATTAAGTAACACGCTCAAGGTCACACAGCTAGTAAATGTAGAACTGCAATTCAAACTGTAACAACAGTCCAACTCCAGTCTGTTCACTGTGTAAAATCTGGCATCATCAGAATGCTGAGACTTAAACTAGAAAATCAACTTCTAATGAATAACATTATTTATATGCAAAGCATCTTAATGCTAGAATGTCTTCCAGTCAGGAAGCAAGAGAGAGAAACAGAGCTGGCTGAAGCCCCTGGGTTCTGACTCTCAATTTTGGAGCCAAATAAAAACTGCTTGGGTTTCCAGGGGAAAAAAAATCCTCGTCTAATTAGTTAGCAAGTACAAACTAAGTCCAAACACCTGCTACTGTTTTTCTTTCACTGCTGCCAGGTGCTCCATGAGCGACCTTGGATCAATAAGTAATTACGATGGAAGCTGAGTATAACTAATTACATAACTTTAACTCATTAGTTTCTTTCCATTAAAATGCTCCCCAAAACTGGGATCTTTTAAAAGCAGCTTTCGAAAAGGGAGCTATAGGACAAAAGTCTTTTTCACATTTGACTCAGCTGTGAGACATCTTCTCCACGTTGCAGATAGTCTCATCTCACTATTATTAACTCTTGTTAAGTACTTATGGAGTTATTCACCCATTCATTCAACTAAGTGTGTTGCGTACGTGCTGGGTGCCCAGCACTGTCCGAGGCCCTGGGATGGTAGTGATGAGTTTGCGGATGAAAATCCTGGCCTTCATGGTGCTGGCATTCCAGTGGGTGCTATAATTCCCCAGCTGCACAGTTGAAAAAGCCTGAATTTCTCCTGGTTCCTGTCCCCAGACATATCCAAGGGAGGGACACTGTGGCTAAAGGCTGCCTGGCAGAGGTGACCATGTCTGCTGGGAGATAAGACGATTGGTTGCTGTGAGCCCAGGACTGCAGATGAATAAATCACACACTCTGAATTTTCGAACACAATTCTCACAGCAATCTAAGATCTAAAAGCAGTAGCATCACATCTCCTGAGACTGCTGCCTTCTTTCCTTTTGTCCCCCTTCCCAAAGGTGTACCTTCCCTTCCCTCCACATCTTGGACATGAACTTCTTGCTTGATGTTTGTAAAGACTAACAGTTTGAAAATGGAAAACTGGAGTTCGCGTGGCTCAGTGGGTCAAGGACCTGATGGTGTCTCTATGAGGATGCAGGTTCAATCCTTGGCCTCGCTCAGTGGGTTAAGGATCCAGTGTTGCCACAAGTTGTGGTGTAGGTCACAGATGTGGCTCAGATCTGGTGTTGCTGTGACTGTGGCCTAGCCTTCAGCTGCAGTTCTGATTCAACCCGTAGCTTGGGAACTTCCATATGCCAAAGGTGTGGCCATTAAAAAAAGAAAGAAAATGGAAAACCAAGAACCAATAGATTCTTCTCAAAGTGCCAAAGCGTCTGTTATTTTGGAGGATTAATTTCAGAAGGAAAAAAATGGATCAAGCTTGAAAAAAACTTACATGGATCCTACTGCGAAAACAGGAATTTGGGAAATTGTGACTCATTCAACTGGGAGAGGCCAGTGGCAGTTTTTGCTGAGCTGCAAAGAACTGTTCCAAGTGCATTGTCCTGGTGGAACAGTTCCTACCACCAATGGGAGGCTTTTACCTAGAGTTCGCTGCAGGTGTCATGGATGGTAAGGAAAGCCTGCAAGCAGCTGATCTTTGGGTGCTTGAGTAAGAGATTGGCTCTAAAGTTGATGTTGCTGAATGTTCTCCCATTGAACATCTGGGTCCAGGCTGTCAAAGTGTACCACATACTCCATGACAGTAGCTATTAATGGAGATGATGCTGGAAGTGTAAGACATAAGCCAAAACCAGTGGATGCAGAGTTGCAGAAGTCACTTCTCTAACCAAGAACCACCTGCTGAACAGACTTGACACTCCAGCAGCCAAGAAAATTTGACAGTGGAGGCCAGAGTCATGTCCTAGACTCTCTCTGGTGCTGAGACATGCTAACATGGAGCCGTCTGAAGTGCCCTTCCTGAAACTGTAAGGCCAAAGGACAGTGGCCTTATATCTTTGTAAATGAGACCACCAGGCCTTCTTCACCAAGACTTTGTATTCTGCTTAGTTTTATATAGATTTCACTTTATTTTTTCTGTCTTTTTAGAGCCACACCCACAGCATATGGAAGTTCCCAGCCTGGGGTTGAACTGGAGCTGCAGCTGCCAGTCTATGCCACAGCCACAGCCACGCGAGATCCAATCTGTGTCTGCGACCTACACCACAGCTCATGTCAGTGTCGGATCCTTAACCCACTGGGTGAGGCCGGGGAGAGAACCTGCATCCTCATGGATGCTAGTCAGTTTCATTACCACTGAGCTACAGTGGGAACTCCAGTTTCATGTAGATTTTTAAGTGAGATTTTTCATAAAATAAAAGCTACACAGAATGGAAATAAATAAATTGCCAATGCACTTACTTTTACATGTTAATTTCTCTGAAGTTGAGGAGTGTTTTAGAAGCCAAGGTCTCTCCTAAGTTCTGTCGGTAGGGCAGTGTGGTGATGGATAAATTGCCCACAATATCATGCCTGGGTATGGATCTTCACGTTTTCGGCATTTCAGTTATAAGTGTTTTTGATACTGCATGTGTTGTGTTATTTGTTGTTTATAATGTTTTCCTGCCTCTTGTTTGAAACCTTCTGTTGACACCTGCTGGTAAGATTGTGTTGAGGGATGGGTACCAGTGGCATGGAAGAAAGTCTTCTGATAGAGCTGGGGGAGGCATGCATAGTGGAGTGTTTTCTTGAGAAATGCTGCTTGTCTAATCCTACTGATGGAACAGAGGGTGGTTTTGTATGGAAAAATCCACAGGGATAAGAAAGCATGGTTGAATCAGTAGATTTGTTTTTCCTTTTCTTAGTCCAAGATCAAGAGTATCTTGGACTAGGAGTTCCCTGTTGGCCTCATGGTTAAGGATCCAACATTGTCACTGCTGTGGCATGTGTTTGATCCCTAGATCAGGAACTTTTGTGTGCCACAGGCGCAGCCAAATAAAAAGAGCATCTTGGGTTTGATAAGATACAGAATTTCTATGCCCATTTTACAGATGAGAAAGTTGAGACACAATAATGTGAATTCACTTGCTCCAAACACCATAGCTAGCAAGTGGCAGAGCCAGGATTTTATCCTGAGTCTAAACACTCAGTTAACTATCGTACTACATTCTTCTTAGTGTGCATGAAGTTGACTGAGGAAGATTATCCAGCCTGATTTGCTCAAGTAGCCAACCAACTGATTCATCGAGTGCCCATACACTGGGGACAGGTCCAGGGGTAAGAAAGAACTCAGAGCATATACATTAATAGCTCTTAATCACCTAACAACAGGAATAAATGTAAAGCTGTAAGTGTGTAGTAATGAAGGAGAATTATACAGTGCTATTAAAATGTGAAATGAAGGGTCCTTTTATAAGCTGGGATATCAGAGGAGGCTTGAGCTAAAGGTAAACAGGCAAAGAGGATGAAGGGAGGAGCGTCTCAGAAAGAGGAAATGGCCTGTGAAAAAGGCATTGTTGTGAGAAAGGCATTAGCAGTTTCCCAGACAAGAAAGAAGCCAGAGTGTGGCTGGAGTGGGAGTGGGAGTGTGTTTGTGTGTGTGTGTAGGGACTGAGTGTTAGGTAGAGAATTAGATCAGAGTATTACACATGATCCTGACCATATTAAGGATTTAAGTTTTCATCCTGAAAGCAATGATGCTTCCCCAAAGTTTCCTTGTCCCATGTATTGTCCCCCAGCTCTATTTCAGTAAATCAAAAACTATTCCAAAGGTTGATTCATGCTCTGTGGTCTGTGGACAGGAACCATTTCCCTCAAAGGCCTTGATAACTAAGCAGCTAGATATGTATAAGGTACAATTCTTTCCCCTGCTATTCAAAACAGCTCTCTTTTGCTTGCTCTACTGATGAAACTCAAAATGAGATGAAACTTACCCATAAATAAAACAGATAAAACTAAATTTGGAGTTGGTAGATGAAAACTACTACATTTAGAAGAGATAAGCAATGAGGTTCTACTGTACAGCACAGGGAACCATATCCAGTCTCTTGTGATAGACCATGATGGAAGATAATATGAGAAAAAAAGAATGTGTGTGTGTGTGTGTGTGTGTATGTGTATATATGTGTGTGTGTGTGTGTGTGTGTGTGTGTATGTATATATATGTATGTCTGAATGACCGGGTCACTATGCTGTACAGCAGAAATTGACACAAGACTATAGATTAACTCTAATAAAAAATTCATAGTGAAAAAACCTCTAAATTTAGATATGGCGATATGGTTGTCTCAGTCTTTGGGGGGTGCTATAACAAAATACCACAGACTAGGTCACTTGTAAAGAGAAGAAATTTCTTTCTCACAGTTCCGGGGGCCAGAAGTCCAAGATCAGGGTGCAGACAGGGTCAGGTGAAGGACCTTTTCCAGGTTGCAGACTTCTTACTTCCTCACTTATCAGAAGAAAGATCTGTGGGATATTTTCCATTAATGCACTAATCCCTTTCTTGAAGGCCCCACCCTCAGCACCTAATCATCCCCTAGAGGCCCAGACCATTATCATTATTTCTGGGGGTTAGAGATACAGACATTCAGACCACAGCAATGGTCCTCTAGATTTATAAATTATTATATATAAAAGGATAGTTGAAACAAAGTTTATTTGCCCATATGTAAACATGTAGCCTAGAGGGATGTATGCAATGGAATGAGATCATACATATTAATCATCCCACCCTTAATGAATTCAAAGATGCAGTTTTGTCACTGAAATTCGGGTATGTATTAGAACTGAAGCACTTCATATATTGTCAGCATTTTTTTTCTTTCTTGGTAATACCTAATAACCTTACCATTGAACCTTACACATTCAATGAAGCAAAGGAGACAGGTTCCTAGAAACAGTGCCTAGGACAGTATGGGGGGTTATACAATCTATTGAGGGTGCTCTTTCAAAAAAGCCTGTAAGAGAAGGAGTGAGGACCCTTGCAAAGTCCTAGGTCAGGAGTAGCCTCTGGTTGACCCACAGGAAGAGGGCTCTGAAGCATAAGCTCCATCACAGTTTTACTCTCCAATTAGTCACTGTCTATGGGCTGCCTTTAGAGGAGTCACAACCTCCTGGGCAAAGGGTAAAGGGCTCCCATCACCCAGGATAATTCTTAGGAGAAGCCAGCGAGCTAGGAACCATTGTAAGCCAACAGCCACACAACTGGGGTTTGGCGACCTCCAGTTGTTGGAGGGGATCTGGGGGACATTCCAGCATCCGCTATAGGATTCCCACTCAGCCTCATGGTTCACAGAGCCCACAAAGTAAAAGCCAGCTGCTCTCAAGGAGAATGATCATTATCCCATTACCATGTGATCCACAAGCCTTCAATCATATCCTCAAAGTAGACTTAGGATCGAGGGTTCTAGGGCTGTTTCTTCCAAGTCTCTTGAGGACTGGGCAACCAAACGTTGTCAACATGGGGATTTCTGATCTCTGTGTGATAGATCTAGCTCCCAAAGGGGTGAAACCATAAATTAAGTGGGTATATCTTCTCTGTCCCCTCCCCGCCTTTCTAGAATCTTGTACCCCATCCTAGCATTCTTTTCCTCTTGCCCTCTTCACCACCACTCTTCTACCTGGTCTCAAACTCTGAACTGTTCCCAGGATGCTTCTTTCTCTCCCACATTCAAAGAACTTACCTTAAAAAACATTAGGGATTTGATGTGTTACCACCTGGGTATGCCTGCATTTTAAAGACCACTGAGATGAGGAGTTTGGGATTAAAATATACACAGTACTGTACATAAAATACATAACCAACAAGGACCTACTGTATAGCACAGGGAACTATTACTTAATATCTTGTAGTAACCTAAAACGGAAGAGAATGTAACAAAAGAATATATGTATTTGTATAAATGAATCAGTGCTGTAGATCTGAAATTAACACATTGTAAATCAACTATATTTCAATAAAAATTTAAAAAATAAATAAAGACTACTAGGAAAGGATACTGTTTACCATAAGGAGATGAATAACTATGGGTAAAATTTAAGGCATCTGTAATCCTTTAAACCATTCAGTAAGGCCAAGATGCTATTGCAAACTATGCACGTGAGGTGACAATAAGAAAACAGAAAAAATCTAATTCTGCTTTCATCAATCTAGGCTGTTAGTCATAGCTAATTCTTCCTCTTCCTTGCTGTATTTTGGCTTTCTCTGCATAAAGGAATAGCTGGGTGAGCATTCCCCTGTTCAGTCAAGGGCATAGACTAGGCTGGGATAATTCCAATATATGAATTTTCCTCATTGCAGTGATAACAACAGGAATGATAATGACACAACCTACAGTTACTATTTTCTAGATGTCAGGTCCATTGCAATCCCCAGGCCTTGTTAAAGAAGTTGTCAATGGATTTTCTAGTTAATAAGAGCTAAATCTCAGTCTTGGGAATCCTTTTTTTACATGGATCAGTTTGGGTACACATTAAAGCTGACCTAGAAATCAATGCTAAAATGATGAGAAAAAAAAAAACTTGGAGTTTCCTGGTGGCCTGGTGGGTTAAGGATATGCATCGTCACTGCTGTGGCTCAGGTTTGGTCCCTGGCCTGGGAACTTCTGTATGCCTTGGGTATGACCCAAACAAAAAAGCAAACAAAAAATTGATTAATACATTCTTTCATAAATTTAGACTTAGCATGGGTGGGACTCTGGGAAAACAGCACGAGAGCCTAAGGATACGCAGCTGAAAGGAGGCTTAGAGACCAAACAGGTCCAACTTTCTCACCATACAAGTGAAAAAATTCCATGCCAGGTAAACTGTTCAAAGCTGCAGAGTTTCAAGATAATTTGCTGGGGTATGTGTGTGTGTGTGTGCATACTCGCGTACATCACATGGTTATAAAATTCAGATGCCAGTGATGACTTTGCTATGCTTAAGTCAAGGTATCTCGACTTAATATGGAAAAACAAATTTAATGATAGCTGTAGTTCAATGAAGTTAGGAAAAAATAAGGATTAATACTGGAGAAGGCCTGGGAGTTCCTGTTCGTGGCTCAGTGGTAATGAACTTGACTAGTATCCATGAGGACGTGGGTTCCAACCCTGGCCTTGCTCAGTAGGTTAAGGATCTGGCCTTATGTGAGCTGTGATGTAGGTCACAGATGTGGCTCGGATCTGGCGTGGCAGTGGCTGTGATGTAGGCCAGCAGGTGCAGCTCTAATTTGACCCCTAGGCTGGGAACTTCCATATGTCATGGGTGGGGCCCTAAAAACACAAAAAGCAAACAAACAAAAACTGGGGAAGACTTTCTAAATGATAAGTATTCATTTGCACAAAGTAGATTTGTCAATCATTTTGAACTTGTTCTTGAGCAGCTGGTGAAAAGGCCAAACAACACACCTCACAGAGATGTGTTCCCAATGGCGGGGGCCTATGACCAGGGCACGCCTCCAATGGAACATCTTGGCAGAAAATGTGGGAAGAGCAATTTTTATGCCAAAACTGTTCTTTTTTTGTATGTGTGTTTTTAGGGCCGCACCTGTGGCATAGGGAAGTTCCCAGTCTAGGGGTCGAATCGGAGCTGCAACTACCAGCCTACACCACAGCCACAGCAATGCCAGATCCAAGCCACATCTGCAAATGACACCACAGCTTACGGCAATGCCAGATCCTTAACCCACTGAGTGAGGCCAGGGATCGAACCCACATCCTCATGGATACTAGTCGGGTTTGTTACCACTGAGTCACAACAAGAACTCCCAAAAGTGTTTTTTGTTTGTTTGTTCTGTCTTTTTTAGGTATATGGAGGTTCCCAGGCCAGGGGTCGAATCAGAGCTGTAGCTGGTGGCCTACTCCACAGCCACAACACCAGATCCGAGCCACGTCTGTGAACTACACCACTGAGCGAGGCCAGGGATCAAACCTGTGTCCTCATGGATGCTAGTCAGATTCGTTTTGGCTGAGCCACAATGGGAAATCCTGTTCTTTTTTGAAATTGAGGTATAGTTGATTTACCATGTTGTGTTAATTTCTGCTGTACAGCGAAGTGACTCCGTTATACATATACAGGCAATCTTTTTGCTATTCTTTTCCATTACAGTTTATCTCAGGATAGTGACTAGTTTCCTGTACTGTACAGTTCAACCTTGTTGTTTATCCATCCGATATATACTAGTTTGCATCTGCTAACCCCAAACTCCCAGTCCTTCCCTTCCCCTCCCTTCAGCAACTGAAATCTGTTCTCTATATCTGTGTATCTGTTTCTGTTTCATAGATATTTCATTTGTGTTATATTTTAGATTCCACATATAAGTGATATCATATGATATTTATCTTTGCCTGACTTACTTCACTTAGCATGATAATTTTTAGGTCCATCCATGTTGCTGCAAATGGCATTATTTCGTTCTTTTTTTTTCTACAGCTGAGTAGTATTCCATTGTGTGTGTGCGTGTGTGTGTGTGTACACCTACCACACTTTCTTTTTCTGTCCATCTATTAATCGACACAAGTTGATCTTTACTATTTTAAGAAGGAAGAGCCTACCTCTCTATTTCTCTAGTATTTCTTCTGTGCCCAACTTAGTCTACCAAGAATTTATGTAAGATAGTGTGCAATCCGTGAGTCACATACAAAGGTTAATTTTTGGCCCTACTCTAGCCTATAGTGTCAGTTTCTGAAAAGCACTAAAACACTGAACATTTGAAAAATTTCAGTCTCTTTGGATGTCTATAGGACGAAAAATCTTTATTGCATATGGTACTAGAGACTGTTGGAGGATACAAAAGACCTTAAGTAAATCAGTTTGTTTTGTTCAAAGAGATTATATTCTAGCTGGAACAGCAGAAATAAAGACAATCATTCTCATCATCACTGGAACACTTGCTATAGACAGGTCCCATACAAAATAGTTCATGCATCTCACTCCATTTAATACTCACAAACACCTTTTGGAGGTATGGCCTGGCCTATAGATGACAAAACTTAGCCCTAGAGAAGTCTCTACTTGGCCGTGGCTGAGTCATAACTGCAAATCCAGGTTTATATGACTTTAGAGCCTGTGATTTCTTCCATCACTGCAAACTGCCCTCCCAGGAATGCTTGGAAGCAAAACATGGTGATTTATTGCCTACCTGATTAATAGGAACAGAACTGGCTCCAACTTGGAGCAGATTTGCTCTCGGCTGTGGCTACAATTTATCATGCCAGGCTTTGAACTCAGTAGAACAGGTTCTCACCTTCATAATGTGATCTGTGTGGGAGCTGATTGTAGACTTGTAAAGTCTATAGAGGCCATGCAGCCTGTGACTTATTATATGTGTTAAAGACAAGCTAGAGAATAATGTAGACAGCTTTGCTTCTTCCTACAGGTCTAGTTTGTAGATTACAAATGTGTTGAGCATGTTATCTTTCCTCCTTGCAAACCCACATGTCTAGGTAGGAACAGAAATGTCTTCCTGATCTTAGCTGAAATCTTAGGGTTTCCTACATGAGTCTGGGTAGAAGTCAAGCTGCCATTCCTCCATCCAATAGTCACCAACCTTCTATAAGTGCTTGTTAATGTCCTTGGTGATGGATGCACAAGGATGGAAAGACACACAGCCTTTGTTTTAGGAAGCTAAGTCTTACTGGAGACAGACACAGGTTTGCCAGATTTAGCAAATAAAAAATTCAGGACACCCAGTTAAGTACTGCGTGGGACAGAAGTTCCCTGGTGGTCTACCGGTTAAGGATTCAGCTTTGTCACTGCTCTGGCTTGGGTTTGTTCCCTGTCTGGGGAACTTTTGCATGCCATGGGCTCAGCCAAAAAAAAAAAAAAAAAATTGCATGGGACATACTGAACACTAAAAACGTATTCTTTGTTTACCTGAAATTCAAATTTTTGCTAGATACCACATATTTTATCTGGTACCCTAGGCAGATGTCACAATCCACTACACCCCACAAAAGATGCTGGCTCTAATGGCTGTGTGCCCATGGCTTCATAGACACATGAAAGAAGAAATGTTCTCCCTGTCTGGGACAGCTGAGGGAAGTTTCACATGACTATGTGGGGCAGTCTGAAGGAAGGGTGGGTTTGCTAGGTAATCTTAAGATTTGACAGGCAGAGATGTAGGGAGGAAATTTGAGATGCAGGAAAGAGTCTAGAGTTTGAGATAATGCTAATGCCTGGGTCCCCAGGCAATGGTAAGACGGCAAATGTGAACATGGGGGCCGGATCATGAAGAGCTTTGGCAGAAAGAGGAAGGATTCACAGCTTCATTCTGCTGTCAATAGGAAACCATCCCGTCTCTAATTATTTTTTGCACATAATCAGACTTTGGCTATATTTTTACAAAATGTCAGCCAGGAACCAATATGACCATGAGAGGTAATTTCAGGTAGTAATATCTGATGATTTGGGGGGTAGTTTGGGGAATGCAGCATGAAATAATCTTGAATCATGCAGGGAGAATGCTAATTCTTTTTTTTTTTTCAAATTAAAATTCTTCATTTTATTTTTATAGGTATACTTTAAAAAATTAATAGGCTTTATTTTTGAGAGTTTTGGGTTTAAAGAGACATTGAGCAGAAGCTACATAGAATTTCCATGTCTCTCCTCTTGATTCCTTTGTGATTTTTCTTTCAGTACTGATTACTCAAGAAGACAGCCTTTTTTTTTTCCTGTGCCTAAGGCATGCAGAAGTTCCTAGGCCAGGGATCAAACCTGCACCATAGCAGAGACTGGAGCCACAGCAGTGACAACACTGGATCCCTAACCACTAGGCCACCAGGGAATTCCAAGAAGAAAGTATTAGTTTGGTGCTATTGTATCTATAACACCTCTTTAATAGTTGTTCATCCTCTTGGAAGAGATAGAGAAAAGAGAAGAGGAACGCGGAGGTAAAAAGAGGGGAGGGGAGAGTGGGCATTCAGGATTTGAGTCTTTGATAAGCCACATCCCAGGTTTCATCACTGAATGATTTTGTTTCAATACATTTGCTTACTAAGTCTTCTTTTACTTCTGAGAACAGTACTCATCTTCTGTTTAAGGTGTGTTGACATCAACAGATGAATACATAAAGAAGATGTGGTACATATATACAATAGAATACTACTCAGCCATAAAAAAGAATGAAATCATGCCATTTGCAGTAACATGGATGGACCTAGAGATTATCGTGCTAAGTGAAGTAAGTCAGACAGAGAAAGACAAATATCGTATGATACTGCTTATATGTGAAATCTAAAAAAATGATACAAATGAACTCATTTACAAAACAGAAACTCACAGACATAGAAAAAAAATTTATGGTTACCAAAAGGGAAAGGGGGGAGGGATAAATTAGGAGTTGGGGATTAAAATATACACACTATTGGAGTTCCCATCATGGCTCAGTGGTTAATAAACCCGACAAGTAACCATGAGGTTGCGGGTTCGATCCCTGGCCTTGCTGAGTAGGTTAAGGATCTGGCGTTGCTGTGAGCTGTGGTGTAGGCCGGCGGCTACAGCTCCAATCAGACCCCTAGCCTGGAAACCTCAATATGCAACTGGGGTGGCCCTAAAGTATATATATATATATATATATATATATATATATATATATTCTATTACATTATAAAATAGATAACCAACAAGGACTTACTGTATAGCACAGGGAACTATACTCAGTATCTTGTAATAACCTATAATGGAAGAGTCTAAAATGTATATATATATAACAGAATCTCTTTGTTGTACACTCAAAACTAACACCCTGTAAATCAAATATGCTTCAATAAAATTTTTTATGAAGGTGTGTTGATAAAAATATTTGTTTTAAAAGAAATATATTCTTATACAACAAGTGAATAGATCAAGTATACGATAATAAAAGTGGCAGGCAAATGACTAAAGCTTGGAAAATTCAGGGCTCAGGAATCCTGGCTGAGGTTGCAGTCCTACCTGGTGGCAAGTTCCCACTCAGGCTTTTCAGCACTGATGGAGGAGTTTTCTGGAGAAAAGCCCTATTGTTTTTAGGAGAATGAATAAGCTCACCTTGGGGAGAAATGGCTTTATAGAAATCCAGTATAGTTGGCCCTCCATATTCCTGGGTTCTGCATCCACAGACCAAACCAGCTGCAAATTGAAAATACTAAAAAAAAAAAAAATTCCAGCAAGTTCCAAAAAAGCAAAACTTGAATTTGTTGCACAAAGGCAACTATTTACATAGCATCTGCATGGTACTTATACTTATTTACACAATACTCATATCGTATTAGGTATTGTAAATAATCAGAGATGTTTTAAAGTATCCAGGAGGATGTTATACACAGTTCCTAGGTTATATACAGATTCTATGCCATATATTTGAGCATCCATGGATTTTGGTATCCAACAGAGGTGCTGGAATTGATCCTCCATTGATACCGAGGATTAAATGAGATAGTATATGAAATTCACCAGCCTCATTATTGATCAAAAGAGTTCCAAATTGTTTTTTGGTTCTCATTCTTCTTTGGTTTTAATGCCTCACCAATGTTTTTAATCAATTCTTTGATGGACTTTATCAGTGGTGCTCAAATGTAAGTGTGCATAAGAATAATCTGGATTCTTCCCATGACTGCCCCCAATCCCACCCCACTTCTGATTTTGGGTGACTGCAGGTGGGGGGTATCTGAGAATATGCATTTCTAACAAGTTCCCAGGTGATACTCTTGGTCCCAGGGAATCTCTCTACAAGATCATCCCTAAACAGAAATAAAACCCTTATGGCAATGCTTTCAGTCATAACTAGCCAGAACTCACAGTGAGAAATATATTTCACACTGTGACCCTAGTATAAACATACACATACCTGTGTTTCAAGAAATAATACCATTACTGCAGTAAATGTACTCCGATATTTTTTAAGAAAAGGTTGACCCACTATATTGCATTTTATGAACTATTATTGGGTTCTATCTCAGAAAACACTGTTAGTGGTTGATAAATAAATATTGCTTTGGTAAAAATGCACAATTCAGCATTAGACAACATGGAAAAAATGAAGTGGTATCTCATTTTCTATTCCTTTCAAGATAGAAAGGCCATTATCAAAGTGCATACCCTCCTTCTAAGGCAAGAGAAATCATGCTGAGATCTTGACCGCTCAAAGCAAGATGGAGAAGACTTTGGTTTCCATGGATTTCTCTGGGACTCTGACATGTATCCTGTTTTATTGTTGACATGGAAGGTAGGACTGAAATAACAATGAAGAAAATGAAACACCTTCTTGCTCCAACATGTAGAGAGACGCTACAGAATGTAAAACGCTGGAGGCTGAGTGGGTGATTCCATCCATGGCACATCTGAGCATGGGATCCATTCTCCACCCTGCTCCTCTTCTCCAAAGAAATTTTTTAAGATGCTCTTTCCACAGGCCAGTGATTTACATGAATTGAGTATTTACAGGTGGTCCTTGACTTTCCTTGGTCTATTGTATACACATTCCACATTCATGTGCAGAACTCCATATTTCCATTGCCACCAGCCTTATAATGATTTGCCGGCCATCTTCTCTACCATGGCCTGTGCCCTGGGGAATAGGTGGAGGCCTTTGCCAAGCTGCTGGGAATAAGATAGGGTGAGACCTGGGACCCGGGACCTTTTACTGGAGTGCTTACACCTGGACAAAAATCTCCTGGAGCAACAGAATACAAAGAAACTATAAGGGATTAAAAATAACTGCATGCATGTGCAATTGGGAGAATTTATGCACAATAATATACAAAAGGCCACAAACCAACTGCCAGTTCTAAGGTGCCGAAAGCAAGAGCAGAGTACTGCATGTGATTTCCGCACACAGCACCACCAACGGGGTGGGCAGATCACCTAAGCTATGCCTCTTGCCCAACCCACCAATCTGCCCCTACTCTCAGCTCAATTAAGCCCCCAACTCAGAGAGTGAGCAAGGGTACTTGTTTCTTGTTTTCACTTCCTAGTACTGCAGCATAAGTCCCGATAAAGCCTTGCCCGAATTTCTCATCTAGACTCTTATAAATATCTACTGATTAAAGAGTCCAAGGACCCAGGTTGGTTACAGAAATATTCACTTCGCTATACTAGTGCCAGTCCTGGTCTAGGCCCAAGGCCCTCAGTCTAGCCCACAGAGCCCTGGCCACATTCTTTGCCCTTCCAGCAGCCTGTTCCTCTAGAGCAACCAGCTCCAGGCTGAGCTCTCTGGCCTGGGAATCTTGTCTGGCCCAGCCTCTGTCTAAGCCTTTCTCACATCACCAGGGCTCCATAGAATGGGATGCCTGGGGAATGTGGGGGAGTGACAGGTTCAGGCCCTACTGGGCTCTTGCTTTGGTGGAGAAAGGACTCTTCTTCCTCTGTCCTGGTACATCTGGGCCCAAAGATTTAAAGATTAGGGGCCATGAACCTTCCATCCTTTCTTAGGTGGTGAGGTCAGCCTAATGGGAAAGAGAAATAGCAGACTTGATTTTGCGCAGGCAAACAAGCAGTCAGACTCCCTCAAAACAAGGCACAGTCCCCCCCCCCCCCCAGGTAAAGGCTTCTGTCTGCCCCACTGAAGCAGAGTTCTGGGATGGAAAGTGGCAGCATTGTTACCTCAAAAACTGGGTTCTCTGCCAAAACACAACCAAGCCCAAGGGCAGAGGAAGGAATTGAAAGTAAGGAGAACACAGGAAATCTTTCCCAAAGGAGTGTCTCCCAGAACCTCAGAACTGAGAAAGTTTTAAGCTAAGGGCACATGCATATTCGTGAAGGGGCTTGAGCAGAAGAGAATCCAATGGGGAATTGGGGCAAAGGTTGATGGAGTCCCAGCTTTAGTTGATTGAAGTCAGGAGGATCAGAAAAGATCAACATCATAAGTCCTTAGGTTCCAAACAGCTTGTAGCGGCCCTCTTCCCTCTGGGTTGGGGGCCTTAGTTCTTGCAGAACTCAAAGACATGTATCAAATTCCTTGATATTCCTTGATATACATATTCCTTGAGGAATTAGGACTGTGTTTTATCTCTGAACTATTGTTTCTTGACTGCTTTTCTTTCCTTTGTGCCTTTAGGATCATTAATTACTGAGACCTGTTCAAGGGCAAGCATTGTAACCAGGCTTAGATCACAAAATCCTTTAGGCCTAAAATGGCTTCTCTAATGTCAAAAAGCTCTATTTGGTTCTTTTCCTTAGGGGACCCCGTGCTCTATCTGCCTAAGACATCACTAGCAATAATGAAGATGTTTATTACAAAAGGAAAAAATAAACTTACTTGGAAGCAAAATGCTCTTGTCATTTCCAAGTCCCAGTCTGTTTAACTGTGGGACCTGTAATTTTCATAAAATGTTTCCTCATCTTTAAGACCTCAGGTCAACAGTCATTTCATCAGGAAGCACGCCCTAATTTCTGGCCTAGGTCAAATCTAGGTCAAACAGGGATGTCATGTGTTTACAACACTAGTGCTTCTCCTCCTCTGTAACCCTGTTAGGGAGGTTTTTTTTTTTAAATAAACTTTTACTTTCGGGGTAATTTTGGATTCACAAAAAAGTTGCAGAGGTACTAAAGAAAGTTCCTGTATACCTCTCACCCAGTCCCCTGATGTTAATAAATGACCACGATATATGTCAAAACTAAGAAACCAACCCTGGTAAGTACTGTGGACTAAACTCCAGGTTTTATTTGCATGCCACGATTTTTTCCACGTATGTCCTTTTCCTGCTGTTGGTTCCAATCCTGGGTACCATATTGCACTTGGTTTCATGGGTCTCCTCTGGTCTTTTGGGCCCAGTACCAGAGCATTAGAGAGCAGTGAGAGAACACACTCCTACCCTACTGGAGTATTTCAGCCTAAGCATCCTATGGGTCAGGATAAGCAACTCAAGGCTAAACAGAGGTCAACAGAGGTCCCTGCTAGAGTCCTCCTTCTGTCTGTCCTTTCCTTAGTGAAGCAAACACTGATTAACTGATACTTGGATTCCAAGGGACTGAGATACGTTTATCATTCGAACAAGCACAACGGTCTTTTTTTTTTTTTTTGTGACAGATTGCTTTTTTTTAACCTTTTGCTATTGAGCTAACATTTAACTGGGAGATCAAGGAGGCTGAATACTCTAGGTGCATATTTCTTTTCACATTTAACATCTTTGAAATTGAGATGCATCTCACCATAAATGGCATCTCACCACCGTGGTGGACCAGGTGGCAGGTCTGACATGGTTGTCACTGCCTGTGTGTGCACAGATTCATCCAGGGCTGTTTACATATGGTCACTTGGATCAATTTAGGAGCATTAGTGACAACCTACAGGTTGAGCTTCACTGCAGTTTAAAAGGTCTTTTAAAAGAAAACATTGTCAGCATTGAAATGAAAAGTTACTGTGGATGCAGAAAGGTCTGAACACACAGTAGGAAGATGTACATTTGGGACTAAGTGAAGGGACTAGTTATTATTGGAGTCCCTGTTTTCTTGGAATGCAGCACTCCAGTGCTTTATAGGACCCAGGAAAAGTGGACATACACAGGCAAATGAAGTTGCATTACATTTTGTTACTGAGATACATAAAAACGAGACATCTCACCACATGCTGGGACAGTGCACCTGAAGGTAGAAGCAATTCTATACATCCCCTAGAAGAGACGAAGGAAATTTCAAAGCATTGGATTCTTCTGGGTAAACTTGGGCAACTAATTTAACTAGACTGTGCCTGTTTTATTTTCTGTAAGAAAATAGGTATAAAAGTAGTACCTCATTGGTAGGTAGTAGTGTGTTGGAGCTAGATCTTAAGCAGTTCGTGAAAGCCCATTATTACGTACATCTTGTCCCAAGCCCATGTTCAGTGATGTCATGTCAGTATCTTGAAATTTACCAAGTATTTACACCATAGAAATTGGCATCACTACAAACTGGAAATTTTTTCCTCCCAGTGAGCCAATTAAGCGTTTACTAGAACATGCCTACTTAAAGGAGTGTTGCAAAGGTTAAACGAGGTGCTGAATACAAAGGGCTTGACATATTGCCTAGCACATAATAAGTATTTTATATGTGAGCATAGCTGTACATACGTGCTTTTATCCAATGACACTGTTCTACAATAAGGTGATATACTGGTACTGTTAATGTACCACAAACAATGGCTCAATTGAGAAGAGGCCTCTATGCATTTGGAGGGAACCAGGCCAATAAAACATTAATTTATTTCTCAACAGCTGTGATGCATTCTATCTTTCACAATTTCTAGAAAACTTTCTCATTGATCTGGTATTACTTAGCTGTGCAGAGTCTCTGCTGTGAGGGTCATTACCTAAGGAATGTACTCAGAATAAGTGGAAAGGCCACATTAGAGAATAGAAATGGACATCATCGCTGATAGTGCAAGAATTTTCAGCACTTTTTGCAGTGAGATTGCATATCGAATTCAACCTGTAAAGCATTAGGAGAGAGATCAATAGAACCCTACAATGCTTGCTGGAAATAAAAACACAAATGCATTCACTGTGGTCTTTGAAAACATTGCAAGTAGTGTATTTTGCCATGGAGATCAGCTTACATGAGTTCTTGAATCTTTTCTTCCAGCTTTTTAGCATCAGCTCCACACAATTCAAAAATCTGTTCACAAATACACAATAAGTAAAATATGTATTGGTTCAAATATGGCAAAGATGAAGAAGCTTTGAGGAATTTTGTTCCTGTTTGACAATTTATCCTTTCCTCATTTCCATCATCTGCAAGATACTTTAAATATAAATACACATTAAACACATTACATTTCTTACATTTTAATTATTTGGCACCTTTCCAAAAGTGTTGATGCTAATGTTTTGCCAGATTTATATAATTCTCCATAATATTCTTCCATATTAAGATCTAGAACATATCATTTTGTTGGAAATGAGGCAATCCGATCACTGAAACATCTCAGAGCATTTGTATACTGCTCTTGAGGCCTTGTTAATTCATATACATGATCCCCTGAATTTGACTGGCTTGTGATTTCCCATGCCCTGACTTTAGCCCAAGTAATCGTATATTAATTCATTGATTCTCAGAAGCACATTTTCTTTTCTTTTCCCTTTCTTTCTTTCTTTCTTTCTTTCTGTCTCTCTCTCTCTTTCTTTTTTTCTTTTTTCTTTTTTTGTTTGTTTGTTTTTAGGGCTGCTTCAGTGGCATATGGAAGTTCCCAGGCTAGGGGTCAATTTGGAGCTACAGCTGCCAGCCTACAACACAGACACAGCAACACTGGATCCAAGCCGAGTCTGTGACCTATGCCACAGCTCATGGCAACGCTGGATCCTTAACCCAAAGAGGGAGGCCAGGGATCGAACCTGCATCCTCATGGATATTAGTCAGATTTGTTTCTGCTGCGCCACAATGGGAACTCCCTGAAGCACATTTTCTTTTCAGATTCACACATCTCTGAATCAAGATGCAATTTCACAGTGGATAGTATATTTGGAACATTTTTTCAGAGGGAGATAAAATAAAGATGCATCTGTCAATAAGCATCTTACATTTGATAAAATATGGAAGTTTATGATAGTTTAGTACCAAATGTATGAAGTATTTGGAGAGAAGGAAAAGTGTGGGTAAACTGAGGCTGAGATTGGGGGAAGACTTGAGTTTCCAGTGAGGGGGGTTTCAGCAGCCCAGAAACGGTGTCAGTGCTTTGCAGGCAGGGGTTTTCTAGTTTAGAACTAACTTAGTGCTAAGTGTGCAGCAGAGGAGAAACTATGCCCACATCTAATGGTTCTGTTTCCCTGGGTAGCAGTATGGCGCCTGTGGGCATCACGGTTCATTCTATTCCTTGAAAGTAAACCCCACTCTCGTGACTCTGTCTGGATCCCATATCACTTACCGGTGTGCTCAGGGATCCACTTCTATAACAGCACATTGCTCTTTTGATTCTTGAGAATAGGTTTACCTAAGTGTGGGTGCAGAATTTCATGATTTATCTGGGTTGTCTGGTTTGTAGCCATCTCCTCTATAAACAGTTCTCTTGGCCTTGGCCACCAGGGGAGGAAGTTGTCAGAAAGAATCTGCAGAAGTCTCTTTCCTAAGGGTCAGTGGCAGCTGGATGGTGCCTCGAGGGCATGAAGGGAGACTCATACTCCTCTCAGGCTAGAGCAGGTCCCAAGACAAGAGGTCCTGGGAGTAACACAGGCAGAGCTTGGCCACCTGAATGATTGGACTTGGCAGGGGGCAGGAAAATGATGCTAAGCTTAGCCAACCAACTGACCAAAATGCTAAACCCGTTGCCAGGAAACCTCTGAACAAGCTGAGGCAAAGGAAGACTCATCATGCTAAATCAGGCTGAAGGCTGGGAACTTGGGCATGCATTTTTCACTCTTTTCGCTTGGGGGTATCAGGCCTTCCTTGACAGCTCAATCTGATTGGAAAGGAATTTTGTCCCTTGTCTCCAACCAGTGTTAGGGTAGAATGCAGCGTGGGCAAGGCTTAGGGCTCACTCCAGTTTCAGTCTGTCTTTTCCCCTGGGAGCTGGAGTGGTACTATGTTTGCAGTGACTCCCACATATCCTTCCTTGTGGCTTCTGTCCAAGATTCCTCCTCAATCTCTAGCCTCTACTCCTCTGCTTCAGCACTGGCTTGACTCTGGGGAAGGCACACGTAATAGCTGAGCAGAAGAAAGGTACTGACAAAGAAGGGATGAGAAATTCCCAAAGTCTGTTTGTTCCCCGTGACCGCCACCATGGGACTCTAGACAGTCCCCTGCACCTGCAGTGGTCCACAAGATGATATTTTTGTCATACTTATGGCAGTGACTCTAATGCATCTGGTTATGCCTGCTTATCTTAGGATCTCCCACCTTGCCAAAAAGCAGTGTGGAGCCAAAGAGAATTTGGGGGCTTATAAAGATGGGCTTCTCTTCCTGGAGGAGATAGCCCTGCATAGAGGGATAGGGGTGCATAGCCCTGAAGGGATATTTCCAGGGAGTAGTGATGTCCATGACCATGGGTTATGGCATGCCTGTGCCCACTAAGGGCAGCCAGAAGCCACAAGTGCCCTAAGAGCCTTGGCTACTGTGGAATTTGACTTCTCTTCCTTCTAGATACATTGACCCTAGTCCAGGGCACCCATCACCCACCCTGTTACCTGAGCCGGGAAACTGAACCACTTAAAATATTCACATACATTCAGAAAATTATACAAATTCCAGCATAAAGTTTGGGGAGTTATTACAAAAGAGAGCCCACCTATGTAACCATGTCCCCATCGAGATGGAGTTAGAACTATGGCACCTTGTTCCCAGTCATTACGCTGTGCACAAAGCCAAACATTATTCTGGATTTTTCATCACAAATCAGCTTAGTCTGTTTTTGAACTTTTATGAATGGAATTCTACTGTATGTAGTATGTATTCTGTGTCTGGCTTCTTTCACTCAAAGGGATGCTTATCTGATTTATGTGTGTCATGGCCATTTTTCAGTGTGTTTGTTAGTATTCGTTGCATGACTATAATACAGTTTATCCATTTTGGCTACAACCAACAGTGCTGCTGGGAACCTTTTTTTCCACAACTTTGCAGGGACAGCTCTCCGGGGCATCCGAGCACACACTTTTGTTGGGTTCTATTGTTTACCTAAAAGGGGGATGGATTACTGAATTCAGCTTTAGTAAGAGATACTCCACATTACATCAATGTTCACGCCACCAGCAGGGGATGAATGTTTTGGTTGTTCCACATGTCTGACAACACTTGACATGGCCAGTCTTTTCCATGCTGGCCATTCGGGTGGCTTTAGGTGACATTAAATTTGTCTCTGAATTCTGTGGATTTTACCCCATCTGCTTCCACCTGGATTCTAGCAACAGCTTACACTTTCTCTTTCTCCAGTCTCATATCCCTTAGGTCTCTTCTCCTCCCTTGAAGCTCAAAAACAGAAATCCTGTCATACTATCCCCTTCTTTGTAAATTTCTTCAGGGTTTCTCCATCACCATAAAATCCACGCTTCTTATAGGGAGTCCTTGATTTTGTCCTTTCTACGTCCAGTGTTGCTCTCTGTGGTAAACTATGAATTCTCGCAACACTTTAGAGTCAGATCTGTTTATTCATTTAATAAATACTAAATGAGTGCCTACCATGAGCCAGACATATGACGAAGAAATCAAGAAAAGCTCCCCTTCTAGTGATAATTGTATAATCTTATATTACTGATGTGTGATTATCAAGTAACTCCTGACCCATGCCTGTGACATTTTATAATACTCTGCTTTTTCCCATCTTTAATTGCTTGCTAATCCTAACTATCCTCTAAGATTTAACGCATGAAGACTTCCCCAAAGTCCTTCTTAGTCATCTCATTGTACCCATCAAATTTCACAATTAAAGAGTTTATCTTATTATTTGTCTTCCCCAGCAGACCAAGGGTAGGGACTCTGTTCTTCCCTTGAGTTTTAGTATCTTGTGCACAACCTACCCAGAGTAGGTGCTCTATTAATGGTGTTAGGCTGAAATGAGTTAAGCTGACTTCTGGTCATTGAGGTCCCAGACTCTGTTGTAAGTATCAGAGATTAGGTGTTACCTCTTTTATTCTTTCTTTATCCAGTTTGCCAAAAGCAAATGCTATATTTGTGTCTCCCTGTCCAATGTGAGGCTTTGCACACATGAGTTTAATGAACATACTTAATGAATGAGGAGTAGCTTACTGATAAGAGCTTATTTCATAAGTAACTTTCTTTTGAAGGGATATATATGCAAGGCCACTACCATATAATTTCTGCCTCAAATGTTTTCTCATTTTAACCTGAATATTTAGCTGTATTCCTCAAAGGCACACTCCACTCTCACTCTTGCCCATGCCTTCATTTTTCATGTATAGCTGCCACCCTAATGACCACTAATGAAAATGATAAGCTCCAATTTGCAAAGTGGGATGGATACAGGATGGTTGTACAGGCATAAAAGAAATACCCACATCCAAGAGTCAGGGAAAAAAATCTCCAAACTTTTATCACAGACATTTTCAAACATACACAAAAACAGAGAGAATAATAAAGTGGATCCCCCTATTTATCCACCAGTGGGGTAAAATCAGAAGCAGTTTTTTTAATGCCAAAAACATGCAATCACCTACAAAGAGTCTAGTCCTGTCACTGGGAAAATGCAAAGGGGCTAGAGAGACAGTGACTTCTGAAAACACAAATTGAAGAGTCTGGCTAGTGATGTACTCATCGGATAATTCTAAAATGCTCTGGCCAGTTGACAGGCAATTTGGTTGAGTGAACACTGAAGTTACATTTGGACCAGTTGTATGAAAACTCAACAATTTTCAGACATCTGTAGTGAGTTAACAACAACAGCAGAAGCAGCAACAAAGTTCTCAAAGCAATAGCAGCAAATAACAACACAAACAAAAAAGCCCAACCAATCAACCTACACAAGATACTTTGGGGGGATGGCTGTAGAAATAGTGAAATAGTATGATGTTCTTTCTCTTTAGGAAGGGTTTATTAAGACATTGAACCTGATTAATAAAACGAAAAGGGTATGTCCAACAATCAAACATTTAAAAGCACCTTCTATTGAGAGGTGGACAGTGTTAATTACCATTTGATCCTATCTTGGCTTCTTTCTCTGACTCCACCCACACCCATTCCTTCCCCAGAACCACCTGACTCAAACTGCAGGTGTTTGTACACTTCCTCTTTGACTTTCACAACATCCAGAGCAGGCCCTGCAAATGCAAGCAGGTCAATTAAGGTTTTGAGAGTTGAGCAAAAGCCAACCAAGAAGACACTGCCTCTTCAAAATAGTCTGTTTCAAATAGTTTGGATTTAAAGGCACATAAAATCAAGAAAAGAGCATATAAAGCAATCTATTCACTAATTTCCCCCTAATCTATACTGGCCTTTTTCTCAATTTGTTCCAATAGTGAGATTTCATTAACATACTAATTCACTTTCATTTTCCTGTAGCAGATTTAGAAACTGCCTATGCATCTGTTTCTTAGTGCATTGGTGGCAAAAATAATGACTAAAGTGCTTTTCTTCTTTCTATGCTATAACTTGACAAACTTTTTTGGGTAAGGGATCCAATAATATCTATTTTAGACCTTGCAGGGCATATGGTCTCTATCAAACTGGCTCAAATCAACTTTCTGTATTATATGCAAATTTTATGTAAATTTAAATTTGTTCTATAAAAATCTAACAATTATCTAAAAGTATAGTTCATTTTTAATAATGATAATGCAGCAATAAACTTCCTTGTACAGAAAAACCTACTTGAATCAGCTGTTGTGGTGCAAAAGTAGTTGTAGACAATATTTAAACAAATGAGCATGGCTGTCTCCAGGTAAAATTTTATTTACAAAATCTGGTGGAACGTCCGACTTGGCCCTGGGGTCATAGTTGGACAACCCTGGTCTATGCCATCAACTGAAGCTGCCAATGAGCTAGTCACTCGGGACAATGTGGCTTTCTGTTAAAGGGAAAAAGAGGCCTGAGTCTAGTGTTGTGGCAATTCATCTCACTGAGAGTAGGACAAGGGATTTTGGACTCTGGCCAGGGTAGATGTCATCCTGCCTGTTACTGGCAACGTGGGATGGAATTTTGTTCTCATGGATAAAAGTAGTCTTGGAGCCATTCCTTTCAATGGCCTGCACTCTTGTTCTCATGTTGCCATTTAACTATCTGCTCAACTGTCCACTATTGGGAAAACATACCGGTTTCCTCTATCCCTTTACTTCTCCTCAAGTTCAAAGGTGAGCTTATCAGCTGAGCCTAGACAAAGGCGTGAGTTCATGCCTCTCCTCCTCTCCCTTTCTGGGAGTGTTTGCTCTGCAGACAGGTCTGTTTTCCTTCAGGGAAAGCATATCTGAAGAGGTCTAACATCTGCCTTCTACAGATAGCTCTGGAGAGCTATGACCCTTTGTCCTCACTTTGGGCGCTTGATAGTTGTGAAAAGCAGCAGTATTTTCTCCACCTGGGAAGTAAGTTTCTCCTCTGAAGCCCCAGATTTTCCTGTAGGTGGGTCACCTCAAGGTCTAGGTTCAAAGGGCTAGTAGGAAGTCTTTTGACATGGTTCCAAGACATGTTCTTCTACTGCAACAATTTAGCATTACTGCTGCTTTTAATAAAGGTGACAATTTGACTTTCCACATGAATCCATGTGAGAAAAGAGGCAGTAAGTCTTGCTGCTTCCTCCTTCTGTGTCTAGGAATATGGTCCTCCAAGTGCTCCTTGGGTTCTATAAAGCTGGAGCAGTGGAATATGTCAAGCTGGCTTATTAAATTGCTTTGCATGAACATCAATAATGATGGCATGTACCTGGTTTTATTGTTGGGGTCCTGAGTTTCCATTGTCATGGCTGGCTGCGTAGCAATGGTTGCTTTAGCCAGATATGTCTATGTGACCAGTCCCCATGTAAAAACACTCAGAGACTCAAAAAGGCATCCCTAGGCAGAGACACTCTACACATGTCCCTCAAGTTCATTGCTAGTGGGAATAGTCTCCTAAGTATCCTTGGACAAGGAAGAACATTAGAAGTCTCTGCTATACTTTTCTAGACTCCAACAATGCATATCTTTTTTCCCTGTTCCTTTATCTCTATTTTTGCTGTAATAAATCTTGGTTATAAATATAATATGCTATTGAGCCTTGTAAATACCTCTGGTGAATCACTGAGTGAAACACCCTTATATTTCAATGACCTAAAATTCAGAGAAGAATAAGGGCTGGGACTAGGGTGGAAAATTTAAGGAGCACCAAAAATTTAGTCATCAAGATAAATGTTATCTTAATAAATTTTTGGGGGGGCCATGATTGTAGCATGTGGAAGTTCCTGGCCAGGGAGTGAACAGCAGCCACCCAAGCTGTTGCAATGACAATGCCAGATCATTAACCTACTGTGCCACAGGGGAGTTCATGCTACCATGCTTGCAACCTACACAACAGCTGTGGCAATGCCAGATCTTTAACCCACTGTGCCGGGCTGGGGATTGAACATGTGTCCTAGCACTGTAGAGACATTGCCAATCCCATTGCACCACAGTGGGCATGTCAATAAATATCTTTCAAAGTATTAAATTTAATGCAAAAAACTCCATGATAAAAAAACATCAAACATCCAAATAAGGACATTTCCACCCTACATGTGTGGTATCTTGCCTCACCCATATCCCTGCCTTGTAGCAAGTAATTACTTCTTTTAAGTCGCTAAAGCTGAGAGCGTTATCTTTAGCAGTGGTGCTAAAGGTTGTTAAAAGGGTGATAAATACTTGCCACACTTCTCTGACTTTCCCTTCATGTCACTTCCTCTTGACTCATCCAATCAATAGATCTCTGCCAATTATGAGACTGACAGGTAACCTCTTTTAGGGATCTGCACCCCTCAGAGCCCTGAGGACCACGTGAGAGTTCTTTTCTTTTCCCACTCACACAGAACCCCTTTGCAACTAACAATACATTAAGGCTGAATATATTGGATAAGTAATTCCTGAATAGTAATATGACTAAGCTTAAATGACTTAGCTTAAATGAATATTAAAGTTACTCAAAGAGTTGTAGAGGTCTCTTGGAACTTTTATTTCTAAATTTCTATTTATCTATAAATTTTCAGGTAGATAGGTGCACCAGCTAGATCCTGGGGCTCTAATAATAGCTACATTTTACAGGGTATACCAGGTCTAGGGCTAGGCATTTTGTTTACATTATCACAAATTTTCATGACCATAGTTCAAAGACACATGAGACTATCTCTACTGCACAAAGAATGAAATGGCGCCTTAAGGTGATTAAGGCACATTCCTAAGGTTCCCCGCTAATATGAATCAGACCTGGAATTCAACCTATAATCATCTGAGTCCAGTGTTGGCAAAAGCTCGCCACAGGCACTCTTTTAGGGGGTGGGTCAGTACTGTTTTTTATAAACTCGAACAGTGAGCATTTGGGAGGGTGGCTCTCCAGGGACCACCATCTTCCTCACTTCCTGCTATCTCACCTGTTGTCCCTGCCTGGCTCTTGAAGATACTGTGCATGTGATCCCTGCTTCCAATCCTGTCCTTTTTCTAGCCCATGATGGTGCTGCTTACTTGGCATTCTTTTCATCTCTGTACCTACTTCAAGGAGAATGCTTACTGGAAATGTCTTTCGTGACCTCAGCTGAAGCCCTACGGTCACACACATAAGAGCAAGAACTTCCTCTCACGTAATGTGAGAGCTCAGTTCCTCCGAATTATTCCTTTGTGAATAACTCATTCACTAGCATCTATGTGCCCAGATCCCATTGCTCCCATCTTTTCTAAGTGCATTGGGAAAATATTTCACCTTATATTGACAAATGAAAGATGGAGCCAACTTTTAATACTTGGCCTATATTTAAGCAGTTGGCCAAGACTTGCTAAATTATTGTTACTCTTCTTTTCCTCTACTCCATACGCTTAACACTAACTTTGGTCTGGAATTAAGGTTATTAACAAGGGGGATCTACTGATGGGATTCAGAGTATCATCGAATACCCTAGCATTATATGCACATTTCAGTTTATGTGCATATGTGTATTTTTTGGAGAGCATATGGTCTTTACTGGATTTTAAGAGAGTCTATAAACCAAATTTATGATCTACTTAGAATATAGTGTAATATTTTGGTTACAAAAATCAGCCAAGGTTTTGGATGTCTCATCTCAAAGAGAACATAACGATACACTCTTTGGTTCCTCCCCCCTCCACCTTCCTCCCTCCTCCTCCTTCTTCTTTCAACCATAGTATTACTGGAACATGCTATGATGTCCTAGATGAAAATAATGCAGAATATAGCAGGAAGGGACAAGCTCACCTTATTCATTGCCTGTAATTTGCTTTGGCTGGCTTTGCCCTAAAATTGTAGGATAATTCCAGCTGTTGTATATAGTGCATCCCAGCCAGATGTTCATTCAGCCTCTGCATGAAACCTTCCAGCACCAGGGAAGGCCCGTTATCTACCATGACCCCAGGTCACCAGTATGCAGCTTCATTAGTTTTAGTTTTTTAAAAGTGTTATTTTGCTTATATTCTATGGATCTTGAAAATATTTGAAACGAGATAGATACCAGGGCAAGATAAAAGAACAAAACCATTAAAGGATGATCTAGTGTGGAGATGGCAGTTAGAAAATGCCCGGAAACTGAAATTAAGGGAAGGTAATATATTTGAGAAAGAAGAGGTAATCCTGAGATTTTTGGCAGCAATGGAAATAAAGAAACCCAAGGGATTCCCCAAGTCTTCTGATCTAATGCAAGGCAGCAGATAATATTTCTAAAGGAAGTGAAAGTTCTCCTAACTCTACATTATTTGAGGAACTATCTTGAGGCTTTTTATACAATGCACATTTTAAAGGGCATTAATGGACAGTGGCTCTTTGCCAGCTGTTTTACCAGAAATGTAAAGGCCTTTCTTATAACAGTTCTTCATAGAAGCTAGATTCTAGGTTTTGTTTTTGTTTTTGTTTTTTTGATAAATAGTACTTAATAGCTTCAATTAGTCAATTTTCAGTTGTGTTATTCCAGAAGAAAGAGAGGAGCACATTTTTGGAAGTGTTCTCAAAGAAGTGAATTTAATTTTTCTCTACTCCCAGGAAAACAGTGAATTGTCACTGTCGATTCTATTGAGAGAGAAGGGAAATTCACAGGGATGGGTCTTTTTGCCCGGCCACCTTCAACTTCCTCTGTTTCTAGTGATTTTCCTGTGAGGACCACTATCACACAAAACCTGGCAGGAATTTCAGAGATGTCATGGCTTGCCTGCAGCTACGGATGTAATGGTTAGAAGTGGGGACTTTGCGTAACTCCTGCCGTGGTGCAGAGGAAATGAATCTGACTAGGAACCATGAGGTTGTGGGTTCGATCCCTGGCCTCACTCAGTGGGGTAAGGATCCAGCATTGCCTTGAACTGTTGTCTAGTTTGCAGACACAGCTCGGATCTGGTGTGGCTGTGGCCGTGGCGTAGGCCATCCATATGCCACAGGTGCGGCCCTAAAAAGAAAAAGAAAAAAAAAGTGGGGACTTTGCAGAAGCCCTATAGGGCTGTTCAGATACCATATGGTGGAGGTTGAGTCAAAAGAGGTAAAAGATTTGTAATTCTGTGTCTTCACTATTACCTCCCATTTTTTGCACCTTTGTCTTTTGCACAGAAGATTGATATTCTTTGTCAAATGGAGCCAGTATTACAAATCTTTTCCACAACTTTTCAAATGATATCTAAATTTATCCAGGTATGAAATCTTCTGTAGATATGATTATATATACAAACAAAATATATATAAACAAAATTTAGAAGTAGACTCATTTGATATTTTGACATAAATAATCTAGTTGTTTTAAAAAAATAAAAACCTCCAAAATAAGCATGCTAAATAGGTACTATTCAGTGAGAACTTCCATTCTTAAGACAATTTCTTGGTATCCATGTTATAATGAGAGGCTTGCCAATGACTCTGGAATTAGAATACAGGGAGGTAGGTCAGCTTAACGGAGAGAGTCATCAATTCAGTTGATTTTATTTTCCTTTTTCTTTTTTTGTCTTTTCAGGGCCATACCTGAGGCATATGGCAGTTCCCAGGCTAGGGGTCAAATCTGAGCCACAGCCACTGGCCTATACCATAGCTCATGGTAATGCTGGATCCTTAACCCACTGAGCAGGGCCACGGATTGAATCCACATCCTCATAGATACTAGTCAGGTTCATTACCGCTGAGCCACAATGGGAGCTCCTGATTTTATTTTCCATTGGCTAATTGGCCTAAAATTAAAATTTGAGACCCTTAATGAATATAGGAATTTTGTTCCATTAATTCAAAAGGGATCCTGTAGATACCAGTTAAGAAATAGTTGATTATAAGAGGTCCCTCCACTGTCAAGGAAGGGTTCTTCCACCTCCATACAGAACTGAGACCAAGCAGGGCCAAGTTTTTCCTCAAAAGCATAGTTATGGATTTTCTCAAGAGCCTAGACACATTATCATATTGAGAACCCAAGTTTGTCTCACAAAACAGAGAAGAAATTGTTGAACCATGAAGCAATATTATATGCAGAAAGAATGAAATCAGAAAGCTGTTCTCGGGGTTCTCGTGTGGCTCAACAGAAATGAATCTGACTAGCGTCCATGAGGGTGCAGGGTCAATCCCTGGCCTTGCTCAGTGGGTAAAGGATCCGGTGTTGCCGTGAGCTGTGGTATAAGTCACAGATATGGCTTGGATTCTGCATTGCTGTGGCCGTCACATAGGCCAGCAGCTACAGCTCCAATTCGACCCCTAGCCTGGGAACCTCCACATGCCAATGGTGCGGCCCTAAAAAGACAAACAAAAAAAAGAAAGCTGTTCTGAGCTGGAGAGAAACCTTCTCTGAGTCAGATTAATAAGAGGACAAAACCAGGAAGGGAGGCAAAGCTGGCGGTGGGATGCAGGGGAAAGACAGCAGGATTTACTCGTTTACTCATTCATTCATTTGCCCATTCACTTATTAATCAAACCCCAAATGAGTGTATTCTATCTGTGGGAGAGGGGATTGCCCTTCTCCTAGGCACTGGGGTTTCAAATCATACATGAACAATTCCAAGTGCTTGGAAGAGTATGAGAAAAACACTTGAAGTTAGGATCTGAGTCAAACCAAGATGGACTTGGAAAAGTAGACTGGGTCAAAATTATGGAGAAGTTTGAAAGTTGGACTTGAATACAAGGGTCTAGTCTTGGTTTGATAGGCAATGGAGGCAGACAGACACCAAATTTTAAATAACATGAAATACAGGGAGCTGTGCAAGGATCTATTTGAGAAAGAAAACAGAGCTTTGGTGTGCACTTGGGGATGAGGAGGGTTATTGCACTTTTTTTTTTTTTTTAAATGGCTGCACCTGAGGCATATGGAAGTTCCTGGGCCAGGGGGAGAGCTGCACCTGTGACCTACACTGAGCTTGCCGCAACACTGGATCTTTAACTGACTGAAGCCAGGGATCAAACCTGTATACTTGAGACAACGTCAGGTCCTCAACCTGCTGAGCCACAATGATAACTCCTGAAATTGTTTAAGTTAAAGGTATTTACATCTAGAACTAGAAGTGGGGATGAAATTACTAATGGAGAGAGGCAGAATGGAAAAACATAGAGCCTTGGGTAACTCTTCCATTTGAGAACAGCAAGAGAAAAAGAAACTAGAGGAGACCTTGGGAAGGAAGCAGAGAGAGATGCCAAAAGAGGAAGAAGTTTCCGGGCTATAGAAGCTGATTAGTTAATGATGCTTTTGTGTAATCAAGGAATAGCAGGATTAAGAAATGGCTATTTAAAGTAGGTACTGGGGGAGCCCTGGTGTCTTTCAAGAGAGTAGATGAGGGAATGAGTGGAAAATGAGAATTGGAAGCAGTAAATATTTTCAATTCTTTCAAGAATTAGACCATGAAATAAAGGAGAGTAGTCTGAGAGAAAGAACATCAGATATATTCATTAGAAATGTTTTGGTTGCAAATGCCAGAAAAAAGCAACCCAAAGTTTACATAACTGAAGAATGTATGGGGTAGTTCAGGCGTCAGGTATGGATAGACTCAGGGTTCAATCCATGCCATTGTTACTTCTTGGCCTAACTCATCTTTCCTCTGTTTAGTGACTTCATTTTTAGGTTCCCTGTGCTGGCAAGTTAGCTGTAATAGCTTCAGCCTCATATCTTTCCAAATTCAAATGCAGTACAATCAAGAAAAGAAGGCTCCTTAAGCAAAGCCCTAAAATTAGCTCTGGTTGGGCTTGGGTTGGCTTGACTGAAGTGAAGGGCCCATTCGCTGATGGAATTCACTGATTAGTCTAGCCCTGGAGATGGAGCCCCGAGGAAGCACATGGACTAAGAAGGGGAAAGGTCTTAGTTTCCTGGAGGAAAATCAGAGAACTGTTAATAGGGAATGGAGAAGGGTAGCTGGGTGGCAAACATAACAAAGATGCAAACATCAGGTTTGAAAGAGGTTAACTGATGGATAGAGACCTGGAGGGAGGGAGGGATGCAATCAAGAGATGACTGGAACTGACTTCAAAGGAGGAACCATCATCATCTCTGAGACAGAAGAGATGGAGGAAATGATAAGAGATGACACATAAAGAATGTGACAATATAAGGTGGGGGGAGTTGAGGATGTATATAACCAGTTTCAATTTTCAGGTAAAAACGCAAAAGAGGGAATGGATAGTGTTATTTTTTTGGAAAAATTATTTAAGTCTATTGCGTCAGCTATGTTACAGCAAATACATACAAATAAATAGAAACTGAAGATAAAATTTCATAGCTAGCATGTCTAATGCTCTCATTCTCTATACTGCAGACATCAGCTTTACAAAGTTTGTGTGAAATTTTCACTTTACATTTATACTTAACTTTATGTTTAATTAATTTTTTAAAAGTTCAATCATTAAGACATTTAAAAATTTTTAATTCAATTTTGAAAGATTACTTCCCACTTATAGCTATTACAAAGTACTGCTGTGTTCCACATGTCGCACAATACCCTTTCGAGCCTATGTCATACCCAATAGTTTGTACCTCCCACTTCTCCACCTCTATATTGCCCTTCCCCACTCTCCACTGGTAACCACTACTTTGTTCTCTTTATCTGTGAGTCTGCTTCTATTTTCTTCATAATTCTTTTCAACTGCATATTGTTTCATAGAGTAGATGTAAAGTGGCTTACTCTACCTTTAAAAAAAGACGCTCAGTTAGATATAGTGCTATACAAGTCCACTCTTGGGCATATATCCAGATAAAAATTTCCTTGAGAAAGGCACTTGCACACACATGTTCACTGCAGCACTATTCACAATAGCCAAGACACAGAAACAACCCAAATGTCCATCGACAGATGAATGGATTAGGAAGACGTAGTATATATACACAATGGAATACTATTCAGACATAAAAAAGGATAAAATAATGTAATTCATAGCAACATGGATGGAATTGGAGACCGTCATACTGAGTGAAGCAAGTCAGAAGGAGAATGACAGATGCCATATGAAATCTCTTATAACTGGAGTCTAAAACACTGCACAAATGAACCTCTCATCAGAAAAGAAAATCACGAACATGGGGAACAGAACTGTGGTTGCTAAGGGGGTGGGGGAGGGGGTGGGAGGGAATGGGGTTAACTAGTGCTTCCATGATGGAAAAACAAGGAGATCCAGCTGTATAGTATAGGGAACTATGTCTAATCACATGGGACAAATCCATATATGTACTGTAACCGGGTCACCACGTGGTGCAGTTGGAAAATTTGATAAAAATCTGTAAACAGCTATAATGCAAAAAAAAAAAAAGAAATAGTGCTATAATTCCTATACTCTTAGCTGTTTATTTTTCCATGAGGTTATTTCTTTAGCCAAAGTTCTCAACAATGGAATCATGTGTGAAAGGAAATGAACAGTTTGTTCCTCTTAAGTGGGCTGCAAAATCCCCTTTTATAAGGCAGGAAAAGTGTCAGTGCTATCAGCATTGTAATTACTGATAGAATTACTGATTTCTTCACACACCAAGTATTTGAGACATTTCATTCCATTAATACCTTCAGGATAACAACATAACATACCCATGCATATCAGGATGCGGCTAAAATGTTTAGTTATGTTAATTTACTTCATTTTCACAACAACTCTATGTGGGGGGGGAATCTTGTTTTTATCCGTGTTCTTACAGATACAGAAACTACCTCTAGAAGAACTGGTTTTTGAACCACAGAAATCCAAATCCAGAACCTGACTGCTCTTCCACTATGCCACATTATCTAGTGATAATTTTTGATTAACACTGGCCCAAGTGTCATTAAAAACTTGTATATGTTTGTGCAAGAATTTCATCATGTTGTTTGTTGTAAGATTCTTTTTTGATGGTTCTTCCCCAAAGAAGGATAACAGTGGGGTATTTCATATGGATTTGGACACCTCAAGTTGTCTGAATGGGGAGATTTATTATAATTCACACTTTTTTCCCTTTACTTCTTGCCAATATGTAAAGTTCAGAAACTTAGAACTACATTGCTAAGATTAAAAATAAATATAGTTATTTCATCCATCCAAGATATCCCAGGGTTTTTTTTTTTTAGACTCGATGGTTCTATGATCTATTTCAGTCTGTCAGTTACTATGGAAACATACCTTTTGGGCTTGCTTGAACATCTGAAATGTGGGTATTGCATTGATGCGATAAGTTCTGGCCAACTCCTGGAAAAGAAGAAATGGCATGAAGGCACAGTTTTAGTATTCTATCAAGCATGGTACTTGGTGATGCCTCAGGAGTTATGTTTGAGAGAGCAGGGACAGCTGATACTTTCCAGATTCTTCTGCCAGGAACTTTTCTAACATATCCTCAAAGACTCCAGGAACGTTAAAATAGAAATTGACTGTTGATGGGGTGTATCACATTAATAGATTTGTGGATATTGAAGAATCCTTGCATCCCTGGGATAAGTCCTACTTGATCATGGTGTATTATCTTTTTAATGTGTATTTGTATGCAGTTTGCTAATATTTTCTTGAGGATTTTTGCATCTATGTTCATCAGTGATATGGGCCTGTAATTTTCTTTTTTGGTGCCATCTCTGGTGTTGGTATCAGGGTAATTGTGGCTTCATAGAACTAGCTTGGGAGTGTTCCTTCCTCTGCAATTTTCTGAAAAAGTTTCAGAAGAAGAGGTGTTAACCCTTCTCTGAATGTTTGGTAGAACTCAGCTGTGAAGCCATCAGGTCTAGGACTTTTGTTTATTGGAAGTTTTTAAATCACATTTTCAATTTCAGCACTTGTGATTGGTCTATTCATATTTTCTATTTCTTCCTGGTTCAGTCTTGGTAGGTTCTAACTTTGCAGGAATCTGTCCATTTCTTCTAAGTTGTCCATTTTACTGGCATACAGTTACTGTTAGTAGTCTCTCATAATCCTCTGTATTTCTGCAGTGTCAATTGTAACTTCTCCTTTTTCACTTCTAATTTTATTTTAATTTTTATTTAATGAATTTTATTACATTTAAAGGTGTATAACTCATTTCTAACTTTATTGATTTGAACTCTTTTTTTTTTTCTTTGATGAGTCTGGCTAACAGTTTATCAATTTTGTTGATCTTTTTAAAGAAACACCTTTTGATTTCATTTATTTTCTCGATTGTCTTTGTCTCTATGTTTTTAATTTCTGCTCTAGTCTTTATGATATCTTTCCTTCTACTAATTTTGGGCTTTGTCTGTTCTTCCTTCTCTAGATGTTTGTGGTCTAAGGTTAGGTTGATTATTTGAGTTTTTTCTTCTTTCCTGAGATAAGATTGTATTACCAGGAACTTCCCTCTCAGAACTGCTTTTGCTGTATCCCATAGGTTTTAGATTATTGTATCTT
Source organism: Catagonus wagneri (assembly GCA_004024745.2). NCBI lineage: Eukaryota > Metazoa > Chordata > Mammalia > Artiodactyla > Tayassuidae > Catagonus > Catagonus wagneri. Next base: position 22,292,596 of record PVHT021183634.1, on the reverse strand, counting down.
CATTGTCATTGTCTCTATGTATCTCTTAATTTCCTCTTTGATTTCTTCAATGATCCATTGGTTGTTTAGTAGCATGTTGTTCAGCTTCCAAGAGTTTGTGTTTTTTGCTGTTTTTTTCCTTGCAGTTGATTTCTAGTCTCATAGCATTGTGATCAGAAAAAATGTCTGAAGTAATTTCAATTTTTAAAAATTTACCAAGGCTTGGTCTGTGGCCTAAGATGTGATTTATCCTGGAGAATGTTCTGTGTACACTTGAAAAGGAAGTATATTCTGCTATTTTGGGGCTGAAAAGTTCTATAGATATCAATTAAGTCTATGGTCTAGTGTATCATTTAAGGCTTATGTCTCCTTGTTGATTTTGTGTCTGAATGATCTATCCATTGCTGTAAATGGGGTGTTAAAGTCTCCCCATATCGTGTTACTGTCAGTCTCCCCTTTTATGGCTGTTAGTAGCTACCTTATATACTGTACTGCTCCTGTGTTGGGTGTGTATATATTTACAGTTGCTATTTCTTCTTCTTGTATTGATCCTTTGATCATTATGTAATGTCCTTCTTGTCTCTTGTAACCTTATTTTAAAATCTGTTTTGTCTGATATGAGTACTGCTACTCCTGTTTTTCTATAATTTCCATTTGCATGTAATATTTTCTTCCATCACCTCACTTTAAGTCTGTATGTGTCAGATCTGAAGTGGGTCTCCTGTAAACAGCATATCTATGGATCTTGTTTTTTAATCCATTCAGCTAGGCTTTTTGTTTTAATTGGAGTGTTTAATCCATTTACACTCAATGAAATTATGGGTAAGTATGTACTTATTGTCATTTACTTAAAATTTTTTTTTGGATTGCTGCTTTGGTTCTTTTTTCTTCCCTTCCTCTTTTTGTTGTCTTCTCTTGTGATTTGCTGACCATGCTTAGTGTTATGTTTGGCATGGTTTTTCTTTTCTATGTGTGCAACAATTATAGTTATTTGATTAGTGGTTCCCCTTATATTTTGATATATCCATCTATATATGTGCAGAATTGTTTCTGCTTGCTGGCCTCTTAATTCTTCAATATCCACAAATCTATCATGTGATATGCCACATCAACAAACTGAAAAATAAAAACCATCTGGTCATCTCAATAGATGCAGAAAAAGCCTCTGACAAATTCAACACCCGTTCTTGATAAAAACTCTCCAGAGAGTGGGCATAGAGGGGAACTACCTCAATATAATAAAAGCTATTTATGACAAACCCACAGCTAACATCATTCTCAATGGTGAAAAACTGAAAGCATTTCCACTAAGATCAGAAACAAGACAAGGATGTCCTCTTTCACTAATGTTATTCAACATAGTCTTGGAAGTCCTAGCCATAGCAATTAAAGAAGAGAAAGAAATAAAAGGAATCCACATAAGAAAAGAAGAAGTAAAATAATCACTGTTTGCAGATGACATGATTCTACATCTAGAAAATCCTAAAGGCACTATCAGAAAACTGTTAGAGCTCATTAATGAATTTGATGAAGTCACAGCATACAAAATTAATACATAAAAATCAATTGCATTTCTATATACTAACAATGAAAGACCAGAAAGAGAAATTAGGGAAACCACCCCATTTACCATTGCCTCAAAAAGAATAAAATACCAAGGAGTAAACCCACCTAAAGAGACAAAAGACTTGTACTCTGAAAACTATGATGCCAATGAAAGAAATCAAAGACACAAACAGATGGAAAAATATACTATGCCCTTGAATTGTAACAATCAGTATAGTCAAAATGACAATACTACCTAAGGCAATCTATGATTCAATGCAATCCCTATCAAATTACCAATGACATTCTTTACAGAACTAGAATAAAATATTTTAAAATTTGAATGGAGACACAACAGACCTCAAACAGCCAAAGCAATACTGAAAAGGAAAAAAACAGAACTGGATAAATCAGGCTCCCTGACTTCAGACTCTACTACAAAGCTACAGTCATAAAAACAGTATGGTACTGACACATATAGATCAATGGAACAGGATAGAAAGCCTAGAAATAAACCCCAAAACCTATTCTCAATTAATCTATGACAAAGGAGGCAAGAACATACAGTGGTGGAAAGATAGTCTTTTCAATAAATGGTGCTGGGAAAACTGTACAACCACGTGTAAGAGAATGAATTTAGAACATTTCCTAATACCATACACAAAAATAAACTCAAAATGGATTAAAGATCTAAATGTAAGGCCATATTCTATAACAATCTGAGAGGAAAACATAGGCCGAATGCTCTTTGACATAAATCACAGCAACGTCTTATTTGATCCAACTTTAGAAAAAAGACAATAAAGACAAATAAACCAGTGGGACCTAATTAAACTCAAAAGCTTCTGCACAGCAAAGGAAACCATTAAAAAAAAAGGAAAAGAAATGACAACCCACAGAATGGAAGAAAATTTTTGCAAAACTCAACAGACAAAAGTTTAATCTCCAAAATACCAAAAAAAACCCTCATACAACTCAACAACAAAAACAGCCCAATTGAAAAATGAGCAGAAGACCTAAAATTTTTTCCAAAGAAGACATACAAATGGCCAGCAGGCACATAAAAAAATGCACAACACCTCTAATTACTAGAGAAATGCAAGTCAAAACCACAATGAGGTACCACTTCACACCAGTTAGAGTGGCCATTATTAACAAGTCAATAAATAACAAATGCTGGAGAGGATGTGGAAAAACAGGAAACCCTCCTACACTGTTGGTGGGAGTATAAATTGGTACAATCACTAAGGAAAACAGTATGGAAATACCTCAGAAAACTATAGAACTACCATATGATCCAGCAATCACACTCCTGGGCATATATCTGGACAAAACTTCCAGTGAAAAAGATACATGCAACCGTTATGTTCACTGCAGCACTATTCACAATAGCCAAGACATGAAAATAACCTAAAATCCCATCAACAGATGAATGAATTAGGAAGATACGGGACATATATACAATGGAATACTACTCAGCCATAAAAATGGACAAAATAACGCCATTTGTAGCAACATGGATGGAACCAGAGACTCTCATACTGAATGAAATAAGTCAGAAAGACACCATACGATATCACTTATTTGTGGAGTCTAAAATATGCCACAAATTATCTATCAGCAAAACAGAAAAGATCATGGACATGTAGGACAGACTTACGTTTGCCAGGGGCAGGGGGATAGATTGTGAGTCTGGGGTTAGTATATGAAAACTGTTGCATTTGGAGTGGATGGTTAATGAGATCCTGCTGTAAAGGACAGGGAGCTATATATCTAATCACTTGTGATGGAACATGATGGAGGATAATGCGAGAAAGAATTTATATATATGTATGACTGGGTCATTTTGTTGTACAGTAGAAATTTACAGAACATTGTAAATCAATCATAATTAATGAAAAATTAAAAAAAGGAAAATGTCTCCATTCCTGAGTTTTCTCATGGAAGAACTCTAGGAGGCGGTTGAGAGATGGAGGCCAAAAACAGAGGGAACTGAACAGAAAGGATGAAATGAGCCCTATTTCAAAGAAGTTGTGAAAGATGCAGAAGGGCCCCAGTAGAACCCACTATGGAAAAAGAATATTGCAAAGAATAAGAATGAGTAAAAGTCTCTTTATAACTCACACTTGAGATATGGGGTAATAGAAGGTCTTGCATTTTTAAGTAAGGCCTACACATTTTTCTTCTAAACTTTACTCCTCTTCACTTCCCATCTTTGTGAAAAGATTTGGAGGCCAAGACACAAGAAAATACACAAGAATTCCAGTTGTTTTAATCCATTACAATTTGACCTCAAATGTCACTTTTCCTCTTGTTTGAGTCAAATGAAAATTATCTACTCACAGGATCAAAACAAATCTCTCCGCTGCTACCCATATTCTCTCTTTCTCTCTCAGACACACACACACACACACACACACACACACACACACACACACACACGTGCAATTTTCAAGACCACAGCAATGACAATAATGAATTGATTACTAATAGAAAATTCTGTATTTTGTTTCACCTTAAAAGAGAAAGAGCTATAATCAAAAAGGAAAACAATTATACATGTTGGTGAGGGTATGGAAAAATCAGAACCCTCTTACATTGCTGGTGGGAATGACAGCAGCTTAGAAGGCAATTTGTCAGTTCCTCAATAAATTAACTATAGAGTTACCACATGACCCAACAATTCCACTGCTGGATAGATAACCAAGAGAAATGAAAATAGATCAATAAGCATTTACACCAGTATTAGTCATAATAACCAAAAGGTGCAAACAACCCAAGTGTCCATCAAAGGATGAATGATAAACAAAAGGTGGTATATTACTCATCAACAGAAGAGAATGGAGTACAGATAGATGCTATGTCATGGATGAATCTTGCAAATTTATGCTAAGTGAAAGAAGCCAGTCACAGAAGACCATGTATTCTATAATCTCATTTATATGAAATGGCCATAATAAACGAGTGTACAGACAATGTAGATCTTTGGTTGCCTAGGGTTGAAGTGCTGGATGGAAGGAACTGGGGGAGATGGCTAAAGGAAACTGTATTTATTTTTGGAGTTGTGAAAACAGAAAACATTCTAAAATTGATTGTAATGGCAGTTGCACACAACTTTGTGAATGTAAGAAAGACAGAGAGATAATAACCCTAGTCGTGTATTCTGAATACATAGTATATGATTTGGTTTAAAGGACAATTAAACTGTCGTATTTTAATGAAACTTGAAGGAAATGGAAAAATGGAACTTCTATTGTGTTCTGGGTAGTATGTCATATAGCTTGAGTACCTTATCTTTTCATATTCTGTTATTATTACTTTGCTTTCATATGGAGAAACTGAAATTTATAGAAGTTAAAGGAAGTTATAGATAAGAAGTTATAGGTAAGATGTCACAAAACTACTAAAGGGAAGAATGGGTGAATAATAGATTGTTTTTTTCTCTAGAGATCAAGTTCAATGCAATGTATGTACAAGACACCTGTTACTGTTACTTTTCCTCATTATAAATGAAAGAATGTTAGGAAGGGTAATTTTTTTTAGACCAGTGGTGTGTATTTATAAGTACATTTTGAAAGAAGACATGAAACCATGAGTCTTTTTTAAGGGGTCGGGTGAGCAAGAGAAGCTCTAAGGACATAAGGCAAGGATTTCCTGGAATTCCCCGTGATGTTTAAAAAAAAAGCCCACAAAAAGCATAAGCTGTAACAAGGGGAAGGCAAAGTATGTTAAAGTGTCTTTAATGCATGGAAAACCATTTTACACCTTGAGCCCAATTCCAACCAACTGCTATTGTCTGTCTATGTCTATACTCTGCTGAGCAGGACTGTGGGGCAGAGTCCAGAGCAAGTGCTGAAGAATGTTGGGATTGATTAGCGAATTCGCCCTAGTATGGAAGGGGAGAAGGTAGCAGGAGAGCCACATATTTACTGTTTTAAAAAAATATGAAACATGTAAGAACATTATGAGAGAGTTTACTAAAGTTCATCACAAAAAACTGAAAATTTGTGGCTTTATATTGCTTATCGAATCACTGAGATAGTACTTTCAATGACACTACATAGGATTTTATGTATCTACAAGGAAGAATGTAAGATTCTTACCTGAGCACTGTCCACATCTACAATGGCAAACATTACGTTTCGGTATTGCAGAGACATTGCCTTCAAAGTAAAAGAATAAAAATTCCCTGTTAGCTTCACGTTAATATTAAATCACATTCTAGTAGTGTCTTTTGGTAAAAACAAGACAAAAAAGTTGAGAGCTAAGCATTGTTCTGGCATTGTACTATTTATTGCCTAGAATCTCAAGCGCTGAAGTCAAAGGTTGGATCTTACCAAGGTCCAGCAAAGATCAGTGGGAGAAACCAGAGTCTAAAGTCTGTGTTTCGCTACGTATCAAAACTAGATTTTACAGACTCCTCTGTCTTCCAGCTGGTTTCTGCCAATGGGAAGCACAGGCAGAAACAAGGAAATGGGAAATGAGGGGAGGGAAAAACAACCCTCTTCTGCTTCAATTTGTTCTAGAAGTATCTTTGACACTGGCAGTGACAATGGTGTTGGTAATGGGTGTGGGTGTAGCAGATGCAGCAGAAGGCTGTAAATATCAGCTCCTGGGTTTGTTTGTTTGTTTTGTTTTTTCAGATAGCTGTGCTCATACTTTAAGGACTCTTAATAGCATATTTATTTGTGTTAACATCGTAGCTCAAGCATTTCCAGTGACCTGTTTTAAATGAAACCTCTCTTTGATGGTGATGTGAGGCGTCCAGAGCTTGGCCACATGGAAACAATAGATGGGGCTGTCACTGGGGGCTGCTCCAAGAAGCATGACATGGGCTGATTAGCAGACATTAGGTGCAGGGTTCTCTTGCAGGGGTTTCTTCTGATTGTTTGTCTCTGTAATGTGACCCAAGTGGGAGTTCTTTCTCCAGTGGCTTAATAAGATGGGGAAATTGGGGGGAAACTCTTGGATAATAAGCACAAAGACCTTTGGTATTTTAGTGTGCTTTTCAGATAAAAATGATGCTAATTTTGGTCAGCAGCATCTCCATGCCTGGCAGGAAGATCGTGTTGCCCATGAACTTTGGGGAAATCGATTTGCACTTTTTCAAGTCTTAAGACATACGGATGTTCCCCAGTAGGAGTCAGGGAAATGGGTTTGACCTATGTGAACATCTGACTCCAGGGTCAGGTTTGGTTTATGAAGCTTTCAGAGCCTTCAAAGTCTGACAGGTAATGGAGAGAGTTATAGCAGTCGTCATTTTTGTATCGAGTAGTAGCTGGAAGACATGGTTCAGTTCTGGGTTCCTTGCTGGCTGAGGCTCTCTTGTGGACATTGCCTTCCCTCACTATCCCACTCCATCCACTTAGGACCCTCCTCTTCCCTTAGCAACAACTCTTCCCTCTGTTTTGTTCTTCCTCACATACTGTCTGTAATCATCTGGTCACCTGCTTTTGTTGCTCTTAACTCTAAAATGTCTCCTGAATTTGATCTTTCCTTTTTCCTCCCCAAACCACTGCCCTAGTTTTGGTAAACCCATCATTGCTATTCACCTTGGGTTACCTGCCTCCATCTTTCCAACCTATGTTTATACAACACTGTCAAAAGCATTTTCTAAAACCCATAATTGGTCGTGGCAAAATCCTTATTACTCTTCTGACTCTCTACAGCAACTCATTAAGTCATAACACAAGGGTTTTCTCCATCTGGGCTCAGCTTTCTTTTCAAGGGGCGTGTTTTGCACTTCCACTGTGTACACTGTCAGCCCCACAGAGTACTTGATATTTCATGACTGCACCATGCAGTTTCTCAAAAATTTGTAACCTCCCCTTCTTCAGAGATGCTCTTTTTAGGGTTCTATGCCTGGCGATCCTCTTAGAGTCAGCAAACTATGCCCTGTAGACCAAATCCAGCTCTCCACATGGTCTTGTAAATAAAGTTTTATTGGATCGTGTTTGCGCATTTGTGTATTTCCATTGCCAGTTTTTGTGCTACAACAACAATGTTGAATATATATGACAGAAATCATATGGTCTGCAGGCCTGAAAATACTATCTGGTCCTTCAGAGAAAAGTTTGCTGACCCCTGCTCTCAGTTATCAAGGCCCAGAACAAAGGGAACTGTGGAATTCACTCAAGACAAAGTTTTAAATCACTTTTTAAAACCCATATTTGCTTACGATTTATTTTTTTTTATTGTTGCAATACATTCTTTAGCCGAGACACTGTGTGTAGTTAAATTTAGCTTTTGTGTATCTGAAAAAGTCTTGAATTCTTCCCCATCTTGCAAAGTGGTTCAGCTAGCTAACTTCCATTCCACTTTTCGAGAGAGCCTGGAAAAGCGAAACGGAGGAGTTCCAGTTGTGGTTCAGTAGTAATAAATCCCATTAATATCCATGAGTATGCGGGTTAGATCCCTGGCCTTGCTCAGTGGGTTAAGGATCCGCGTGGCCATGAGCTGTGGTGTAGGTTGCAGGCGGGCTCAGATCCTGCATTGCTGTGGCTGCGGAACAGGCCTGCAGCTACAGGTCTGATTTGATCCCTAGCCTGGGAATGAACTTCCATATGCGTGCGTGTGGCCTTAAAAAAAAAAAAAGGGAAAGATTCCTCTGATTCCTTTATAGTTGAGTTCTGGATGCAAATTGGTTTCACCTATTAGATGCTTGCAGTTGAGACTTGGAGGTCAGAGGTGAAACAGAGCTACTTTCTTTTTATTTTTGGAGGCTCCTAGGAAGCAAGATTGTAGGTGTTGGAAGGTAATTGTGCTGGAGGCAGCTGCCATCGCTACACTCAGGGATGCAGTTCCTGGCACCAGTTTCCTGGTCTTTCAGCTTCCAGATTCTGGTTCTGTCTCTCTGAGTGCTTCAAAAGACTATGATCCTGTGCAAAAGCTTTTAAGTTTAATTAGATCCCATTTGTTTATTTTTGTCTTTATTTCCATTAGTAGAGGAGATGGATCTAAAAAGGTATTCCTATGATTATGTATACAGTGTTAGAGAATGTTCTAATTTTATTTTATTTTTTTTTACATATACCTGTCTAGTTTTTTCCCAGCACTACTTATTGAAGGAATTATCTTTTCTCCGTTGTATACTCTTGCCTCCTTTGTCATACATTAATTAGCCATAAATGCATGTGTTTATTTCTGGGATTGCTATACTGTTCCATTGCTGTTTCATATTTCCATTTTTGTGCCAGTATTATACTCTTTTGATTAGCTTTGTAGTATAGTGTAAAGTCAGGAAGTCTGATTCCTCCAGCTGCATTTTCTTTCTCAAGATTGCCTTGGCTATTCAGGGTCTTTTGTGTTTCCACACCCATTAAAAAAGTTTTTTGTTCTAGTTCTATGAAAAATGCCATTGAGATTTGATAGGAATTGAATTGAATCTATAGATTACTTTGGGTAGCATAGTCATTTTAAAACAATTTATGGTTAATAAAGGGGGAAAGGTTGAGGAGAGATAAATTAGGAGTTGGGATTAACACATACACACTACAGTACATAAATAGATAACCAATGAGCACCTACTATATAGCACAGGAAACTGTACTCAGTATTTTCTAATAATTTCCAAGGGAAAAGAATCTGAAAAAAGAATACATATATATACATATATATATATATATATATATATATATATATATATATTCTGAATCACTGTGCTGTGTGCTTGAAACAAACATTGTAAAGCAACTATAATACAATAAAATTAAAAAAATTTAAAACAAACAGAATTCCTGTCATGACTCAGTGGTTAGTGAACCCGACTAGCATCCATGAGGATGCTGGTTTGATACCTGGTCTCGCTCAGTGGGTTAGGAATTCGGCGTTGCCTGAGCTGTGGTGTAGCTCGCAGACATGGCTCAGATCCCACGTTGCTGTGGCTGTGGTGCAGGCCTGCGGCTACAGCTTTAACATCCATATGCCATGGGCATGGCCCTAAAAAGGACAAAAAAACACCCCCTAAAATATAAATAAATAAAAGAAGTAGGCACAAAAGGGGAAAAGAAAAAGTAAACTATGATGCTATCATGATGCAGAAGGGCCAAACTTTTATGATTTACCGGAAAAATATTTGGAGACTTTAATTCCTTCTAAAACTGTGAAATAGATGCTGATGATACTTACATGAAAAAGAGGATAAATCCTTTTGCAAGGACCACACCACACTGCTGAAAATTCAACTACCACAAGTTTGTTTCCGGCACTTCTCAAAAAGGTTTTTAGTTCATCCTGAGATAAGAACATAAATGAGGAAATGTGCACAATTACTGATTCTCATAAAATCTTGCAGAGGATAAAATGACAGCTTATTTACTGTTGCTCTCCAGGGGACCAATCCTTTCCCAAATGTCCCTGAGGGGTGTATGTGTGTGTGTGTGTGCATATATACATACAAAAAAAGATTAGCATTGCTAATGGTGGTTGGTAATGGTGGGCCACCCCTGGGGAGAGACTGAGACTGGTCCATGAGAGATGAGGGGTGGAGGGTGGTGGTGAATGGGTGTTCAGGGGAGACATCTATATTTTATTTTTTTAAACAAGGACCCAAACACACATTAACAGACAAGTTTAAAAGGAGAACTAATCTAACACTTGAATCATTTCTTCGTTTGGTTTGGTTTGGTTTGGGGGGGTGCTGATAATTATTAAAACCATACATTTAAGGATTAGACATACTTCTTGGTGAATGCCTTAAGTGAATTTTCTATCAACTAACTATCATCTAGTTAGTTGATAGAAAATTACCTGTAGATCATTCTGTAGATCACTTTCTGGGCCCATTCCTGGGACCTCAGGTCACTGTGGTTACTATATCTACACTTGATGGTCTTATGAACAATGTCCTAAGCTACTTATTTCATGTACGGCTTGTCTTCCCAAAAAGTCCCTATAGAACTCAATTCCTACTCACTCCTGTGACTCCATGACCCCAAACTGGCACAATGTAAGTGCTCATGCAGCTTATGAATGAATAATCTCCTAATATATAGTATTTTATTCAAGATTTATTTTTTCCTTTTTTCACTAGAATTGCAATAATAGTACCTAATTTACTCTGTTCCTGTATTCTCTTCCTTAATCTTTACAACTACCCTATGGAATAGGTATTATTACAAATATCTCCATGTTACAGATGAAAAAACTGAAGATTATTAACTTTTGCATGGTCAATCAGCTGGTGAGGGGTGTAGCCAGGATCGCTAACCTAGAAAGCATGACTCCAGAGTCCATTTCCTTTACGACTATACAAAATCATCTCCTAAATTCTTTATACAGGGCTCACTCACCCTTTCTCTGATCCAAATGCCATCATGAGCTCATCCCTGGACCACTAATTAAGATGGAAGGATGGGGAGTTCCCACTGTGGCTCAGTGGGTTAAGAACCTGACATAGTATCCATGAAGATGCAGTTCGATCTCTAGCCTTGTTTAGAGTGTTGTCACAAGCTGTGGCATAGGTCACAGATGTGGCTCAGATTTAGTCTTGCTGTGGCTATGGTGTAGGTTGGCAGCTGCTGCTCTGAGTTGACGCCTGGCCTGGGAACTTCTATATGCTGCAGGTGTGGTCACAAAAAGAAAAAAAAAAATGAAAGGATGGGATTGCTAACTGAGTTAAGTCAATCCAAGACCTTTCACTGTAAATAGGGATGAGGTTTATTCCATACAGATGGCCTACACTTTTTTTTTTTGCTTTTTAGGGCTGAACCTATGGCATATGGAGATTACCAGGCTAGGGGTCAAATAATCAGAGCTACAGCTGCTGGCCTACACCACAGCCACAGCATCACAGGATCCGATTCACGTCTGCTACCTACACCACAGCTCATGACAACGTCAGATCCTCAACTCACTGAACGAGGCCAGGGTTTGAACCTGTAACCTCATGGTTCCTAGTCAGATTCATTTCTGCTGCGCCACGATCGGAACTCCAAGATGGCCTACATTTTATAATAGGGGAGAGTTGACAATTATTGCCATTTGGTTTACTTTAAAGAGGCAAAACTGGAGTTCCCGTGGTGGCTCGGTGGAAACGAATCTGACTAGCATTCATGAGGATGCAGGCTCGATCCTTGCTCAGTGGGTTAAGGATCCAGTGTCGCTGCAATTGTGGTGTAGGTCGCAGACATGGCTTAGATCCCACATTGCTGTAGCTGTGGTGTAGGCCGGCCCCTAGAGCTCCAAATTGACCCCTAGCCCAGGAACATCCTTATGCCGTGGGTGTAGCCCTAAAAAGACAAATAAATAAATAAATACAAAGAAGGAAGGAAAGAAGGAAGGAAAGAAAGAAAAGAGAAAGAAAGAAAGAAAGAAAGAAAGAAAGAAAGAAAGAAAGAAAGAAAGAAAGAAAGAAAGGAAGGAAGGAAGGAAGGAAGGAAGGGAGGGAGAAAGGTGAAACTGATGACTCAAAGAAGACTAAATTCTTGGCTAAATTCTCTGAAGAGGGTATTGTCATGGCATGTGTAGTACCCCACATGTACCTACTGAGGCCCACTCTCTTGCTTTACAAATATTTCTCTAAGAAAGGGGTAATTAACTTCTCAGAGATCACACCAAGCCTGGATTCCTCACTTGCTTCTGAAGTTACAAGGTGGATACCACCTTTACAAGCCCCCAACTCCTCACTTCCCAGTAGGTGTTAGGTGTCAACTGGCCTAGCTGGTACCATGAATTTGACTTGGCTAAAGTTCTCTGAAGGGGATATTGTCATGGCATGCTTAGTACCCCACATGTACCTACTGAGGCCCACTCTATACTAGACAGTGGACACACTGCTAGGATACAGCTGTGGACAAAAAGATAAAACATTTATCCCCTGCTTTCACAGAGCTTCCATTTAGGGGGAAGCCAATGGTAAGATTAAAAAGTAATGTGTATAGTAAATTAGTGATAGTTGCTAATAAAGAAAGAAGGGAAAAAGTAAAGCAGAAAAGAAGGATGGGAGCTTGCAGCCTGGGTGGCCAAATTTTACCCAGTTGTGACATTTGAATAAAGACATAAAGAAGATGATAGACCCTCAGGATAGGTCTCTTCTCTGAGGAGGAGAAGAGGACTTCTCAGAGGATGAGTGAGATCCCAACTCATTCTATGAGATTCCCAGACCCCCCCTTCAATAAATAAGTAAATAAATAAATATGAGGGAGAGAGAGAGGGAGAGAGAGAGAGAGAATTACCACAATCATTAGCAAGTGTGTGCTATTTTATCAAAGTTAGGTTGCAATGCCTTCTTTCAATCTGGTCAATATCATATTTGTGACTTTATATACAGGAACATTTGGGAAAAGTGTCAAAAGTCTAAGTCTGAAGGTACTGGTGGAGGGAAGTCCCACCCATGCGTCCCCCTTCCTTCCAGCTCCTGGCCCTCCTGTAATGAGGTTGGCCTCAGAATGTCTGGATGCTAATGGCTGCTCTACTCCTAAATGATGCAGGGCCCTAATTTTTAGAGGGAATTTTCTTCCTTATAAGTAAAGAACTATCCCTGGCCCATATACGTATTTAGATTTGCTAAAGTACCCTTGGACAATGAATGGAAAGTGGCTTTATGAAATACCACCTAAGGAGTTGTTAATGCCCATGGCCGATGCATGTCTGAGAGTCCTGATCTCTTTCCTAGGATAGGGGAAATACATGGACTATTATATTTCCATAAAAACTTCCAGGTACAACTAAGGTAAAATTGTTGGGACCAGGTACCGGATGGGATATGTTAGGAGCTGGCCTGGATCTAGCTAGAGTCAAAGCCAGAAATGAGTCAGGAAGGGACAAAACTCTTTTGGATCACTTTTTTCTCTTGACTTCTCTTTAGAGATTGCCTTCCTTGAAGAAACAACATCTAGGGAGTTCCCTTAGGGGCTTGGCTATAATGAGCCCAACTAATATCCATGAGGACTTGGGTTCGATCCCTGGCCTCGCTCAGTGGGTTTAGGACACAGCATTGCCGTGAGCTGTGGTGTAGGTCACAGATAAGGTTCAGACCCCGCGTTGCTGTGGCTGTGGTGTAGGCCAGCAGCTACAGCTCTGATTCAACCCCCTAACCTGGGAACTTTCATATGCCTTGAGTGTGGCCCTAAAAATCAATAAATCAATAAAACTAGAAAGAACACCAAGAGAAAGCATTAAAAAAAAAAAAAAAAAGCTCCCCTTGCTACAGAGCAAATGGAGGAAGTAATACTTAAAGTTTATCAACTCTGTTTTCAAGATGATCTCTTTTGAATACTCCTTGGAGCCAAATGAATACTTGCCATGTCTTTGATATTCTGCACCATGATTTACACCTGGGAATCTCTGATGATTCTTTCTTGTTGATTCAGTTGGCCTCAGTAGCTGTCTCATTAATTATAGGAATATAAGGGTATCTTCTCTATGACATCATTAAACATGACATCTTAGAACATGGAATTTTGGCAGACTTGGAACTAATTTCATTTTTTTCTGCTATGACTAGCTAGTTGTGTGTGGTCAGCCAAGAACTAGCCAACTGCTAGCCTTGTGTACAGAATCAATAATGTGTCTGTCTCTTTTTAACCTTCTACTGCCTATTTTCATGGGCCCCTCCCTTCCCCAACCACTGCCACCCCAAATAAGAAATAGACAAGGTGATATTAAATAGACGAAAGTTATTTTCATTTAGGATTCTAAGGGATTATTTTGCAGTTGATAAAGATACTAAAGTTGATACAGATACTAAAATTGGAGTTCCCCTTGTGGTGCAGCAGAAATGAATCTGACTGGTATCCATGAGGATGCGGGTTTGATTCCTGGTCTCACTCAGTGGGTCAGGGGTCTGGTGTTACCACCAGCTGTGGTGTAGGTAGCAGACATGGCTTGGATCTTGTTGCTCTGGCTGTGGCATAGGCCAGCAGATGTAGTTCTGATTTGACCCCTAGCCACCTGGGAACTTCCATATGCTGCAGGTGTGGCCCTAAAAAGCAATAAAATAAAATAAAATAATAAAATAAAATAAAATAAAATAAATAAAATAAAATAAAATAAAACAAAATAAAATAAATAATAAACTAAATAAAATAAAATAAAATAAAATAAATACTAAAGCCTTCTTCTCATACCTAATGTTTCTTGTAAATTTGGTTTTATGAATCACAGTTCCCCTAAACTTCATTGTTTTGTTCTAATTACTGAGGAGGTAATGAAGCTTCACTTTTATAGACAGGACCAGGAGCTGGCAAACTTTTTGTCAAGAAACAGATAATACTTGGGGCTTTATGGACTGTACACAGTCTTTGATTCATACTCTTTGGCTTTACAATCTTTTAAAAATGTAAACATTTTGAGCTGCTGGAACATACAAAAACAGCAGCCACTTGCCAAGGCCTGCACATGATGATTCATCATTTTTCAGAATTTAATGTCAGAAAACACCCCAAATATAGCACTGACCAATGTTCCTCAAACCTTCTTCAATGCAAAATAACAAGAACCACAAAGTGAGAAGTAGAATTCTATAGTAAACATCAGAAAAATCCTTCGCTCTGGTTTTTCCATTCCTCTATTCAGGTACCTCAGGAATGAGTAATCTACCTTTCTTTTTTGTATGCCCTTTCTCTTATGTAGGTGAGGAACTATGAATATTTCTTGTATAGCCTTGGTCAAGTTATTTTCTTTTTCTTTTTGGCCTTGCCCGCAGCATATGGAAGTTCCCCCAGCCCAGAGATAGAACCTGTGCCACAGCAATGACTCGAACTACTGCAGTGACAATGCTAGATTTTTAACCTGCTGCACCACAGTGGGAACTCTGGTCATGTTTGTTATAGCAGATATTTGTCAGTTGCTTCCCTGCACCTGTTTCTTCCACTTTCTATCAAAAAAACCCACTAATTTTTCTGTGGGCAAATCTATCCCTTCTCTGTTTTATAGCAGCTATGCAATTTGCATGGGATTACTCTAACCCTAAATCCAGTATTTGACTCTGCTGATCTCTCTCTCTTTTTTTTTTTGGCTGTGGCCATGGCATTTGGAAGTTCTTAGGCCAGGGACTGAATCTGCGCACAGCAGAGACCCGAACCAGAGCAGTGACAATGCTGGATCCTTAATCTGCTGAGCCACACGGGAACTCCTCAACTCTGATTACCTTTTCTTTTTTTCTTTTTAAGACCACATCTGCAGCATATGGAGGTTCCCAGTGTTGAACTGGAGCTGCAGCTACCAGCCTACACCACAGCCATAGCAACAAGGGATCAGAGCTGCACGTTCGACCTACACCACAGATCATGGCAACACTGGATCCTTAACTCACTGAGTGAAGCCAGGGATTGAACCTGCAACCTCATGGTTCCTAGTCTGATTCAATTCTGCTGCACCATGACGGGAACTCCTGATTATCTTAAGCTAATGAACAATTCTATCTTTAGGCTAAAGGTTAATAAAGAGAGAAAAAGAAGCAAGAGAAAGCAATTCCTAGTGCTTGTGACAGTTACTGAAATTTCCTTGTTCTTTAACTGGATGTACACAAGACACTGGCTGGCAGCTATATAAAACACACGGTAACCCAGTCTTTATTTAAGGCCAACGGTTCATAAGGTAGTGAGATATAATAGAGACAAACCTGGGCTTTTCGGTTTCTTGACCTACTGGATGAAATGTTGCTGGAAGTATAATCTACATCTGTAATTTTCATTACAGTTTAAATTGAATTAAGTTGCAGTTTCTGCCACTTACTTGGAAAACACTTAGAAACAGTATTACAGAAATTTCTCCATTGGGGTCAAACTGCAAGAACTATGACTCAACATCACAATGGGTGTTTAAAAATTCCTCACACAAGGTACACAACAGTAGAGCAACATTTAACTTGAGGATGGAGGAATCTAATTTCTGGCCTCCAACATGTCCAGAACCCAAATATTCATTAATTCTCTGAAATAACAATTGACCAACTGGCATTCTAAGTTTCTTCTGAGCCTCCTCTTGTCAAAGGAGAACGTGGAAGGAAAATGAGCTCTAGACACAGACAAATGTTATTTTTTCCACTTCACAGTATATGAGGCACTAAACTTGCATTAAACAACTTGGTTTCAAGCCTGAGTGCTGCTACTGTAAGTGCTCAAGCAAGTGATTGCTTATCTAAGCTTCTATTTCCTCATCTGTGAAATGCAGCTCTCACCTCCTAGGGATATGGTGAGTATTAAAGGCTAGCAAAGGCGTGCACCATCCTGGCTTTCCAAGTTTCTACTACAGAGAGGATTTTCTTAGCTCTCAGAGAACAGAAGTCAATGTTCTCCCTCCTGAGCTGGCAGAACTCTAAAAGGAGAAGTAACATAGCTTATAACCTAATGTCTCCAAGCCTCTGATGGCCCAAGATGTTGGTCATACCATGGGGCTGGCCGACATTTACAAGTGAGAATATTTTTAGGAATAAACAAAGCCTCTTACTCATCTTGCAAAGATTCATAAGATCTGGCAACAGTGGGCCTTTCATCCTGTGTTGCACGATAATTGTCAGGCGGACAGCAGTGGCTGTCCGTCTGGAGGGGGCGTGCTCTCTCTATGTGAGCCCTGTCCCCACCATCTGGTATTGCTTGGAGAACTGGAGATAGAGTGACAAGATGCCCTTTTTTTTTTGTATTTTTTTGTATTTTTAGGGCTGCACCTGTGGCATATGGAAATTCCCAGGCTAGGAGTCAAATCGAAGCTGCAGCTGCCGCCACAGCCACAGCAACGTGGGGTCTGAGACATGTCTGCAACTTACACCTTAGTGCACAGCAACTCCAGATCGTTAACCCACTGAGCAAGGCCAGGGACCGAACCTGCATCCTCATGGATACTGTCAGGTTTGTTACCACCGAGCCACAATGGGAACTCCTGCAAGATGCCATTTTTTGTGGTGGCTCTGCAGCTATTTGTCTATGTAATGACCAACGATAATAAGTATTTGAAATATTTCTAATGTCTCAGTCCATTGTCTGTTTTATTCTTTTTTCTTTGTGCTTGGGGTGCTCTCCTTATCGATATTACTTGCCTGGCTTCTATTATCATTTGTGTTCGAGATCCCCAATTTTGATGCTCTACCATCACAGCCAGGAATTTTATTCATGATTTTACACTGAAGATCCTATCATCACTTCACCTTCTTTATTTTTCATTCTCAAAGGGAAGACAGATGTTGATGCATATTGAACCTCTTCCAAGCCCTCAGTTGACAACCACTGTTTGAAAGTGTGGGCTATGTTCTTGGCATCACTTTCTTTTATGTTATTTTGCAAATACCCTGTTAGTTAAGGTGATTGTGTCCACTCTACAGGTGAGATGATCAAGGTGCAGAAAGCTTAGATAACTTATCCAGGGCAGAATTAATTTAGGATTCAAGTCTGGGTCACTCATCAGAGAGTAAGGAACACAGGGCCAGCTATAATCTGCAGGTCCTTTGGAAAGCTACCTAGCCCTGGATGCAGTGAATGCCTTCTTTTCTCTGCACCAAGATGACCATGTTTTTCTGTGTCTACCATGTTTTTCCTTATGGAATTAGCTCTTCTTGAACTTCTTTCCACTGCATTTGGAAAAGGAGATGGCACAGAATTAACTCTCAGGCACAGCTACTAAACCAACAAACACCTGCCATGTTCCTGGGTTCCCAGAAGTGGCACAAGTCTGGGCCAAGACTTCTGCCTTTCAGCTCTAGGGCTTGTAGACTTTTCCACAGAATTCACCACTAAGCAGCTTATCCAGCCCAAAGGCAGGGAGAGTACAAGCTAATGGATCACAGAAGTCTGTTTATTCTCAAGTAGAATTGAGTACAATTAAAATCCAGGAAATGACCGAGTTCATAAAAACAGACATTTGTTTTTTAATGTTTTGTAGAGAAAGTTCTTGGTTGGTAAGCAGGGCCAATTTCTAGTCCTGGGGAAAAAAAGCTCCTGGTCAAGTATTTTCTAGAAAAGAGCACTCCAACCATTCCCTCTGCACTTGACTACCTTCTTTGTTTCCTGGACATGCACCCACATGTATTTTCCTAGACTCATTTCTGACTTCATTGTTAGAATCATGGAGCTCCCAAACAGTCTGGGTGGAGTCCCCTTTTTGAGGAGTTAGGGCTGCATTAAAAAAAAAATTATCCAGGGATGGAATCCCGAGAGTGGATTGGGAATATGAAATCTTAAAAACACCAACAAGAAAAAACAGAGAGTGGGAAGAAAAGAAGTAAAGAAAGAGAGAGAAAAGAAAAAGAGGGAGAGGAAGAGCACAAGATGGCAAAGTGAAAACAATTTAGAAAGAATAAATAAAAAATAAGAACGAAGAGATACATCACTCCTATACGTTACTCATCATCCACCTCAGAACTTAGACACACCAAAGTGTGAAGGACCGCAGAAGCAGACAAAGGACTATATCTGCTTTTCAGCTCTAGGGCTTGACATAAAATTTAGATCATGGAGTTCCCATTGCGGCTCAGCAGTAATGAGCCCAACTAGTATCCATGAGGATGTGGGTTCAATCCCTGACCTTGCTCAGTGGGTTAAAGGATCTGGCTGTGACCTGTGGTGTAGGTCGCAGATGTGACTCGGATCCCATGTTGCTGTGGCTGTGCTACAGGCTGGCAGCTACAGCTCTGATTCGACCCCTAGCCTGGGAACCTCCATATGCTGCAGGTGTGGCCCTAAAAAGTAAAAAACAAACAAACAAAACTCAGATCATTATTAGTCTTATCCTAAGAGGGAAAAAAGCCAGTTCATTCTCTCTTACCAAATTCCCCGGTAATATCTTCCTCTTTGTATCGGTTTAGGCTTTAGTTGAGTGGTGAGAGGGAGGACCCCAAGGCTATGTAAGAGAGAAAGATGGAAGGGCTGTTTTGAAGAGCTCTGCAGCCAAGGTATAGAATTGGAACTGACAGGGAGGGAGTAGGCTAGTTACGGTCGTGGTAGAAGTCCCAGTAGGGGACCATGGATAGAGAGGGAAACATAGGGAAATTTGGAAGACCCCTGTAAGTTAATGATCACTCAAGAAAGCTAGCAGAACGTCCTGGAATGAAGCAGGCTTGCTTACCTATAAAACCATAGTGACCGAGATATGCCTCAGGTCACTAAGTCAAAGATAAAAGGAGGCATGCATTCAAGTTCAGCAAGATGATGATCCTTAGGACCAAGGAGAGGAATTTAAGGGAAAGATGACATTCCAAAGTGGGAGACCCTCATTATACGGAAACCTGAGATGATTACACATATTTTAGCAGATGTTAAACACCCTTCTGTTGATCTGAACAAGCCCCATGATGGTCCTAGTTTGACCTCATTGGGTCAAATACTCTCTTACCTGATATGAAGGAGGAGCTAATGACGGAAGCCTGACGTCTACTCCAAGAATGAAGAAGAGGTTGGCCTTTCCCCTCCTCCATGTTCCTTGGATTATAAAAATATAGCCCACCTACCTTCAGGACAGGGCCTCCTCTCCTGCCTGCTTGTATCCCTCACAAGCAACCTATCTTAATAAATCTATTTCTTGTCTATCACTTTGTCTCTTGCCTAAGTCCTTCTGCTCTGAGACACAAATAACCTGAGCCTCAGTAAGCCCAGACACCAAGGGAGTGATTCTAATAAAAAAAAAAATGGCTTCAAATCCTAATCTGGGTTTAGGTTGGGTCAGAAGTGTTTCCATTTCAGAGGCGCTAAAGAGTCTTATCGCTCGGGATGCTCACAGACTAACAGTATCAGTATCACCTGGGAACTGGTCTAAAAAGAGAAAGAAGCTACAGAAACAACAACAACAAAGAATAATAAGTGACAGAAGGAGGATAGTGTACAGAGAGGATAGCGGATTTATAAGCAGAAGTTTTCATTATGTGGATGAGAAGTGTGAGTTCTCTTGAGTGCTCCAAGACCTCTCTAGTCAAGGTCATTAAGACTGTGGAAGCATCTGGGAGCTTGATAGACAAGCAGAACTTCAGTGCCTCCACCCCAGATGCACTGAATAAGATTCTGTATTAGATGACTCCCCAGATGATTCTTATGCACATTGGTATTTGAGAAGTGCTGCACTAGAGATCCATTTCTATCAGGGAGCTGTCTGTAGAATAGAGGACCCCAGAGTGTCAGCATCAGCGTTGCCTGGGAACTAGGAGGAATGCAAATTCTCAGGCCCCACCCTGGATCAGCTGAATCAGAATCCCTGAGGGCGGGGCCCAGATGTCTGTTTGCACTAGCCTCCAGGTGATTCTGCTGGATGCTTAAGATGGAGAACCACTAGGCAATTTTTTTCCTTTTTTGGATAGCAAATAGATCATGTTGGTCTATCATGTCTCCAATATGATAACGATGCAAGAGTATCATTCAAAATATCTTGCACCCTGAGTGACTTGGGCCTATCAAAATGGATAAGAGCTGTGCATCAGCTCAACTGGGTGCTCAGTAGGTATTAACCCTTTCAGTTGCTGGATTGGGGGAGATCCAGGGTGTCCAAGGAAAGGGACTGGGACAGCCTCATTGAGGTGGGACATAGAAGCAGAGGCTACTTCTTAGCCACTATACATTCCAATAATTTAACAACTGGTTCAACCGGCCATTCCTTCGCATACCAGCTAAAGATCAGCCTTTTGATGTTGCTGAGAAATACAACAGTCACTCTCCCTGGACATCAAGGGCAATGGTAATGTTCAGAAGTGAGCTGTTTATTGGGGAAAATGTTAATTCATAACAAACAAACACAGGAGTTCCTGTTGCAGCTCAGTGGTAATGAACTCAACTAGTATCTATGAGGATGTGGGTTCAATCCCTGGCCTTACTGAGTGGGTTAAGCATCCTACATTGCTGTGGCTGTGGCCGGCAGCTGCAGCTCCGATTCAGCCCCTGGCCTGGGAACTTCCATATGCTGCAAGCATGGCTCTAAAAAGCAAAAACTAAATAAATGAACAAGTACATTTGCTTAGAGTTTCAGTATTGAGGTGGGAATGTAATCTTCAGTGATCCTTTTACTTGTAGGAAGCAAAATCCTGCTAGGTTCCTGGGCTGATGGCTAGTCTATGGGACAAAGTAAGAAGGAGCTATATTATTTGAAAGATACTTGACATTGGCTCAAGTTTATGGGGCAGGAGTCACAGTGGCTGGTCGTATGAATAGCACACATCTCCAGATAGTGGGGAGAAAAAGGCAAGAAGACAAGGACTCACTGAAAGACCAAGACAGAAAATAGCCATTCTCATGTGTCATTCAACCCCTGCAATGTGCCTTCAAGGAACTGAATGCAATTGTATGTCATTTCATTGTCAAATAGTGCCAAGGATAAAGTGTTCACAAAAGTGAGTTCTTTAGTATTATGGTAATTATAACCATCACAGGGCGATTTCTGCCAGCTCGGGGCAAACTCATGCCTCTGGCTTTTGTGGGCTGCAGCTGCAGTGAACGCCTGTATGTAGAAACTACGGTAACAGTAAGAAGAGATTGTATATCATTACGCCAGCCTTCTTAGATTTGGATCCTAAAAGTCCTTGGATTTTCCTTCAGGCATGGAAAGAGCTAGAACATGGAGAGGCCAGGGAAATGCCTGTCACTTGGAGTGAGGGAGATGGTACATGTGAATCAGTTTAGAAAATGTTCTTGAATCAACAAACTTGTTCTGTAAAAATAGAAAACGACCTCAGCGTGCCCTTGGATAAACTGAGGCACAGGGCATCATCAAGGAAAAGGACTAAAACCTCACCATTGCTTCTTTCCCACTGAGAGATCCCTTTGTTTTCTTTATATTAGACAATACTGGCGTCTTTATCTATTTGCCAGGTCACCCTCTCCCATGGCTGCAGGTGGCTTACAGTCTCTCTAAAAGCCTCCAAGCCTTCTTGTAAAAAATCTATAGTTAATTATACTTTCCTGATTGCTCTTATATAAAAAAAAATTAAAATACTGAAAACAGGAAGGCAGAAAATAATTAACTGGGATAGTATCTACAAGATTGTATTAATATTACCATTGTCTATATTTTGATGTTACACACATACATATGTAATTAAATTACTATTCTTTTACTATGTGGTTTCGCATTCTGCTCTCTCCCTTAATGTTATGCCAGGGGCATTTTTCCCAATATCTAATGTACTCAGATCACACAATTTTTAATTGTTGCATATCATTCTATCTGAGTGTGTTGCATTTTAGTTGACTTTTTTTTTCTTATGTTCTTTATACACTTACAATTAAAAACAATATCACATAAAACTAATGACTGTCTTTCTAATAAGTAATTGTGGAAACATTTTCTGAGAGTAATTTCATAGGAATGTACTATTTTTAGCACCCTTGATGTGTAATGCCAAACATCCTCCTTGAGTGCCTGCACCAATTTACATACCCCAGCACATCTGTGAACTTGCTCATCTCATCATACCATCACCAGCACTAATATTGATTACTATGACTTTAATTACTTGCTAAACTGATAGGAAAGATGTTACATCATTATAATTTTAATTTGTATTTCTTAGGCTACTAGTGTGGTTGAACATATTACTATCTTTTATGTAAAATTATTTAGTATTTAATTTTTTTAGGAGGTCTGATTTTTAATTTGTGAGAGTCTCTTCATATTTTAAGTTTTTGATAATTAAGAGTTTTTTAGGTACAGAAATTAATTTTTTATTTAAATCTACTGATCACGTCTTTTGTCATTTTTCCATTGATTATATATTTGAAAAGATAAACTCCTTTTGTGGATATTAATGTATACCCGTATTTTTCCTTATAACAAAAAAGTAATTTTAGTTTTTACAATAAACTTCTTTTGGTAATGATTGAAATATTTATTATAAAAACCTGGGACAATCAAAATACATGAAAGATGAAGGATGTATCCACTCATTAACAAGTATTACATATATTCCTCCCTCATTGTATCCATGTACATTTTACTCTTTAATACTTTCACTATTTATTTTGTTGTTGAGGGAAAAGATGAGGCTATATGTACATTTTCCTTGATTCCATTTACTAAATGTCAGTCTTTCTCTATTACTTTGTGAAGTTTCCTATATAACCAATTGAGGTCTTATCTGACAAGGCGTATTTTAGCATTTGTTTTTCTCCCAGTGATTTATGTGTTTATTCTTGCACCAGACCCATATTTATTTATTACACATTTAATTAAAATATAAAGCTAATATTACTTGTCTATTTCTCTTACCCGCGGAAAAAGGGGGGAGAGGTAAATTAACAGTTTGGGATTAACAGATACATACTACTATATATGAAAGAGATAAATAACAAGGACCTACTCTATAGCACGGGGAATTATATTTCAATATGTGTAATAACCTATAATGGAAATGAATCTGAAAAGCATATATACATACATAGATATACACACACCCATATAGGTGTGTATGAAACTGAGTTATTTTGCTGCACCCTGAAACTAACACAACATTGTAAATTAACTGTACTTCAATAAAAAGAAAAAAAGAGCTATAGAAAAAAATCAGTGCTGGTCAAGTTATATAAAAAATATCTTTTGCCCATGGTGGACAATGGAGTGTTAATACATGACATATGGAAATGTGAATTGTATGAAAGTTGAATGTTTGAACCCTCCTATGTAAGGCAGATTTGAGATGAGGTGTAAAAATCTAAGATTGGATAAGTAGACTGCGGTTGGATTATGGAGAGACTTTAAAAAGAGGAGTTTGAGGCTCATAAGCATTTAAGAAAGAACATTACGGGTTCCTGAGCAAGGACAGCAATGGGGGAAAGGCATGCTTTAGGAAGGATTAGCATGCTAATGCTACACAGGCTGGAGGCAGAGGTACTGATTCAGAGATGCACGTTGAGACTTACAGAAATTCATCCCTGAGAGAATGAGGAATTTTGCAAGAGTGGCAATGGAGCAGAAGGCAATATTTTCTCCATACGTACCATAGAAAGGATGGCATTGGCTCAACAGATATTTGTCAAGTCTCTATATATTCTAGGTCTATAAGGGACAAGAAAGAGTCGGCGAATGCCACTGTTATGAGCCTTTGTCCTAGATGAAATAGTAAAACCACTGATCAAAATGGGAACATTTTCTCCTACTGTATGGACTATTGGATACTCCTTTCCACTCAGCTCATCATAACTAACCCTCTAGAGACTCTGTCCTCATCATTTTTCTCTATAATAACTCCCAAGGGGAATCCAAACATTCCTGGTTTGGTTTTGTTTTGTTTCTCATCAGTCCTTGGATGGGGAGTCCAGTTGTGATTATCATTCATATGCTCTGACTTAGGGGTGGTTTTGGCTTCCCTCCACCTCCTCAAGTCCCATGTAGGACAAACTTTTATGGGGACTCTTCACATGGGAGGTCCCTACTGTCATCTTATGTGGAAGAAGGAAAAGGGTCACACCTCCCTTATTCTCCATCTCGGTCTTGGGAATGAGCCCTCCAGGATGAACCAGCCCACCTCATCACTGACTAACTAACACTGACCTCAATTCCGCATTTCAGTTTCAGTGTTTTGGCTAATTTTGGTTCTCTGTTTGACTATTATGAAACCAGCAGGAACCAAGGGGCCCCAGTCCTGTTCATGGTCTAAATATTCAGCCTTCTCCCACCTTTCTCTATGTTTTCCTGTCCATTACTCTGAGCCTCTTTAATTGCCTTGTTTAGGTTCCTCATCTTGCTCCTTGAATTTATCCCTAAAAGCCGTCAAATCACCTCTGTTGAAAAGTCTCTGCTTCTGCCTTCTGGTCCCATTCTGCTTCTACGCCTACCTACTCCAGCCCCGGTTCTAATCACCTACCCTACCAACAGCCCATATGGCTTCTGCCTGACCTATAGTCAGATACCCAGAATCTACAACCAGTTACTCTGTAATTTATATTTATTTAGTTATATTTATTTAGTTAGTTAGATTAAAAATGTCAGTAGTTCACACTGTTCCTCAGAGTGCACCATGACCCCTGATTGTTCCAAACCTAGAAAAGTTTGAGAACTGCTGATCTATAAAACAAGGCTAAGATGAACTGGTCTCCCTATCTTGCTAAGTTGTGAGGATCAGATGAGATTTTATGTGGCAACTGGTTTGGAAGCTATGAACTGCTCCACAAATCCATGAGATTGCTACTGCCATTCATTTAACACTGAGCCAACAGTCACTGGGCACCTGTATTGGGGCATAAAGATGACTGACATAGAAGTTGAATAGAACTTCAATCTATGGAAATTTATAAAGTTTCTCCTTGGCCTGTTTGGGCAAAATCCTCTTTGGGATTTTGATAATGCTCTTTCACTATTGAAGAAAAATAACTCAAGTAGATGATTTAGAGCATCTAGTTATTTAATTAGGTTACCTTCTCTCTCTTCCTTTCTCTCCCTTCTTCCCTTCCCCCTTCCCTCACTCCCTCCCTTTCCTTCTTTCTTCCCTCCTTCCTTCCTTTCCTTCCATCCCTCCCCCGTCTCTCTCTTTTGTTTCAAACTGTGCTTTTGTACATGCATGTGGCAGACAAAAAGAGCATGTGCAGAGCATAGAAGAGGTAGATTTCAGGTATGTGTTTTCCTTTCTCTAGAAGCCTTTGGATGGTCAGGTATAGAGTTCGATGACTTGTGACTCCGTAGACCTTTCCTACTATCATTCTTTTCATGGTGCTTATTCGACATTTGCCATGATCTCATCTGAAAGCCCTACCACACTCTGCTACGTGTTCTATGGGTTGTAGGAAAGGCACATGGTCTGTAATTTCTAGCTTTCCCAATATGAATTATCCTGGGACAAAACACCATGTAAGAGCTTCCTGCTGCTGCTAGATTTACTTAATCACCCAGTCTTGTCACTTGAAAACAGTTTGGTGCTTGATCAGTACTTTTTGCACCCTCCCTGGATGCCTTCCTTTCTTTCCTCCATCCTCCTCCCTCAAGAGATAAAGCCAAAACAAAGAGTAAAGCCAATGCCAACAGACCCAGGAGATTATATTACCACTTTCAAAAAAAAATTTTTTTGGCTGTGCCCACAGCACGTGGAGATTCCTAGGCCAAGGACTGAACCTATATCACAGCTGTAACAACACCAAATCCTTAACCCACTGCACTACCAGAGAACTCTTCAAAAATTTTAAAGTATACAAATTGAAAGTTTCATAGTGAAACACATGACTTCATTGAATTGTGCTAATTTAAGGGAAGGTATGGGAGGAAGTTAGGGGTAACTGGGAGGAGAGATACAGGAGGATTTGGGGAACAAAGTCTCAGAGTATGGTCCTCTGACCTACCCTGGGGAATTTTGTCACAAAAGAACTGCATTGCACACACAGTCTTCATAAGATGTTGGAAATGTGAGCAAGGCCATTTGGCAATCACTGTGCTAGATTATTGCAAACATAGGTGTGTGGGAAAAGGGATTTTTCCTCTTTAGCAGATTTATCACAAGCCAGTGTGATGAACACAGGTCAGCCTCAGGGCTATGGATACCTGGTGATGGGAAGGAAAATAGCAAGTTCTGGAAGAAACTTCCTGTGTGCGTTCCAAAAATGTCTCATTTTAACAAAGCAGAGCCCAAGAGAAAAAGAATGACAGGTGTTACTGACTTGGAAAAACTGTAAGACTCTTTCAGGACCCCAAGAAATGCTTGAGAATACATTAGGGAGAAGAGAGCTAGAGGTTTTACAAGAGCATAATGCTCAGTAGAAAAAAACAGCTACAATCTAGGGGAGCTGTGGCAGAGTTCATACTTCATGTGCTTCCAGAAAACAGAGAAGGTGGGTCCAGCACAGCCTCAGAGGAGGCTTTCTTGCTTAATGCCACCAGTCTAAATTGCTTCTCTTATCTTGGCTGGATAGAGTAAGACCAGATTTATCCTTTTCCGCATCTGTGCTTTTTAGCAGGGCGTTAATCTTTGCAAATAGTCAAGGGCAACCCAGAGAAAAAGCAAAAGGAAAGGAAACTGCTTTTCATCCAGATGCCCTCCTCCTCTACTTAGGCTTCCACTGAAAGCTCCACTAAAAGCTTCCCATCCTGCTTTACACAACAGTTTTAAAAGACGGAGGAGAAAAACAGCGAAGTTGGGGACTGTGAAAATTCACACATACACATGAGTCTGGGACCTCCCAACTTCTGCAGAAGGGGTGGTGTCTGGCCAGGGGGACAGGGGAGATGGAACTTCTAGGGGAAAGAAATGTTGAAAGAATTGAGAGAGGAGAGAAGAGAAAGTTAGGACTGGGCCATTCTCCACCGTGATAGGGGACATCTAAGAGGGGACACCATGGAGGTCTGGGCAGGGAGGTCTTACAGTTCTCTAGGTCAAGGGGACCAGAGAGCGAGGCTAAGAGACACAGTGCCTGATTCTTATTACCTCTATCTCTTATCATCGGTCTGTTAAGCTTTTATTTTATCACCTTTATTTGAGACAGAAAGTACTGAATCTTTTTTGGATTGTGTGTGTGTGTGTGTGTGTGTGTGTGTGTGTGTTCTTGTGTGTTTTTGCTCAAGAGCGAATGTAGCCAAGTTCTTAAACAGCATACATCCCCAAGTCCACATCATATAATTTTACTGTAATGAAAGAATGATAATGAATCCA
The DNA here is from genome assembly GCA_004024745.2 of Catagonus wagneri. Lineage (NCBI taxonomy): Eukaryota > Metazoa > Chordata > Mammalia > Artiodactyla > Tayassuidae > Catagonus > Catagonus wagneri. The sequence continues at coordinate 22,264,593 of PVHT021183634.1, read as the reverse complement.
CCCAGGGAAGAGCCTCAAATGGAGATAGAATTTAAGGGATCAAAGTTTAGGGACCTATTGATTGGTTGAGGTGAGGGTGGCAAGGATAGTGTGGGATGTGTTTTAACCCTCTCCACATGCCATCCTCTCTTTAATGTGGATAATTGATTCTTTTTCTTTTTTCTTGCTTTTTAGGATCGCACTCAAGGCATATGGAGGTTCCCAGGCTAGAGGTCTAATCGGAGCTATAGCTGCCGGCCTCCGCCACAACCACAGCAACGCCGTTTCCAAGACATGTCTGCCACCTACACCACAGCTCGCAGCACTGCCTGATCCTTAACCCACTGAACAAGTCCAGGGATCTAACCCACATCCTCATGGATACTAGTCGGATTTGTTTCTCCTGCACCACAATGGGAACTCCTGATTCTTTCTTGATCTTAAATAAAATCACACGCAAGTCAAGCTCCATTTTCCAACCACATCGCTGCACCTAAAAAGCCACTACAGTCTAGGCGGTTATAGTGATGTCCAGTGCATTCTCATACCCTTTTATTACATCCAGAAGGATTACAAAGAGGATGATAGCTACCCAGTGCCACAAAGTACGTGCTCTTAAGACTGCAGCCGCGAGAATCTGAAGTGGGGGAAGAGGTGCCTGTTCCCCCACGGCAATCGTCAAGGTTCCAGCCTTCACTCTATGGCCAGTGATGCTGTCGCCCTGGGTGAGTCCCTCATCCCTGAGTTCCATTTAAAAAATCTGAACATAGAGTCCCTGGCCCCTCAGGACCTTAAGCACTTGACTAAGGCCCTTATCCCTTCCTGCTGCAATAACATTGCAGAGAACTGTGCTGTCGAGAGGACTGATTGGCTGTGGCTGATACTGCAGAAGCTGATTTAAGGAAAGGCAAAAGGAAAAGAGGGATATGATGCTGAAGCTCAGCACATCAAGCAAAGGGGAAAAAGATTCTATCAGCAATCAGAAGACCCAGTGTTCCTACTTAAGGTGTAGGGGTGTAGCCCAGATACTGCTGCCAAACAGACCGGCGGGCCCTTAGTGTGGGCTTACGTGAATCACCCAGGAGCTTGATGACAAGGCTGATGGTGGGCGGAGAAGCTACTTTAAGCATGTGAAAGGACTATTATAAGTGGCATTTTAGTGGGAAAATAAGGTATATTTAGCTAACCCTTTTTTTTTTTTTCAAAAGACTTTGCCCAGCTGTTATGGTAAACTGACAGAATACTTGGGGTCTGGAATGGTGGGGTGTTCAGGATCTAGGGAGAACTTCCACAAAAACTCATATGAACAGAAACATTGATGCTGAAGAAGGAGCCTTTCTCAAATCAAAGTTCAGGGTTTCAAAGAATTTACGTGAGTTTTTCTTTTTTTTTTAGAAATAGTAGGGTTTAGAGAAGACAGACTCAATAAGGCTTTTCACAGACCCAGGAAGTTCCTCTAGAGCTTTGGGCAGTAATTCACCTAAGCCTGTAAGTTTCTACATGTTAGACATGATATTGACAGAACACCAGGAGCTGAAGATTTCATTTGATCACTTTTTATTGAATCTAAGATACGATCATGGCAAGATATACTATTAAATTTACAATTGTACCATGCAACGCCATGGTAAGAGGCATTCCTATTTCAAAATGTTAAAAAAATACATTTTGTATAAGTGAAGCATGCTTATTCTAACTCTGTGGGATACTGTGGTTTGTGTTTAACTTTAACTGCTACCCAAACGCTGTTATATTATCTAGGGATGTGGTAAGGCAACTCTGGCCAAGGGTTTGTTAATCCTAAGGGCCTTATTAGGATACCTGGATCAGAATCCTGAACACTAAGCCGGTAGAACTAAGTGGGGAGGGTCACTTCTGGTGGGCTGGTGGCAGGGGCACTGGGTGGTAACAGGAAAATTGATGGTCTTGGCAAATTGATAGCATGGCACAACAGACCAAGGGTAAGAGTGCTTTTCAACTCCAGTTCCATCCGCTTTCCATATTGTTGTGATGTTTCCTCTAGTCTGGCCCAATTGCCTGGACAGAATGTGGGGATTAGGATATAAAAGAGCCTGGATTATAGTCCTGTGGACTGTTAGCCTGTTAGCATAGTAATGAAACTCACAAGGAAATGTACGTGATTGAGAGAAATGGACTGACTTAGCAAATTGTGTAAGCAGCTACTTAAATGAGACTCAACCTTCCCAACAATTGGAGTACGTCTTTTTTTTTTTTTTTTTTTTTTTGCTTTTAGGGCCACACCCTCAGCACATGGAGGTTCCCAGGCTAGGGGTCAAATCAGAGCTGTATCTTCTGGACTATACTACAGCCACAGCAAAGCCAGATCTGAGCCGAGTCTGCGATCTATACCACAGCTCACAACAACGCTGGATCCTTAACCCACTGAATGAGGCCAGGGATCAAACCTGCATCCTCATGGGTACTAGTCAGGTTCTTTACCACTGAGCCACAATGGAAACTCCTGCAATAGGTCTTATTATCACTTTCATTATGCAGATGAGGAAAGTGAGGCACCTTGTCCAACTCATGTAGCTCATAAAGGAAGAGGCCAGCATTTGAATGTGGGTGGCTGAATTCCGGAGCTTGTGCTTTCAATCATGGCCCGTGAATAAGAAATAAATCTTGCCGTTAAGGAGATTCAGACATAAATTAGCTCTGATAAAAAGATAAAAGTGCCTTCACAGTCATGTATACGAAGTGCTATGGAGCCCAGAGCGTGAAATGATTAAGTTGATGCACCTTACATATTAATAAGAAAGTTGAGCCTGAGAATGAATCAGCTACATTTTTTTTTTCCCCAAGAAGGGACACATCTTATTGTTATATAGTTTCAGACTGTGGGTTTCCAAACTACCATGCATCTGCCTGTTTGCAGATTGAACCACAAGTGCATTTATGCCAAGTCTCCTGAATATCCAAAAGGAGGTTCAGATAACAGCCACTAAGTGTGAGGTAGACACATTGTTTTGATTGCGGAAAATTTCAAACACACACGAAAGTAGAGAGGGGAGTATAATGAGCTCCTAAGCTTCCCTCACTCAGCTTCGGCTATTATCAACATTCTGCTGTTCATGCTTTCGTTATAATTGACTATCCTCTCCCTGACTATTTTTCCTGGAGCATTTGAAAGCAAATCCAAGCATGCATATAAATTTATTAGTAAATCTTCTGATGTGACTATCTAAACTATTAAGCCTTCGAAAATAATCAAAATGCCATTATGCCAACCAATGACATTAACAATAATGTCAAATATTCACCTCATTCCCAGCTTATGTCTAATTTTTCCTGATGAATGAACATGCTATTAATGGAAGAACTTTCACTTATTTTGAGCAGAACAGAGGTAGTTTTCCCTCTTCCTTGTATTCTGGCACATTTTCAAAGCCACAAAACCTTTCTAAGGAGCAAATTAGGTTGCTAGGAAATCAAAACAAAATGAACAATTTTTATACGTCACATAGAGAGTATGGCTTAATAAGGTTAAAGCCACAAAGTGGACTGAAAAACAAACACCCAGCAACAATGGAAATGAAGTGGCATGTGCTAAGGTGTGCACCACAGAGGAGGGGGTCTGTGAGAACCCACAGATGCTAAGGAACAGGATGGTCACTTTGCACAGCAAGGCTAGGCAGGTAACTCTTGAATGCTGTTTCACTCTTTTTCTTTGACCAGAGTTAAATTCTCATTAGCAAATGTCCTTCCAAAACCTCTTCAGTACACCAATTGTAGTTACATGCTGATCCTCTGAATTAACCCAGCCATCAAGGTAATTATTATTATCTTCATCTTTTCAGTTTCTTCTGTCTTTGTTTTGTTTTTTTGTCTTTTCTGGGGGAGGAGGGGCTGTACCTGCGGCATATGGAGGTTCTCAGGCTAGGGGTTGAATTAGAGCTGCAGCTGCCGGCCTACACCACAGCCACAGCAATGCAGGATCCAAGCCGTGTCTGTGACCTACACCATAGCTCACGGAAATGCTGCATCCTTAACCCACTGAGTTAAGCCAGGGATCAAACCTGTGTCCTCATGGATACTAGCCAGATTCTTAACCTACAGAACCACAAGGGGAACTCCAGGTTTCTACCGTCTCTGACTTTGAAGATGCAAATTATGAAAAGGAATTGAGAAATTCATTTGTTTGTTTCTGAGGAAAAATCACATACATATACATATGTGTGTATATGTGCATATGTGTATGTGTATATATATAATATATATATATGTACACACAAACATAACATGTATTATCTAAAATATAATAGACTTTTCTCCAAAAAGACATACGGATAGCCAACAGGCACATGAAAAAATTCTCAACGTCACTAATTATTGGAGAAATGCAAATCAGAACTACAATGAGGTACCACCTTACACTGGTCAGAATGGTCATTATTATTATTATTATTATTATTATTATTTTTTTTGCTTTTTTAGGGCCGCACCCACAGCATATGGGTGTTCCCAGGCTAGGAGTCTAACAGGAGCTACAGCTGCCAGCCTTCGCCACCTCCACAGCAACGCGGGATCCGAGCTGCGTCTGCAACCTACACCACAGCTCATGGCAACGCCGGATCCTTAACCCACTGAGCAAGGTCAGGGATCGAACCCGCAACCTCGTGGTTCTTAGTCGGATTCGTTAACCACTGAGCCACAACGGGAACTCCCCCAGAATGGTCATTATTAATAAGTCTACGAATAACAAATGCTGGAGAGGGTGTGGAGAAAAGGGAACCCTCATACACTGTTGGTGGGAATGTAAATTGGTACAACCACTATGGGAGACAGTACGCAGATTCCTCAGAAAACTAAATATGGAACTACCACAGGATCCAGCAATCCCACTCCTGGGCATATATCTGGACAAAATGTTCCTTGAAGAAGATATATTTACCCCTATGTTCGTTGCAGTACTATTCACAATAGCCAAGATGTGGAAAAAACCTAAGCGCCCATCCACAGAGGAATGGGTTAAGAAAATGTGATACACATACGTAATGGGATACTACTCAGCCATAAAAAAGAATGAAATAAGGCCATTTGCAACAACATGGATGGAACTAGAGATTCTCATGCTAAGTGAATTGAGTCAGAAAGAGAAAGACAAATACCATATGACATCACCTATACGTGGAATCTAAAGTATGGCACAGATGAACCTATCTACAGAACAGAAACAGACTCACAGACATGGAAAACAGACTTGTGGTTGCTGAGGTGGAGAGGGGATGGAGTGTGATGGGCTGGGATTTTGGGGTTAGTAGATATAAACCATTACATTTAGAATGGATAAGCAATAAGGCCCTGCTGTATAGCACAGGGAACTATATCCTACCACTTGTGACAGAACATGATAGAATATGAGAAAAAGAATGTATATATGTATAACTGGGTCACCTTGTTGTACTGCAGAAATTGATAGAACATTGTAAATCAACTATAATAAAAATTTAAAACAATAAAATATTATGTTATTTTTATGATACTATATTCTGGGACTCACCTAAATACTTTTTTGCTATCTTGTATGAAAGCTTTTTCTCCCCACCAGTCTTTACTAATTTCAATCTTTCCTTGGTATTTATTGAGGAACCTATTATATGGCAAACATCACTAAGGATATACTGATAAGAAATCATATCTGTTTTCATGGAGGGAGGGAGGCAGGCAAATGACAACTATTTGTTATGGGCTAACCTCAGAACCGTAGTAGAGGGGGGCAACTATTGGTTAGGGGGGATAAAAAGAAGGGAAGTCTACTCTACAGGAGGGAGGAAAGGCATCCGTTTTAGTAGTATACATAAAAGAAGTTGAGTCAGTAAATTAAAGTGTGTTATATAACAGAAAGTGAAATTAGGAGAGGAAAGGCAAAACTTGGTCCTGGTTTTCAGGGGCAGGACAACTGTGACTGGACTTGCGTTGATTGGCCTTTCCTTCAGTTTACTGTAGAACTGGCTGAATAGTCATATAATGATGTCCATGAGACCAAGAATACAAATGAGTGGGTGGGTGGGCCTTCCTGTTCCTCCCTTGATCCACTTGTTGGGTTTATGAGTTTGATCATCTTGGCAGCCTGTACAGTGAGGAATCAACCAGAGCTCAGTGCCTGTTCTCTATTTTGGTAGGAGATGCCTTAGCATTTAAGAGTCTACTCTATTAAAACATATGCATATTTCCATGATACCCCGCTCACAGGCTTCTGGGATTCAAGTGTAGCAAGCTGGGCAGTGACTGAAGACCAAGATCCTGAACTATTTTGATAGGGATAAAATTGTGTGTGTGTAAGACAGCTTCTGGATATATATGACCTGTTGTTTCTCCTTCTGAATCTTAAAACATTTCTCTATCACACTCACACACACAGGCCCAGAGTATATTCATTCTATGCTTGAATAATCATGTGTGTTTGCCTTTCCTATTCATTAGCACTGTTGACTAGAAGGACTCTTGGAATGAGAAAGGGCAGAGCTCACTTCTATGTCAGTTGACCTTGGGGTGGAGGCAGAGGGGTTTAGAACAAAGTCAACAGCATCTGAGGACTCAAAAACAAGTAGTGATTACAATGGCGGGGTCAGGGGAGAACTAACTGGGAGTAGAGGAAAGTGACTCGGGTAAAGGAGATGACTTATGCAAAGGCCTCGGGATGAGTCTGTGGATACTCAGAGAACCGTAAGCCAGTCGTCATGAAATCTCAATGTTGCAATTATGACTTACGGAACATTTCAGGCTGTCCTTTAAACACAGCCTGGAGTTATTTGGTGGGACTCTGACAAAAACCAAGGCTGCTTTGTGATTAGGAACATTTTCTTTTGCAAACCTCAGAAATATAGGTTGCAGTAATAAAGTACCATAGTTACAAACTCACTGGGAGGTGAGAATGCCAGCCGTGTTCTAGCTAAAGTTTGTTTTCTAGAAACTGTGCTGTGGCTGGTTGCTCTGAACCTTAGCCTTGGACTTGAGACATTAGGCAGTAATTTCCAGATCTTGTATGCTTTGCGTTTTCCACCTCAGTTTTCTTAAATGCAAAGAGGGAGCTTTGCAGAATTAGCGGAGACGGGCTGGTGAGGGGCTGAGAGGCTGGAGGGATGTGGATGTTTATCCAGCCACTACAAAATGTCAGGCAGCCATGTGACTTTCAAGTCTCCCACTTAACGCAATGATGTAGGAGAGAATCCATTTTAAATCACAAAGCAGAATACAAAGGTGTGCAAAAAAGAGTTTGGAAATATTTCCACTTTGACCGCCTATTTCACAGATTCTCAGTAAAGGATCCAGATATTTTTGAAGACTGTGGTATAACTGAGAAATGCACATAGGTGGTTTTTAACTACATATTTGTGGTCCTTACCTTAATCCATTCTTCAGGTTTTTCTAGTTCATCGGTTAGTCTTTATTACCCTTGCTGATCTAGTACACTTTAACTTAGAGAAGCATAAATGAACTTGAACACTGCTGGGAAAGTAAAAGATCCAGTGGACATAATGAAAGGAGGAATCTTAATGACTCAGAGGGGCGAGGATCAGGTGTGTAATTAGACAGGTCAGGACTCATGTGGTGGAACGAAAACACTTAAAAGAGTTTCTATGAGGAGTGGGTGTGATCAGCATTTCCTCCAAAGAGGAGGGGACAGCTGTCTGTACTGTAACACTTACAGACACCCCAACGGCCTTGATCTATGTGTCTCTTTAAAGTGGCTTGGCTGCGTTTGCAAAACTTAACAGCCCAGAAACATTTCAGCGAGGATGATCTATTTTAAGTGGCTTTGCCTGCTGATTACTGCAGCTGGAAGATGTAGCTGTTGTACCAGCTGAATATCTGTGGTCCTTATAACATGCTTGCAGCTTATTATTATTTTCAAAACAGCGCATTATTCTCAGGTTCCATCCAACGCTACACTTTGGGCCCAGGTGAACTCGAATGGCTGGTGTATAAGAAAATTTGGGGAAAAAAAATATAAAGGCTTGATGTCGCTGTCCCTGCTTTAATGTCAGAGTTAGGAAGGAATCCTGAGTAATCAGGTATAATCCCTTCAAACAAAAAAGTATTGCTGCTGCTATGTTGGTTGTTAAGGAAGCATAAGAAAGTAGTTCTGAGGTAATTTGGCTGGTAAATTTCAGATGTTATTAAGTGTCCATTTCTTATATCCACTGGAGCATACAGCACAAGGATAGGCTGTATAAATAAACATACTGAGAGTTTCAATAATTCATTTAGGTTCCTTAATTTGATCATCAACAAATATTTTCCTTCTGTGTATACAAGTAGCTCACAATTTATGGATATTTCTTCTTGGTAACAATTTCCGTATTTACATTAAATTAAATTATTAATCAACTCTTCTCTGAAGGTTCCAGAATCGGTGTTTAAACAAAACTATATGGAGGCACATACTTTAAACTTATACATGTCAATGCACATGGTGGATTAATTAGAATAAACAGAAAGGTGACATACTCATCACTGTGGGGTTTTACTTCAATTCATTCTCATGAATTTAGGATTATTTTGGATGAATATGAAAGTATAATAATGAATCCAAAAGTAATACAGTCTCATTGAACATAAGCTGGAAATAAAGGGAAAATTTGGATAAGATTAAAAAACACCCATGGTTCCATGTCTTTGGGAAAGTAGTTATTAACAAAGTTTGGCAAATCTCTTCCTATGAATGTTGCATATGCATATGCTAGGCAATTGAGAGCACATTATAAACACATTTTCTATACAGTTTTCTACTGAACACTATGCCATAATTACTTTTTTGTGTGTGTTATAACTGTAAATTTTTTTCCTTTTTTTAGGGCCTCACCCATGGCATATGGAAGTTCCCGGGCTATGGGTCAAATCGGAACTGCAGCAGCCAGCCTATGCCACAACCACAGCAACTCGGGATCTGAGCTGAGACTGTGACCTACATGACAGCTCACAGCAACGCTGCGTCCTTAACCCACTGAGTGAGGCCAGAGATTGAACCTGACTCCTTATGGATACTAGTTGGGTTAATTACCGCTGAGCCACAATGGAACTCCACAACTGTAATATTTAGTGACTTTATAATAGTTAATTCTATAAATAAACCAGAATTCCATCACCAGTTTCAGGATTTTTAGCCATATAAATTGTTGCTGATTGTTAGTATTAAAAATGCTGTTATAATTATTTTTAAGCATAAATATATGCCTCCAGATCAGTTTTTTAAAAATGAGATTACATCTCAGTCAAGTATTATTGAAGTAAAGGGTATGCATGCATATTTTAAAAGTTTTTGATACAAATTGCCAATTGTTTTTAAGAAAGGTTGTCCCAGTTTATATTCCCTACAGATGTTCAATAAAATAATTTCATCTAATAGTGCACTGCATATTGTTATTAAAACAAACACACCACCACCATCACCACCACCAAAACCTTTGCCAAATTGATGACTTCTGGGTTTAGAAGTTTTTTTTAAGCATTCAAATTTGAGAAAAAATATTTTTATGGTTTTAATATCAATATTTAACTCTCCAATCTACCTTGAATTTATTTTTATATGGTAAGAATACAAGTTAAGGAGTTCCCATCGTGGCGCAGCGATTAACGAATCCGACTAGGAACCATGAGTTTGCAGGTTCGATCCCTGGCCTTGCTCAGTGGGTTAACAATCTGGAGTTACTGTGAGCTGTGGTGTAGGTCGCAGATGCAGCTCAGATCCTGCGTTGCTGTGGCTGTGGTGTAGGTCGCAGATGCAGCTCAGATCCTGCGTTGCTGTGGCTGTGGTGTAGGTCGCAGATGCAGCTCAGATCCTGCATTGCTGTGGCTGTGGTGTAGGTCGCAGATGCAGCTCAGATCCTGCGTTGCTGTGGCTGTGGTGTAGGCCAGCGGCTACAGCTCCTGTTAGACCCCTAGCCTGGGAACCTCCATATGCCACGAATGTGACCCTAAAAAACGACAAAAGGCGAGAAAAAAAAAAAGTTAAGAGATTTTCAATTTTTTTCTAATGCCAGTCACTCAATATTTTCTAGTATTTTAGAAAATATTTTTTTTAATATTTTACAACAAAAATGCCACTGACTGTTGATGCTTTCTTGGTGATTTATGAGATTTTTTTTTTTTCTTTTTAGGGCCCCACCCACAGCATATGGTAGTTCCCAGGTTAGGGTCTAATCAGAGGAGCAGCTGCCAGACTACACCACAGCAAGAACAACAGAGGGATCTGAGCCGAGTCTGCGACCTACACCATAGCTCAGCAGGATCCGTGACCTACTGCGCAAGGCCCACATCCTTATGGGCATTAGTCAGATTCATTTCTGCTGCACCACAACGGGAACCCTGATTTATGAGGTTTTAAATAAATATTTCAAGTTATAGGTATAGACTTTCACATTGATGCTTTCACGATTCTTGATTCACATATGCATTATATTAATTACTGCAACTTTTTATTATGTTTTGGTTTTTAATAAAGATGATCCTTTTCATTATTTTTCTTTAAAATATTTCAATTTTCCTTTTCTTTCTCCTTAATGAACATAAGAATAAATAATTTGGTTATGTCCCCTGCCCCCCAAAAAATCCAATATATCAAACATGATTGAAATTGTATTGTGAGTATAATTTTATTTTGGAAAAAAATCAATGTCTTCAGGACATACTGTCTTCTCATCCAGAAAATGGCATGCTTTTCATCATTTTAGCATTTATAAATGTTTATGGATATAACTGTATAATATTCTTCTTTGAGACCACATAGATTTCTTATTCATATATGTATATATATTGTGAATAGAATCTTTTCATTATATTTTCTATTTAAATATGACAGGCAGGAAGGCTCTTTATTTTTGTGTATGTATCTTGTAACTATCTAGCTTAGTGGACTCAAGTGTTTCTAATAGATTTTCTTGACTTTGGGTTTTTATCTTACAAGGTAAATCACTATCTTCTGCCAAAGTGAAAACCATGACTCTCAATTTTCTCATTTTTATACCTTTTAAGAATTTATGACTTACTACTTGGCTAGAACTCACAGAATAATGTTCAAGGTTAACGGGGATAGCCTTCTCGCTTTGTTTCTGATTTAGAGAGAAGCATTTAATGGTTCACCATAGAACTGATTATAGTTCGCTAGACACAGCTTTAGTATGCTGGGCAAATACTCTTCTTTTTTAGAAACTTAAGAATTCATTGTGAATATATTTAGTATTGAAGAGATAAAAAAATAACATTCTTCTGTAAATTTGTACAGCCACTATGGAAAATATTTTGGAGGTTCCTCAAAATAGAGTTAAAAATAGAGTTGCCATATGATCCAGCAATCCTACTCCTGGGCATATGCACTCTAGACAAAACTATAATTTGAAAATATATGTGTACTCTTATGTTCATAGCAGCCTATTTACAATAGTCAAAATATGAAAGAACCTAAATATCCATTGACAGATGAATGGAAAAAGAAAATGTGGTACATATATATGATGGAATACTACTCAGCCGTAAAGAATGAAGTAATGCCATTTGAAGCAACATGTATTGACCTAGAGATTCTCATCCTAAGTGGAGTCAGAAAGAAAAAGACAAATACCATATGATATGACCTATATGTGGAATCTAAAATATGACAAAAATGAACCTATCTATGAAACAGATCCACAGAGAACAGATTTGTGGTTGCCAAAGAGGAGCTGGGTAGGGGATGGGTGGAATGGGAGTCTGGGTTTAGCAGAGACAAACTATTATATATAGAATGGATAAAAAAGAAGGTCCTACTGTATAGCACAGGGAACCATATTCAATATCCTGTCATAAACCATAATGGAAAAGAATATAAAACTGAGTCACTTTGCCAGACATTAACACAACATTGTAAGTCAACCATACGTCGATAAAATAAAATTCAACTTTTAGTATTATTACTCTGTGAATCACATTTTGAGACATGTAGATCCTCGTATCATTTGCAAATGTCACTTGTATGGTGCTTTATTTCCCTGTTCTGTCTGTGTAACACAACTAATTTGACTTACTGTGAAGTGTAGATCTTTAAATCTATTCAAAATAACCCAATACAAATTCTACATCGTAGGTATACCTTCAGAACTGAGTTTTGTTTTCAATTGCAGTCGCTTTCCTTAGCTTAATATTTCTGGTACTGGAGTTCCCACTATGGTGCAGTGGGTTAAGGAGCTGGCCTTGTCTCTGCTGTAACTCAGGTCGCTACTGAGGTGCAGTTTCAATCCCTCACTAGGTACAGTGGGTAAAGAATCCTGCATTTCTATAACTGTGGCGTAGGTCACAGCTGTGATTCAGATTCGATTCCTGGCCTGGGAACTTCCAAATGTCATGTGCAGCCAAAAAAAAAAAAAAAAAGGAAAAGAAAAAAGAAAAAATTCTGATGCTATCTTTCTTTCCATTATTTAGATTTTGAGCTTTATTTTATAGTTTATGATTATAAATGACAAAAACCCAACATAGTTTGGAGGTTAATGGGGTATAAATTAAATAAAAGGAATACTCATAAGTATGGAAGATTGGTCAACAGAGTGAATGTTGGGAGAAAGAAAGAGGAGGAGTCAATGGCTGGGGAGCGGAAGGCAGTGAAGAGAACCACAAAGACAATCAAAATCTTTTCATTGTTCCTGCATCACTCCATCATGTTACAAGGCATCCCAGGCACTGTGTGGAAGCACTTCTCCCAAAGGATGGAGGTGAGTTGATTGTGATTCTTAAACAAAATCAAGTGTTCTGGCCTTTTTTTCCCCTCCCTCAGCAGTCTGAGGAAGTTTTGATCTCGGTAGAAGGACTGTGGTGGAGTTTTGTGGAATGGTAGGGACTGAGAGGCAGCTCAGCTTTGCTCTGGGCAAATTCAATTTTTTTTTTTTTTTTTTTTTTGCGGGTGGTGCCAGGAGCACAGTTCTGGAAATTTGCCTTTTTCTTTCCTTTTCTCTGTCCTCTTATTCCTATCTCCTTTTTTCCAAAGCAGTAAGTTGTGGGATTATGACCCAGAATTGGCACTGTCAATCTTCCAGTTCTTACATTTCTTACTCCCACTGTGAGAAGGAACGGAGCACTGCATTTTTTTGAACCATGGTCATTATGCTTTTTTCTGCCATCCTCTAAGTGGATGCCTCTCGCTTTCCAAATAATGGGGAAGGAGTTACCCTCAGCACCAGAACAGCATTTTGTGTGGAGAGTAGCAGGTCCAAGAGCTATTTTCTGATTAAATAAAAGGAAACTTTTATTGTTATGCATATCGTAGAGAAGATGGGACTGGTATGAAGGTTCTCCTTTATTGTAATTTCTCAGTACAGATCATTAATCCTCTTCATCATTCCCTGACTACCTCACAAAATGGCACTATCCAGCAAAACATTATTTAGTAGCAAAAAATATATTTTAATTGAAAAATCATTGAAAGTAACTGAATAAAAATGTGTACCAGGAACTTTCCCAATAGACAGCAGAGTATGTACATTTTGTGAGAGTGGAGCAGCATCTATTTAATATATTTTTATATAGAAAATACAGGCATGTGTAAAAATGGAAACATGTAAGAAAGTATGTCACAAGAAAGAACAAAATATAACACAAAATAAAAAGGTGAACGCAAAGTAACAAGTTCATTAAAACAAGACCCAGCACCGTGTTGGAATGTCTTTGTGGAAGTTCCAGCATGTCCAGGACTACCAGGAAGAGATGAGCCAGCTTTTAGGAGAGCTGGTTGGTTGTGCAGTGGTTAAAACCCAGTCCTCCTTTTCCTGGAACAAAAAAAAACAAAGAAATTTAACAGAAGAGACTGAACTGGAAGGGAAACCAGTATTTGGGGGCTGATTAAAATGGAATTAAAAGTCTCAGACACCTGGGCATCACCTGTGATGTTGTTTAGATGGATGAGGTGAGGTGGGGGGGGTGAAGGGGCAAGAAGAAAAAGTGCTAATGTATGAAAAGACCTGAGAATCAGCGTACCTGAGTTTCAGTCCTGGCTCTGTCACTTATTTCCTGTCTGATAATCTGCTCATCTGTAAGACTTTGTGACCCTAAAGGTCTCTTACAGCATGAACCATCCATGGTTTTTCATTTATGGCATTTGTTGAGGATCAATTTTCTGCACACAGAGATCAGAGGAAACAAAATCTCTTTCTTGAGGACTGAACTAGCTGGGAATAATACCAGGTCAGACTTACTCATCAGCAAAGAAGGCTACAGGTTGAGGGATTTAATTAATGCCGCAGGGTATTTCTCCACTAGCCATCTCAGATGGCCTGGTATTTGCTCTGTCCACCAGCATTTATTGAGCATTAATTTTTGTGTCTGTACTAAGTTTGAAGGAGACAGTCTTTAAGGCACTCCATCTTTTGGGAGAGAAGGAAATAAAAACTATCTATAAACATTTATTGTTTTCTCAGGAAAGCTTTCTCCTCCCATTTCAGGGAATTATACTCCACCTTTCTTTCTTCTGGGAATTGCCAGCCTCCTCCATCTTTTACACAAAGCTCAGGTGAAAGTTTTAGCAAAATGACCTTTCACGTTAGTACAACATATTCCAATCTTTTATGGATCACCGTTGACTAATCCATGTGGGCCCTTGAATCAGTCTGGACGAGTGAGTTCTCCTCCTGGATTTTTAAACTGAGTCAGCACACTATTTTTGTGGATACCCTGGTGTGACATGTAAAATGTGAGAGTTGCAAGCAGTTCTGTTCATCCATGTGAACTCTACAGCAGAGGAAACCACTCTGCAGCAAGACAGAGGATGGAGAAGATGCTGGAGAGAGGAGGTGAGACGGGAGATGGACGGGCTTCAGATGGCTTTCAAGTCCTCAGTCTGGTCGCCCTGATGTTCAGCCAACCCGCATATTTGGGTTCCATACCAGGGCCCACTGTTATGATAACAAATTGCTTTCTTTGCTTAAGCCGGTTAGAGTTGCAGTAAGAGAGTCCTAACTAATTAATACTGGTCTCCTAGAAAAATCCATCACAGTCTAAGGAGGGTGAGGTGGCTGCCTGTTCCTCTGGGCTGACCTTTGCTTGAATGTGGGAGATGCCTCTCAGGTTGATTTGTCATACCTTTTTTTGGGGGGGTGGTGGTGGTTCCTTTTCAACTTTTTGCATAAAAAACCTAGACTTTGTTCTCTTCATCAATAAAGACATATCTTGAGGACAAAGTTTTGAGGGCATTAGCCTGCTGTGGCCTCCTTTGCCAGACAGAGCAATACAGCTGTTCTTTATGCTTCATTCCCCAACAAATAAAGACAGTCTTTTCACGTAAATTGATAACTACCCTTCCTCCGGTCAAGAAAGAGCCCCAAGAAAGAGCCCCCTTGGGAGTACAACCGGCCCTTGAGCAATGCGGACGTTAGGGGCACTGACCCTTTTGCAATCAAAACTTGGTATGTAACTTTATAGTCAGCGCTTTATATCTGTGGTTCCACATCCATGGGTTCAACCAACTGCAGATCATGTAATACTGTAATATAGGTTTATTGAAAAAAAAATCTATGTATAGGCAGACCCACATAGTTCAAAACCAACATTGTTGATGGGTCAACTGTATTTTGATATGAAGGAACCACACAAACTCTGAGTTTCCTTTTCTTAACTGTAAGATAAAGAAGTTGAAACATAAAGTCTAAAATTATAAGGATGTTACAAATACGTCCTGTTCCCTTTTTTTTTTTTGTCTTTTTACCTTATCTAGGGCCACACCCGCGGCATATGGAAGTTCCCAGGCTAGGGGTCTAACAGGAGCTGTAGCTGCCGGCCTTCGCCATAGCCACAGCAATGTGTCTGCAACCTACACCACAGCTCACAGCAATGCCGGATCCTTAACCCACTGAGCGAGGCCAGGGATCGAACCCACAATCTCATGGTTCCTAGTCGGATTCATTAACCACTGAGCCACGACGGGAACTCCTGGCCTGTTCCATTTTGAGTTATTTCCATTCTTATTCCTTTAATCTTCTCTCTCTCTCTTTTTTTTGCTTTCTTTTTTTCCCAGAAATTCTCTGCAGTTTGACTTTCATTTTCTCAAGTTCTTTCAACTTTGTTCTCAGGTAAAACTATCATCTTTATCTTAGAAATTTTAAATATACTTGTACAATGCAGGTTTGTTCTTTGGCGTTCAGTTTTTTTTCCCCCCCTCTGGCATATACTGGAGATGATATGAAGAAATTCATTGTCATGAGACAGATTTTTTTTGTTTATTAAGTTTGCATTTAAACAGATTGTCTCTGCAAGCTGACTTTGATATTCCAATCAAAATGAAATAAAAGGAGATAGAAAAATAAAAGCCCTCTTTTAACTGGATTTCCTACCTTTTAAAATGGGTATGGAAATATCCATTTGGGTTTAATGATTCCAATAACATGGAAGTAAATGTACATAATACAAATCTAAATGATGTAATACAATAATGTATACTGAAAGTTTTAAAATGGAGCTGGTAATATTCCAATATTGCAAATTTGTGAGGACAATGCTTTAATATTGAAAATATTTTATCAATGGTTTGATGCAATATGTAATTGAAATGGTACAGTATTGGCATAAAAACAGACCCACAGATCAAGGAAACAGAATAGAGAACTGAGAAATAAATCCACACATTTATGGCCAATTAATTTATGACAAAGGAGCCAAAAATATACAATTGGGATAAATCTCTTCAATAAATGGTAGTGGGAAAACTGGACAGCTATGTGTGAAAGTATGAAACTAGACCACTATTCCATGCCATATAAAAAAATTAACTCAAGACCTCCATAAAACTCCTAGAAGAAAGCATAGGCGGTAGGCTCCTTGACATCAACCTTAGCAATGATTTTTTTTGGATTTGACACAAAGAGCAAAGGCCAACAAAAGGAAAAATAAACAAGTTGGACTCCTTCAAACTAAAAAGCTTCTCCACAACAAAGGATAGCTTCAGCAAAATGAAAAAAATCTACTGAATGGGAGAAAATATTTGCAAACCATGTATTTGATTGGGTGTTAATATCTGAAATATATAAAGAACTTATACAACTCAACAACAACAACAAAAACCATCTGATTAAAGCATGGCTAAAGGATCTGAAGAGACATTTTTCCACAGAAGACGTACAGAAGGCCAACAGGAGGTACATGAAAAGATGTTCAACATCACTAATCATCAGGAAATGCAAATTAAAATCATTAATGAGATGTCATCTCACACCTGTTAGAATAGCTATTATCAAAAGGGCAAGAAATATCAAGGTTGTTGAGGATGTAGAGAAAAGTCTTGGGCTCTGTAAATTGGTATAGCCACTGAGGAAAACAGCAAGAGGGGCCCTCAAAATATTTAAAGTAAATCTACTATACGTGTTAGCAATTCCACTTCTGGGTATTTATGCAAAGAAAATGAAAACACTACCTCCAAAGAAATATCTGCACCCTCATGTTCGTTTCATTATTTACAATAGCCAAGACATGGAAACAAACTAAGCGTCCACTGATGGATGAGTGGACAAAGAAATACACACACGCACGCGCGCACACACACACACACACACACACACGAATATTATTCAGCCATAAAAAGAATGAAATCTTGCCATTTGCGATAACATTTGGACCTTGAGGGCATTATGCAAAGTGAAATGAGTCAGACAGAGAAAGACAAATATCATACGATCCCTCTAAAAACAAAGCCAAAACCAAACTTACAGAGAACAGGCTTGGGTTAAAAGGTTGAAAGGAATCAAAAGACACAAGCTTCCAGTTATAAAATAAATAAGTAATGGGGATGTAATGCAGAGCATGGCAATTATAATTAACAATACACTATTGCACATTTGAAAGTTGCTAAAAGAGTAAATCTTTTTTTCCTGTCTTTTTAGGGCCACACCCGTGGCATGCGGAAGTTCCTGGACAGGAGAGGAGGGTCGGAAAAGAGCTGTAGCTGCTGGCCTATGCCACAGCCACAGCAATGCAGGATCTGAGTCTGTGACCTACACCATAGCTCACAGCAACACCGGGTCCTTAAATCACTGAGCAAGGATAGGGATCGAACCCACGCTTTCATGGAAACTAGTTGGGTTCGTTACCACTGAGTCACAACAGGAACTCCCTAAAAGAGTAAATCTTAAAAGTTCTTATCACGCATGTAAAATTTGTAACTACAAATGGTGACTTGTGATCACTGTGTAATATATATATACAATTATTGAGTCATTTATGTTGTACACCTGAAAGTAACATAACATTGTACATTCGTTATACCTCAATAAAATAGTTTAAACTATTTTAACTTTTCCTTTGATTTGTTTTTGTGATAATATCTTCTCAACCATGATATTCATTAAGTTAGAAATGAGAAACCAATTCTAGAGCACATTTTTCCATAAATTTTCTTATAGTCCATTAATTACTGACTATATATATAGTAAAAAACATGAAACAAAAATTTTGACTTCAAAAATATACACTTTTTATCAATTTCAATACTATTTTTTTACTGTAATCAGGAAAGCAAATGAGCATCAATAAAACCTACTGCGTTTATTATTTACTAGCAGCCTTGCATACAAAGGATGCAATCTTCTGTTCAAGAAGGCAGTTCATTTATTTGTTTAATTAACCCTTTTTTCTCTTTTTTTGTGCAAAAATACAGAACGTTTCATAAGTTTGTGTGTCATCCTTGTGCAGGAGTTTTGCTAATCTCCGTATTGTCCATTTTTAGTATAGGTGCTGCCAAAGTGAACACAAGAGTATTTGTTTTATTTTTCAACCCTTAACTAGTATTTCCTTGCATTGGCTTTAGTTCAAATTTAGAGAGTATCTCAAAAATGGATATTTTTGGATAGAAAATGCTTATATTAAAACTAGAGATACCTTCCGGCTCTTGAGACAACTTCGCTTGAATTTCAGTCTCTTTATGTTATAGATTAATAGTAGTTTGGGGTTGTCTTACCTGGAACAGTCATGTCCTGTCCAAGCTGAGAGACAATGGCACCGGTTTGGTCTTACGCATTTTCCA
The DNA here is from genome assembly GCA_004024745.2 of Catagonus wagneri. NCBI lineage: Eukaryota > Metazoa > Chordata > Mammalia > Artiodactyla > Tayassuidae > Catagonus > Catagonus wagneri. The sequence continues at coordinate 22,245,623 of PVHT021183634.1, read as the reverse complement.
CCATTTAAGCAGGGAGACTGGCAAACAGCTGGGATGAAAAATGCATGCATTTATTTAATGAGCACTGAGCAAATCTGAAGATGCCCATGAAGCCATGCAGAGTAGGATGTGATTCTGCTTTCTGCTCCAGCCACTACCACTCTTCATGGAAGGTATTCTGCATTTCTGCCACTTTGCTTGACTTCATGACATTATGTGGTACCACCTCCCTTTTCCCTTCCAAGTGAGTCAGTTTTCATATTTAAGTCCCAGGTTAAGTTCTACCTACATACCAAAACCTTTGTTGATAACTCCAAGCCCACTGATCTCTCTCTTCTTTAATCTTTTTATTTGTGCAACCAATTTGACACATACTCTTTTGAACTATAAATTATTCATATGCTCAATGAGACTGTAAATCTCTTGAGGGAGCCAGCACTGAACTCTATGTCTGATGGAATCATTACATCAGACATCAACTCTTAGGACAATAAATTAGGCACATAAATTGTCTAACATAACAGATGATTCAAAAGTCCTTTGTGCTTGCTAGGAAATGTATTTCACGGCCATTACCGACTTTAATTGGAATTACAGAACCTGGAGTAGAATTAAAAATTAGCCACAGATGAAACCCTCAGAGATTTACTATTCAAAAATCTTTCTGTCTTTCTCATGAGCCAAACTCTTCATCTGCATTATTCTACTTTTTTTAGGGACACCACCCACGGTATATGGAAGTTCCCAGGTGAGGGGTCAAATTGCAGCTGTAGCTGCTGGCCTGTGCCGCAGCCACGGCAACACCAGATCCAAGCCACGTCTGCGACCTACACCACAGTTCATGGCAATGCCAGATCCTTAACCCACTGAGCAAGGCCAGGGATTGAACCTGTATACTCATGGATACTAGTCAGATTCATTTCCACCGAGCCACAATGGAAACTCCCACATTAATCTATTTGTTAAAAAACCTACCATAAAAAGGACTTCTCATTGTGGCACAGTGGGTTAAGAATCCAACTGCAGCAGCTCAGGTCACTGTGAAGGTGTGGGTTCCATTCCCAGACCAGAGCAGTGAGTTAAAGATCTAGTGTTGATACAGGTGTGGCTCAGATTCAGTTTCCAGCCCAGGAAATTCCACATGCTGTGGGTGTGGATAGAAAAACAGAAAACCCCACCAAAAACCTAAGGATGCTAAAAATTGATAAAGCCATAATACCCGTCATTTTAATGTATCAAAGAGAATAAAATGCCTGTCAGAAGAAAGCTAGAAATGAGAATATTTCAGTCTCATTATTCCAGCTTCATTAGAGCACAGATAGGCAGGTCTCCCCAGATAAAAACTCATCTTCAGTGAGATATAAGTAAACGTCACTTCTTGAGTCACCCATGCATAAAATACGGGAAAAATGCCAGCAATCCATACATTTGGTCAGGACTGAAAGAGAAAGGATGAGAAAGAAAACACCAGCCTTTGCCCTTGGGGAGCTTTCTTGACCAGAAACCAACAGAATACACGTATGTGCAATATAAAAGGAAGGAAATTATTAAATAAAGCAGGGTGAAGAAGAGCAAAAGTAAAACCCAATAATCCACAACTAACTCTCTGCTGATTCTGCTTGCTAATATAAAAAAAAGAAACATTGCTCTCGTGATGATCATTGTACAACTATAAATATAAAAAAATTTATTGAGTGAAAAAAACATTATTCCTTTGCAAGAGCATGATTTAGGGGTACCTATCTGTACTAACAGATTATTTTTTATGATTTTCACCTCTGTCTTAAAGCCTAACAACTTCCTCCTTGCCTGTTACATGGGTGTCCCCAGTGTTCCATTCTCCACCACCTACTCATGCTATGTGTCTTTTGCGCAGACTTATTCTCCTGCCCCGCCCTCCAAATGTCTTCCCATGATGACTGGTGGATCTCTATATTCAATCTAGATGTATCTTCTGGGAACCTAAACCAGCATCCAATTGCCCATCAGACCTCTCCCTTGCAGTTTCCACTGGACCCTCAAACTCAGCACATCCATATCACACTCCTTGTCTGTACCTTCAAACCTGGTCCTCTTGGGTTCTGCTTCTCAGTCTAGGGCACCACCTTCCACTCAGGAGCGCAAACTGGAAATATCAGTCTTGACTCTCCTCAAACCTTTACCCCCACAATAAATCTATAACCCAGTAGTGTTGATTCATCTTCCTAACTTCTCTCAAATCCATTCTTTTGGGTTATTGTTTCTCTAGACTTCATTACATCTTGCCAATTTTACTTGATAACTCCCTAATGAGCCTCCTTATTTTAAGCCTTGTTGTCTGCCCTTCTTCATACTGCTGCCAAAATCATTTTCCTACGAGAAAATCTGATCACATGATTTTCCTGCTTGAAATACTGTAGTGGCTTCCGTGGCTCAGAAGACATAAGCCAGCACCTTGAACTTGACGGGCAACGTGCTTCCTAATCTGGCTCCACCTGCCTTTACAGCTTCTTTTCCAGTCACACCCCTACCTTTCCTCTATGGTTTCAGCTCTACCTTGCTGATCACACCTTTGTCTTTGGCTAGCATGATTTTCTGGTGACTCCTCTTGCTCTTCCATTGATTCTATGCTTATGAAGGCTTTTCTGAATGTCTACCCTTGGGCAGTTTGCCCATCTTCAGTGTTATCGTCTTAGCAAATTCAGTTAGCCTCTAATTACCTACTTATAGGCTATTCTGCATTCCTTTGTCCTTTTCTAGATTGAATTCTGGAGGACAGGAGGCCCTGTTTTATTTACCTACTTTTGCATGTTTAAAACTTAGTGGGTGTATATGTTCAGGTAGCTGCTGCAAGATGGAAAAAGGAAAGACTACATGGCTGTGGTCATTAAGGAGCTTACTGTCAGGGAGCTAAGAAGCTAAAAGAAATGCAAATAAATCAGATCAACTGGGCTCTAAATGTCATGGTTCTACATAACTGTGTAATAGCTATAGAAATGGAATGTTAGAAGATAGATAATTGTGGTATAGAGCAAGTTTAGGGAAAAGAGGAGACTTAGGCAGGGTTTTGGAGGTTAAGTCAAGTATGAATAGACAGAGGAAACCACTGCAGGGCACAGAATGTGATTCGCAGGATGGAAAGCAAGGTGTAGCACCTGGGGAGTTGAGAGAATCTGAGTCAGATATGGGGACAAAAGGTAACAAGTGTTAGTTTAGTTTTTTGGGTTTTTTTTTTTTTTTTTTTTTGCTTTTTAGGGCCACACTCATGACATATGGAAATTCTCAGGCTAGGGGTTAAATTGGAGCTACCACAGCCATGCCAGATCTGAGATCCGAGCCGCGTCTGCAACCTATATACCACAGCTGACAGCAACACCAGATCCTTAACCCACCGATCAGGGCCAGGGATCGAACCTGCAACCTCATGGTCACTAGTCAGATTCGTTTCTGCTGTGCCACAACGAGAACTCCCAGTTTCAGTTTCTTAAACACGGCAAAGACAGGCCCAAGGCAGTGTGTAATGGTGCTATTTTAGAAGTGGAGATAGGAAGGTCAAGCAGTACAGTCTGGCAGTGATCCGAAGAAGAGATCTTTTACTAGCACTGGGGATCGAGCAGGATGCAAGAGATACTGGTCAGGAAGGAACAGAAGGAGTGCTGATGCTGGCAACATCAGATGAAGAGGAGAGAGGGCCCAGGATGTCTCCTTCTGGAAGCATGGTATGATGCTTGGGAAAGGGCACGGCTGGTTTTCAGGGAAGTTCAATTTTGTAGGCATGAGAAATATGAAATTGATAAATATTTGATATTAATAAATATCAAAGTTGATTTGTTATAAAGAAACACCAAAGAGATTGCTTTAAGAGTTTCAAATGAAAGCGTTAAATTCAGCCTCTGGTATAGTTTTCCTTTCCTGCACTCATGGATGGCTCGCTTTCGGCTTTACGTGTGGTGGCAGCACATGGATTTTGCCTTTTTAAACATTCATTCCCATTTCCCTGGCTTACTTACTAATAGTACCCCTTTTCATTTTTAGAAATGTCCCAGTTTGGAGGCTAAATTACATGGTCATCCCAGTCTTAGAGCTCATGACAAGCTCTGGTGTCAAGAAGTCCATTATTTTTTACCTTTTACCCCAGGGGGAGGGGGTGTAACTATTGTTTACAGGGGGTACAGTGGACTGTTAGAGTTAACACTAAATAAATCTAAAAGCTCTTTTATTTTACCAGTTGCCTAAACAGGACATTGAAAAGATAAAAATTTATCATTTTAAACTGACTCATTAGATAATTACTATAAAATCTATCCCATGCAGGCACTATGCCAGGTACTGAGAATACAAAGATCACAAAGAAATAACCCTGCCCTCAGGTGGCATATAATCTAGTGCAGGCATGGAAAGAGCAATAATCGAATAACTAAACAGATACCAAGTACAGTGGGATAAATGCCATATTTGAGTTAGGTGAGGAAGCTAAGGTGACATGTTTGTCACCAATCAATCAACAACAGTTTGTTACCGTCTTCCATGATAAGGAGCCATCTCTTTGATGGGTTTTTTTCCCTTTAAATTATATTTAGAGCCTTGTTCTTTCTAAATAGTACCATGAATTTAGGGATTTCACTTCACAGAGATTAAAATAAATATTCTTCTGAACTTCAGCACTGTTTTCTCTATGTCCTGCAAAACAGAGACAATGACACAAAGGCGGCTAAAAACGGAGTTGGTGCAGATGCTCTGTTTTGTCACACGACCCCCAGAGGGGCCTCTGAGGCAGCCGAGGGTTCAGCGTTGAGACCACCATTCTAGAGACAATCTTGGGGAATTCTTGAGAAACTTTGATACCCTTTTGTTTTGCTGTCCCCTCTGAAGCCGAGTCACACTTACTAAGTGTCCTCTAGAGCTTCATCAAGCCAAGTTACACAGAAAACAAATGACAGGAGGAGGCCTACCTGTATGACAGCGGGTCCCTGTCCAGCCAGGTGGGCAGTCACACTGATAAGGGGCCACACAGCGACCGCCGTTCAGACAGGGCAGGATGCAGATGGCTAGAAAGAAGATCGAAAAGGATTTGATCAAAACACATGCTCAACTGTTTTCACGTGTTCAGAGAACATTTTCCAGGAGGAGTAAAACCTTGGATGACCCACTAGGTAATCTTCCCGCATGTATCATGTTTATTAATCAGCATCATTGGGAAAACACATTTGGGAAAGTCAGTCTTGACCCTTAGCCTGATGGAATGACTGGAAAGCCAAAAGCACTCTTTCCGAGAGGACACACCTCGATCGATGTCTGCTAAGTGCTTTGCTTTCTCTCGACAGAATAAGCAGGATGTTCTCCATTTATTACTGTTTCAAATTTCCATTACAAATTACATAAATTGCTCTAAGAGGGCTTGGCTGCTTCGAGGTTCTCTGCGCGTCTTTAATGAAATGAAAGGACGGGAGTTAGCAGAGCTCTTCCGTGGGCCGCTGTTGGCAACGCGTTAGTAGCGACAGGACGACTCAGCCTTTGTGTCCTTGGAGCTGAGGCCTGATGGTAACTGAATCAGGCCTCCGCTATACCCTCCAAGGCAATCATTTCTCCTGCTAGAAGTTACCGAGCTCTGCAAAGAGATGTAGTCTGTTCATAAGGAGTGAGACTGTCTGCTGGTTTGGTACTCAAGACACTATTGTCAAACCCAAAGCATTGGTACCACATAGGACTTAGCTAGAAATGCAGACTTTCTGGTCCTGACCCAGACCTGCTGAATCGGAATCTGCATTTAACCTCTCCCTGACGGTCTGTGTGCATCGTAAAGCTTGGGAAGCCCTGGCCTAATGCAGAACAGACACATGTTCAGTGAACTAAGCCAGGCCTGCTGTTAAGCCCAGGGTAAATGTTCCCTGAGTCGGGTCCCTTAGCCTGACAGCAGGCCATGTGTGGAAGCCCTGAGTGCGAAGGGAGGATTAGGGAGAAGAGAGAGGAACAATGCAATTCTCTTCTTCCTGAACCACGATGAGAACACTTGAGTTGCTAGCAGCCTAGATTTACTTCCATCGTATATTTTCCTTTCCAGATTAGTTGAATAGTTATACTTAAAAAAGTTTTAGAATCTCTTATAAAATGTCTGGCCTTGGGAAAAACTGATATAAACCCATGGCCATCACATTAATGACTCATGACTTATATACTTCCAATGAAATATAAAATCATTTCATCCATAGATACATATGTATGTACATACAATACATACATATAAATATATACACACAATATGTACATATACATAAAGGTATTAAAAAATAGTTTAGGAGTTTCTGTCGTGGCTCAGCGGCAACGAATCTGACTAGCATCTATGAGGATGTAGGTTGGAGCCCTGGCCTTGCTGGGTGGGTTAAGGATCTGGTATTGCCGCGAGCTGTGGTGTAGGCTGCAGACGCAGCTTGGATCTGGTGTTGCTGTGGCTGTGGCGTGGGCCAGCGGCTACAGCTCTGATTAGACCCCTAGCCTGGGAACATCCATATGCTGCAGGTGTGGCCCTAAAAAGACAAAAAAAAAAAATAAAGAAAGAAAGAAAGATAGTTGAGATAGTAAAAAATTAAGATCACTTATTTACATTCTCCTAGAAGTCCAAATTTAAATGCATTTTCATGAGGATCAAAATTCTACATTAATTTAGCAAGCATTGTGTAGATACAGGAATACCGACTTTCCTTATTTACTTAATCGGGAAGAACTATCCTTAATGAATGATGGGTGCTAAGTCTTACCTGCAAAGTACAAAGTTATGCAATGCCATGAATTTATATCAACTGCAGTGATGAGTGGCAGAGAACATAAATGGACTTGAGATGGAGGAAGGCCAAGGTTGGGAAACCTTCTATGACAAGCTCCTTCCCAAGAATGTTTCTGGAAACTTGTGTCAGGAGGCAGGTGGAGACGGTTTGGATGGATATTGATAACTGTATTTTCAGGGTCACTAACATTCTAGATCTTCTGCAACTAACTGACATACTTAGATCAGCCCTAGAGACTCTGTCTGGCCTGCTACAGGATTTAATGAGTGAATTCCTGTCATTAGGAAAGCCAGTTCCTGGTAGCTCCCTTGAGTTGGCTGCTTCCAGGAAAACACTGGGACTCAAAGTAAGATCTGAGAACAGACTCACGCTCTTCACAGAGGCGCCCCATCCAGCCGTCTGGACAGGAACAAGCATTGGGGCGTTGGCAGATACCTCCATTCTGACACGGGAATCGACAGACAGCTGGAAAACAGGCAGGATGTGTCAAAAATGCAGGAAACTTGGGAAGGGTGGATGTCAGAAAATAAAATTGTTCATTCACATTTCATAGTATTTCCCTGAATCGCATGTTAAGGGAGAGAAACAAAACCCAATCTCAAGATTCTGGTTGGGGATGAACATGAGGGGCCGAGGAGGGACATAAACAAGTTTGGCTAGTTCTGAGACTCTCATAAATTTAATAATTTAGGGATTCGGGGCAGGAGGGAACAAAGTGGTTTATATAAAAGGAAGTCTCTTTTGATCTGGACCCAGAGAAATATCCCTTCCAGAAGATTTAAAAATTCCCTTCCAAAGAAGGTCTGTGATGCTCAATAGCAATTTATACAAACCACCTTGTTTCCTCCCTCCGCCCTGAATCCCTAGATTACTAAAATTTTGATAGCTTCTGTGATGCAGGGCTCCAGGATAGACATTTACAACTGGCCTCTTGTTTACACTTCCTGAGAGAGGAGATAGGTAGGCTCCAGGATAAGCACTTAGAACCATTCACCTACCTACACTTCAAGATAGAAATAACAAGGGCACGAGGCAAGTAACTGGTACTCGTCTTCTATAAACTTGTAAAACAACGGTAATGGCAGGATAAAAAGAGGCGCTAAGCCCTGCTTGGGCAAAAGACCAAGAGGTCACATACTTCCTATTCTCATGGCTCGGGAGACCCCAGTTACACAGGCGCAGGGAGACCCCTCTGGGCCAGAAAGGGAGAGGGTGCCAGGCCATAATCAGTCTAGATAACCTTCCCACAGTGCCTTGCTTTGGAATCCATCTTGGCCTAAAGATGTGCATGCAGAATGGGGGAGGGCCCTGGGTCTGGTCAGGTGTGAAAGATAAAACAAGATAATTGGCCAAAGAAAAACAAAGACCCAGAAGAACTGTTCTATATAAGTGATTAAAGTCACCTCCCTGGCACTCCTCATTCAGGGGGATGCCCGAACCCATGCTTCTTTGGGTGTGTATGACTGCTTTGCTTCTGCCTTAGATAAATGCACTACTTCTCTGTGTGCTCTCCCACACATTGTACTGGGTTTCTAACAAATTCTATACCTATTTTTACAGTCTCTGCCTCCTTGAAACATTCTTGCTTCCAACAGAGGGCAAGAATCAGGGTAGTTTTGCTTTTAGCCTCTACAAGGTTCAGTTTCTGAGCAGAGAATTAAGATCTCCCTTCAAGCCATCATGCATTGCTGTCTCTCCGAAATCATCAGAGTTACTCAACCCAGTGTGTGTCCCTCCTGGGCCCTTCATGCGCATCCTCAGCCAAATCCCTGAGGTTGGATTTTATTTCTCTTTCAAAACTCAAAGGCACAAAGTTAAGGAAAATGACACAGATGTTAAAAGAGAACTGAAAACCAAGGAAAAATAAAATAGCATACGTACTAGTTGTTGCCCATACTAGACTTCCACATACGTTTTTCGTACAGTTTCACGAAGAACTAACCATTCAAATAGTTGCTTACCTCTGCAGACAGGAGGTGACGTCCAGGTTCCATTCTCCAGGCAAACACTCCTTAGGGAACCCTCTAACATGTATCCACTGTAACACGAGTAGGTGATCATGTCCCCATACTGATAATGTATGCCTCGGGCAATTGCATTTTCTACGTGAGTTGGTGGACCACATGAGATTTCTATAGCAAAAGTAAAAACAAAAAGAACAAAAAACATTAAGCTCCTGGTATGCTACTACCCAGGCTAGTGGATGGGAGAGAAGACAGTCTCATCTCTAAGACTGAATTAATTTAAAGAGGAAAGATAGGAACTAAAAGCAACATCTGCTGCTGTCTAGAAATATTAGACGTATAAGAACAAAGGCTTTACCTTCTGACACATTTCTGTTAAAGTGGAGCTATTTTATAGTCAAGAAGTCTTGCATTCAGAAGTTCCCGTTGTGGCTCAGTGGCAATGAACCTGACTAGTATCCATGAGGACATGGTTTCAATCCCTGGCCTTGCTCAGTGGCTTAAGGATCCGGCAGTGCCATGAGCTGTGGTGTAGCTCACAGATGCTGCTTGGATCCCGAGTTGCTATGGCTATGGTGTAGGCTGGTGGCTACAGACCCCTAGCCTGGGAACTTCCATCTGCCGTGAGGGTGGACCTAAAAAGATAAAAAAGAAAAAGAAATCTTGCTTTCTTATACCACCAAAGAGGTGGCTACAAGAGAATTTTAATGCCGGATGCTGATTAAATAAGAAGAGAAGCCACACTGGGATTATTTAGAGTCTGTTCTTCTAGAGTGAAGATTATGAGCTGTAGTACTGCGGATTACAGCATGGCTGTTTTGTGAGTGCCTAGCACAGTGCTTGGCATCCTGGGGGCTCTTGATACACACCAGAGAAATGAGTAAAGACATGACTATTGTCACTAGCCTAAAGATGTTCAATTTACACAGCTTCTGAGGTTTTTGAAGCTCAAAGTTTCACGTTATTGCCCCCCTCTTTTGAAGACTCGAAAGCAGTGACTCTCTTCCTTTGGAATGTGTAAGACTGAGGGATAACCTTCTCTTTTAAAAGTACATATTCTGAATATTTACATAAAAATTATTTTACAACTCATTTTGCTTTGAGAAATTTTTACGAGAATAAACTAGATACAGTTGTTCTGTGGTGCTTTGCAAGACCAGGACTGGATTGGAGTCAGGAGTCCCAGCAGTACCCAGTTTGTATAGGGCTAACTTCTAGATGAGCCTTCATGAACTGTCCTCAGAAAGGTCACTTTGTGGTCATAATACTATTACAGACTTGCCAGAGTGGATGATCATTTGTCTGATTCTTCTGAGTTATCTTTTCCTTCTAAGGTTGTGAAATGCATTCATTCAATCCATCAGATATCAAATCCATATTAATGCCTACTGTGTACCAGAAACTGGAAAGAAATAAATGAAGATGATGCTGTGCCTTTGCTCGAATGGGTGAAGACAAAGGAATACTGTCATATGACTTTAAAACAGCTGTATTAGATGCTGGGATACTACAGTGCAGAAAAACCGAGGTGAATGTAACTAGTTAAGCCTAGGATTGTCATGGTATGAATCACAGTGACTGGCCTTTGATGCTAAAGCTTGAGTGGATCAGAGGACTATTGCTTCCAGCTTGGGCGACCAGCATGTGAAAAGGTTGACGATGGTTGGTTTATAGAACCGGTTACCTAAGCAAGGATTTCAGGCCATCTATGTGGGAGTCAGCATGGGTTCCTATTAAAGATGCAAACTTCTAGACTTTCTTGCTTCTGAGTCTGTATCTTACATACTCTCCCCAGGAGATTCTCATGCACACTAACTTTTAATCCCTGATGCGTAGTGACAGATATTAGGATGAGGTGAAAAGGATGAGGAAGGTGGCTGTTCGGGTCCCTCAGGAAGGGTATTTGTTCTCAAAGACTTCCTGTGTAATAGAAAATGCAAAAGAGGGGTTGAGGATAACAAATAACCATGGAAACTGTCTCCTCTCCTAGGCAACCCCTGATCTTCTCAAGAATATTGAGGAATAATTAAGCATGCACTGAAGGAACATTTGTAATAAGTGCATGTCTCTCCTTGTTCTTGCTTCCAGCGCCCTGACTGGTACGTCGCTGGGAGCCAAGACCAATGTGGGGATATGTGGGCAGAATCAGGCCACTTGGCCTGCTTTAGTTCAGGCTGGTGGCTTCCAATGAGACCAGACAGTCAAGGCTTATACTTACTTAGTTCTTCCCACTTCACTAGGGGTGGTTTTCAAATCCTTGCTAAAATTATGGTACATACTTTCCAGAAGTAAAATCAAAATTCCAATGCTGCAGTGGGCTGCTTACTAAAAATTCAGGGACTTGGGGCTATTTTACAACTCTACCTATTAGGAGATACTGCAACTATATACCTATTCATTTATTCTTCAATACAAACTTCTAAGATAGGAATTAGTGGTGCTATTAACAAATGAGAACTCCAAGGTCCAGGTCCAGAGAAGTTTGGCACTAGCATAAGTTTAGCATTAGAAAGTTTTGAGGCTAGACTTCAAACCCAGGACTTGCCGGATTTCAGAATTTTCCGTGGCCTTCATATGCACATTTTTTTATCTCATTAATTGGAGTACAAGTGTTCTAAGGATGAAGGTCCCTGCAAGCATAATATATTTTTATACTGCATAATAAGGCATCTTGGTACCTTGCATCTAGTTAGATTCCATGAATATTTGTTAGTCGACTGCTGCAGAGGGGGTGGCCCGGACCACAAAGGAGTGCAGGATATTGAGCAGGAGAGAAATTTTAAGTGTACTATGAGATGTCCAGAGCTCCATAAAAAAAAAAGGAAATAATGCCATTTGCAGCAACATGGATGGACCTAGAGATGATCATACTAAGTGAAGTAAGTCAGACAAATACCATATGATATTACTTGTATGTGGAATCTAAAAAAAATGATACAAATGAACTTATTTAAAAAACAGAAAGACTCACAGATTTAGAAAACAAATTTATGGTTACCCAAGGTGGGGGGATAAACTATTAGTTTGGGATTAACACAGACACACTACCATATATAAAATATATGGAACTACTTTCCATATCATGTAATAACCTATAATGGAAACTAATCTGAAAAATAATAGATACAGATATGGGTAACTGAATCATTTTGCTGTACACCTGAAACTAACACAACATGGTACATCTTCTATACTTCAATAAAAGGATAAAAATAAAATAGCCAATACTATGTAAATTAAAATATTAAATAAAGCAAGAACAACAACAACAAAAAGTCAAGAGTTATCACAAGGCAGCAGGAGATGCTACCATAAGTGTGATATCCATTGACATGATGCAGTTGCAGAGGTTCTCCAGTTGTGGTTCAAGGTCCAGCAGTATTCCCATCAACCACGTCAAGGAAATTCTTAGAACTGCAAATTCTCAGACCTCACTCTAGATCTACTGAATTAGATGTTCTAGGGTGGGCCCAGCAATCTGTTTTCAGTAAGCCCTTGAAATGGTTCTGACACCTGCTCAAGTTGGAGAACCACTGTAGAATAATTTTTGTGTTGCAAAACATCCACAGGCCATTAAACGTTAGTTTAGGGACTCTGATAGTGTGGAGAAAAATGTAGTTTAGATTGAATACCTTGCTCACTCTTAAGGGAGTAATGTTTTGAAAATCTGTTCAGTAAATTCTGATCAGATAGGTTCTAGCCTAGTTCGGGAAAGCTTTTTTCTTTTTATGTTTGGAATTCACAAATCTTAAAAAAAATTTTTTTTTAAGTAGCAACACAGAAGCTGATGACCATGATAAGACAGAAATCTAAAAGCCTATAGTTAAAAAAAAATAAACACCTATAGTTAAGTTACCCGCTTGAAAATAATCCCACAAAGATAAGAAAATATTCTACAATCATGAAATTAACTGGATTCCACATGTCAGCTTACTTTCACATTTGGCACTTGTCTGCGTCCACGTCTCGTCAGGACGGCAGGTGATGACGCTTTGGCCCTGGAGCAGGAACCCTTCCCTACACTTGATCGACACGTTTTGATCAACATAAAACTCCTTTTCAGAAAGCAGAGCATTCTCAGGGATCACGAAAGGCACAGGGCACGGATTTGCTGTTAAAAAGAAAAAGAAACACTTACTGATATTTTCCCTTTGAGTTTATTTCTTTGAAAGCAAAGCATGAGCTCTGCAGGAGCGGGGTTCTCAGTGATAATAATATGAGGCTGAAAAATACAGATCAGGAGTACCCTCAAGTTCCCGTCGTGGCTCAGTGGTAACGAACCCGACTAGTACCCATGAAGACACAGGTTCGATCCCTGACCTCCCTTAGTGGGTTAAGGATCTGGCGTTGCCATGAGCTGTGGTGTAGGTCGCAGATGCAGCTTGGATCTGGCGTAGCTGTGGCTGTGGTGCAAGCAGGCAGCTACAGCTCTGATTTGACCCCTTGCCGGGGAACTTCCATATGCTGTGGATGCAGCACTAAAAAGCTAAAAAAAGAATTTCAGGAGTTCCCACTGTGCTGCAGTGGGTTAAGAATTTGACTGCAGTGGCTCCAGTTTCGATCACTGGCCCAGTGCAGTGGGTTAAAGGATCCGATGTTGCTGAGGGTCAGGTCGCAGCTACAGTGCAGGTTGTGGCTATAGATCAGATTCAGTCCCTGGCCAGGGAGCTTCCATGTGCCATGGCTATATAAATATATTCAATTGTTCAAAATATTATTCACAGACTTGATTTGTATACACATGAAATTATTTTTCAGGATAAATATCAGATAAGATCTGAAAACACCAAGCTCTTCACAAAGCTATTCAACCACTAATGCATGGTCCTAAAATTCTAAGATGGCAAGTTAAATGCTTGTCTGAAATTATGTCCTTTCGGTGGGGAAACCAAAGGCATGCTAGAAATCAAGGAGTGCATCAAATATTCCCTTCATATTTGAGGAACATTAAGAATATATATATATATATATATATATATTTTTTTTTTTTTTGTCTTTTTGCCTTTTCTAGGGCCGCACCCGTAGCATATGGAGGTTCCCAGGCTAGGGGTCTAATTGGAGCTGTAGCCACTGGCCTACGCCACAGCCACAGCAACGCAGGATCCGAGACACGTCTGCAACCTACACCACAGCTCACAGCCACGCCGGATCCTTAACCCACTGAGCAAGGCCAGGGAGCGAACCCGCAACCTCATCGTTCCCAGTCAGATTTATAAACCACTGAGCCACGACAGGAACTCCACATTAAGAATATAGAATGACTCTTTCTCACTCTTAGGACTTTCTTTTACTGAACATCCTTCAGAAGGATAAACCAGAGCATCCTCAACCATTTCTGAGTGGGCTGAATATAATGTTAGACCCGCGTAACTATAAACAGAACATTAGAACTTAAGTTGCAGAGTTTGCCAAGCTCACTGATAAATATGAATTCTTTTCTGCAGGTCTGAAGGAGAAACAGGAAATGATAATAGTGCAAGGACTTCTTAGCATAATTGTGTGATGCATATATCAACACAGATTTCAAGCCATTTCAGTTTTTCTAATTTTCAATGGGCACAAAAGAAGTCTCTGTGAGTGAGGTGGGCATCACCTGAACTCTGAAGGCTCAGTTACTGCACTGTATCCCTTTCAACAATAACCAGAGTTCTCTGAATTTACACTGTGCTTCAGAATATTGCCTTCATTCTAGAGGTTATAACTAATTATCTTTATTTACTATACTTACATATACTTTTTTATATTAATATTGCATGTTAAATATATTTTCTTTCATCACCCCTTTCACAGCCCCAAATTCATTATACATTTATGTAAATTTTTTTTTCACTAAGTGGCATTTTCTGTGAGTGCCTTGGACTTGTAATTATCCAAGGAATGTGATGAAAACTGATTCTCAGACAGGATATTTTATATAACACAGTCAAGGTTAAAAAGTACCCCACAGTGTTCACTGTGGATATGCAAATCTCACTTAGCAGCGCTTCCACTATGTTTTAGACATTTGGGGAATTAATTATAAAGCTGAATCTGACTTAAACCCCTCCTAAGATCAACACACACGTTTGCAGAGAGGAACTGGGTGGCTCCAAGTCCCATTTTCAGTGCAGGAGGCTTCGGGTACCCCTTCAAGGCTGTAGCCTCTGTTGCAGGAATAGACCACGCTGAGTCCAGCGGTACTGTTTTCAACTTCAGCTTTTCCATTCAGAAATTCAAGTGGAGCTTCACACCTGGTCTCTGAAAAGAAAAATAAAAGCCTCATATTAAATGATTGGTCCAGTTCTCTTTCCTTCTTCTGCTATAATTGCTAAAGGTACTCAGTGCAACAGACAAAATATTAAGCTTACTTGTGACACATGAAGGAGGAAAAACAAAAACTATCATGAGTAAATTTTGGATGAGTACATTCAGACAATTAAAGGCTGGAATTTTGCCCTAGTGACTGGATCCGTTGTCTTTATGTATACTGCCACCTTCTGTTTTAATAATACTGAGGGTATGGATGAGCAAGTGGCTAAACTAAAGGAATTCACATTTGTTCAGTTGCTACAGTAACCAAGAACCTTGCATACATTATCAAATTTATTTCTTAAAACTTGGGTGGACCAGATAAAATACAGGACATCCAGTTAAATTTGAGTATCAGGTAAACAACAAATATATTTTTGTATAAACATGGACCCAGGATTACAAATATTTATATTTGAAACTATTTTAACCTGAATTTTAATTAATTAATTAATTAATTTGTCTTTTTGCCTTTTCTAGGGCTGCACTCGCGGCATATGGAGGTTCCCAGGCTAGGGGTCTAATCGGACCCGTAGCCGCCGGCCTACGCCACAGCCACAGCAACGTGGGATCCGAGCCACGTCTGCAAACTACACCACAGCTCACGGCAACGCCAGACCCTTAACCCACTGAGCAAGGCCAGGGATCGAACCCGCAACCTCATGGTTCCTAGTTGGATTCGTTAACCACCGAGCCACGACGGGAACTCCCTTAATGTGAAATTTAAATTTAACTATGTGTCCTGTTTTTGTTTGTTTATTTTGGCTAAGTTTTAGCAGTTTTACTTAAAACAACTCTCACTGCTGAAGTGAAGCTCAGAGAGATTAAATAACTTGGTTAAGGTCATACTGCTTGTAAGGAGAGAGAAGAGATAAAATTATTGGAAGGTAAAATATAATTTTGAAGTATTAAGATCAGGGAAGTACGAGCTTGGGGGAAAATTAGGACACATTTTACGCGGCTTCCAAGGATATATGGACTCCAAAAAACTGATGGGTAGTTTCAGTGTAGTTATAAAGAATGATTTTGCATCACTGAGGAATGTTAACAGGAACATGCTAGGATCATCCTTCCTAAAATCTTAAAAACTGACTCTGAGTCTTGATTTTATGATCTTTGTGAAAGCAATGGATATGGTCCAGATCCACCACTGCAGCAACACTGGATGCTCAATTCTGACTGCACATAGGATTCCCGGGAAGCCTTGATGCTTAGGGCCCCAGACCAGACCGAAAGAATAAAAATCTCTGTGTGGTAGCTTAGCTTTTGGTACTTTCTTAGAAGCTTCCCAAATGATCCTAAATGCTCTAAGAGTTGAGAGCCATTGAATTCAATGCTAACTGGCTTCTTTGGGCTTCTTTGAGCCTGGTCAGTATTGGGACCACAGATCTTGTTTTTTTTTTTTTTTTTTTTTCAGGGCTGCACCTGAGGCATATGGAAGTTCCCAGGCTAGGGGTCCAATCAGAGCTGTAGCTGGCGACCTACACCACTGCCACGGCAATGCAGTATCTGAACTGTGTCTGCAGCCTACACCACAGCTCATGGCAATGCCAGATTCTTAACTTACTGAGTGAGGCCAGGGATCGAACCTGCATCCTCATGGATACTAGTTGTGTTTGTTAACCTCTGAGCCATGACAGAAATTCTGGGATCACAGATTCTGTCACTGAACCCTGGAATCACCTGGGGCTTTCCAAGACAGACTGATGTGGTGTCCCACCCCGAGATTCTGACTTAATCTACATAGCGTACCAGCTAGCAAGGGATTTTCAAAGCTCCCCACGACATTCCAAAGTGCAACAGGCTAAAAAGCCACAAGTCTGAGATAGTGCTTCTCAAACTATAATGTTCACAGGAATCATCTACAGATCTTGTTAAAATGTAAGTTTTGATTCAGTAGCATGGAGGTGTACTTGAGATTCTGCATTTTCTTTTTTCTTTTTAGGGCCACACCTGTGGCATATGGAAATTCCCAGGCTAGGGGTCAAATTGGAGCTACAGCTGTCTGCCTACACCACAGCCATGGCAATGCAGGATCCGAGCCACCTCTGTGACCTACATCACAGCTCACGGCAATGCCAGATCCTTAATCCACTAAGCGAGGCCAGGGATTGAACCCACCTCCTCACGTATCCTAGTCGGGTTCTTTACCCGCTGAGCCATGAAGGGAATGCCCAAGATTCTGCATTTCTAACAAGATCCCAAGTACCACTGATGCTGCTGGTCTGGGGGCCACACTTTGAGAAGCCCTGGTGTAGAGAATCCTACTGATCTGAACAGGCTTCCCTGAAGTCTGGTTGATACAGATATCAATATATTTAATAATTAAATTACATAAGGATCTTATAATAGGTCAATCAGAATGAGCACTTTTTTCCCCTGGGAATATTTGTATTTTTTTATACACCAAGAGAAAAAAGTACACAATAAAAATATATCAAAATATTTTTAAGCCCTGAATGATAGGATTAAAATTATTTTGTTTGCTTCTCTATGTTTTCTATTTTTTTTTTGCAAAGAACTTGCATCACTTATTTATCAATTGAGAGAAAATCACAGAGAATAGGATTTTATAACTTGCATTTCAGAGATCAAAACTATACAAACCATTACCACTGTAGTTTGAATTAAACCTGCTGTAAAATGGAAACAATTCCCTCATTGACACCACAGCAGTGACTTATCGTAGACATATGTGTTTCTTTTTCACTCCCCTCTCTCCTCGCCTGCACATACGTTCATACACTTTTGGATCATGAATAACTGAGATAAAAAAAAAATGCTATTATCAGGAATGCTCAATGATGCCTTTCTGTGACTTGAGATGTTACTTGATGTTTATGCACGAACACACACACACACACACAAGTTTTTGAGAAAAAGTCATATTCTTTGAGTTTCAGCCATATAATATTGCTTAAAAGACTTAAAATTCCTATTACATATAAAAACAGCTCATTAATTACTCCAGAAGACATGGTTAAAACAACAGTGAACAAAAATTCAGGCACCTGGGATCCTAGTGTTAGCTCTGCCACTAACTTCATTTCTGACACTGGGCAGGTCATGTCCCCTCTCCATGCCCTCCTTTGCTAATGAACTGAAGGGGCTGCACTAGATGATCCAAGCAGCACTTTCTAATTTGAAAATGTTACGATTCCTCCGTGATTATTAAGAGAAAAAAAATTCAAGCTTGCCACTTTGATTGGTTTGTAACTATTGTTTCTAAAGATGTTGTCAGAGGAATCATGTGAGCCAGATCCTGGGAATAGAGTCAGGCGAATTCACCCACATCTTGCTAAATAAACTTGGTTGTTCTCATACAATGAGTTAATGTAAAATTCCACCAAAAATGTGAATGTTCATTTATTGAACAGATATGCTAATGCCATTTTAAGAAGATGTCAGTATTGTCCAGTACTGTTACTCAGACAAAAGCTTTAAGTCTTTAAGTTATAATTAAAGCCTCCTAATTTATAATTATTTTGGAGAAAAACCCATAAAAAGAAGGCAGGTGAACTCAATAATTAACTAGTTTCTAAACAAAATGTTTGCCATTCCAGAGTCAGCAATCTTGTGCTCTATTCTAATTTAATCATTAATCTCTGTGACAGCTTTTCATTCTTTTATTGGCTTGGTGCCCCTGGGCAAAAAAGCCCATTAAAAGTTCTCATACAGGAGTTCCCGTCGTGGCTTAGTAGTAAGGAACCTGACTAATAGCCATGGGGACTTGGGTTCAATCCCTGGCCTTGATCAGTGGCTTAAGGATTCAGCATCGCTGCAAGCTGTGGTGGGTGTTGCAGCCGTGCCTTAGATATCGCATTGCTGTGACTGTGGTGTAGGCTGGAACTTCCATATGCCACCAGTGAAGCCCTAAAAAGACAAAAAAATTTTCATACAGTTCATGGAGTTAACTTTTTAAATTACAAAATGACTTATAAGGAAAGTGTGGCCATATCGTTGTTTTGTGTCCTTAGCATCATTTGGGGGGGGGGGAATTAAGTATCATTTGACTTACTTTTGCATGTTGCCACCCCTCCACTCCACTGTCCATTCTCCTGACAGACCCGTTCCCTGCTCCCCTGTGGATCAAGGAAAACAGGTCATTGACAAGATGCTACTTCTATAATGAAATAAGAAGGGAAAGCAAAGTCATCTCAGCTGTGAACTTGAAACTTGGCACCAGGATGCTAAATGAATTTAGTAAATAAATACAGTCTTAGAGGTAGGTTTAGACTTCCAAAAATGTTTTCATCAAATTACCTCAAAATTCATATTATGGAGGACTAGTGTGAGTAAGGTACAGATTTCGTTTCCCTTTCTATTTAAATATCAACTAGTTAAAAATCAACAGGAAAGATGGATGGAGAATGAAGTCTCAGGGAGGTATATTTGCTGAGGGAATTTTAAAAATATTTGGAATTGAATTGATTTTTTAGTACCTGAGAGGTACTAACAGATACTAGTTGCGTTCTCAACCCACTGAAGCCATGACATGAACTGCATTATTATTTTTTATTGGAGTATAGTTGCTTTACAATGTTGTGTCAATTTCTGTTATACAGCAAAGTGACCTAGCCATATATATATATATATATATATATATATATATATATATATATTTATATATTTTTTTTTTTCCCCCAGGGCTGCAGGTGTGACACATGGAAGAGTTCCCAGGCCAGGGGTTGAATAGGAGTTGCAGTTGTTGGCCTACACCACAGCCACAGCAACGCAGGATCTGAGCCAAGTCTGCAACCTACACCACAGATCATGGCAGTGCCAGATTCCTAACACTCTGAGTGAGTCCAGGGATCAAACCCACGTCCTCATGGATACTAGCTGGGTTCATTTCCACTGAGCCACAAGGGGAACTCCTACATAGACATTTTTTTTCTCATACCATCTTCCATCATGGTCTACCTCAAGAGACTGGATATAGGTCGCTGTGCTGTACCGTGGGACCTCATTGCTTATCCATTTCAAATGTAACAGTTACCCACCCCAAACTCCCTGTCTAACCCACTTCCTCCCTCCTCCCGCCTGGCAACCACAAGTCTGCTCTCCATGTCCTTTATCTGTTTCTGTTTTGTAGATAGGATTTTAATATTACAAGCTAGGTGTGCTCTTGAGACCTAACCTGATCTTTGGTTAGAACTGCTCTGAGGATTTTTCAGGCCACACCTGCCATGTTGGACCCTGGCGTCTCAATCAAAACCCTCTAAAGTATTTGAGCCCATCGCTAGAGGAAATCCTAGCTTTGCACACCCAGATCCTATGGTCACCTCCCCACAGGGGCAGATGGACCGTCTGCTGCACAGCACTACTAACAGGAGGCCAAACACAGGTTTAAATGACCAACTGAAGTCAGAGTATCAGTCCTGTGGCTGGTATACAAACTTCCTTTTTTTTTGTGGCTTTAATTTTTAACTTTGAGACCTGTTTTGCTCTTTAAAATTATAAGTTACTTAAAATACTTCCTAGAAAGTGTTATCTTTATATATAAAGTGTTATATATATGTGTGTATGCGTTATATATGCATAACGTGTTATATGTGTGTGTGTGTGTGTGTGTGTGTGTGTGTGTGTGTCTATCTTAGATATAAGGTAACGAAGTTTAAAAAATCTTTTAGTACCAAAATCAATGAAACAAAATGGTGCAATACTAAACATATGCCTAAGTATATTGGAAAAACAAATGACCTCTAGATGAAAAATTTGTTTGCTTACCTCTAGTTCATAGCCAATTTCACAGTCATAAACAATTGTGCTTTCAAAGCTGTATTCACTGCCAAACACAAACCCATGTTCTGGACTTTCAGGTTTCCCGCAAGAAACTGGACTGCAGGATTCATCAGAAAACGGTGGCTCCCAGGTGCCATCCAGCTAAATAGCAAGTTGTAAGTTACATTTAGGAATTAGTACATCTGAAAGAAGAAGTCTACAAATATTAGTTGTATAACAAGATAATCTCCAATAAGATAGACAAAGGATGGAGAATTTGGCCCTACTTCTGCTGCTTATTATCTTTGACTTTAAAAAAAGACACACTGATTATTAGATGACCTTAATAGGCATCACTAAACAACTTTAGACATTCTTAAACTCAAAAAACAAGCATTTTCTTCCCAAGAGAACCCTTTAAAAAAAATCAAGAACACCAAGAAGTATGTTTTCATTATGATGCATAAGGACTGGATGGTTGATACAAATATTCCATGATTTATACAAATACATCCTTATTACATAATTCTACATTTCAATTTAAAATTTATGAGAAACAGCACCTTTTAGGCAAACCACCCAAAGTTAAAAAGATGGCTAGCTTTTCTCCATTCTAACATGAACATCTGAAAATATTCTGTCATACATTGTAAGTCACATAGTTAAAAAAAAAGACACACACACACACACACACACACACACACACACTTTATTTCCCCACCTCCACAGTCAGAATCAATTTTTTTTTTTTTTTAAGGGCTGCACCTGTGGCATATGGAGGTTCCCAGGCTAGGGGTCGAATTGGAGCTCTAACTGCCAGCCTATGCTACAGCCACAGCTATATCAGATCTGAGCCGTGTCTGCAACCTACACCACAGCCTTTGGCAATGCCCAATCCTTAATCCACTGAGCAAGGTCAGGAATCAAATCCACAACCTTGTGGTTCCCACTCAGATTCATTTCCCCTGTGCCACGACTGAACTCCCCAGAATCAACATTTTCCAGACTTCTATTTGGATATAGTGAGAAATACACAGATGTTTCCTTTAAAGACTATTATTTTCTTGCTAATACTGTTTTGTTTTCTTTAAGGAAATAGTTTGAGTTGGAGAGCAGTCTAAATCAGGACTTGAGGCTAATCCTTTTATCCTACGGATGAATCAGAAGTAATTTTATATATATATGTGTGTATGTGTGTGTGTGTATATATATATGTATATATACACATATATATATGTATACCAATCTCATAATGAACCATTCCCCTAATGCTGGAAACATAAACTGTATCCAATTTTTCAATACTGTGAGTAATGCTTGAATAAATATTTTTTCATAAATTATTATGGCTATTACTATTAACTCTATTAACTTTTAAAAGCTAAACAGTATTGTTTTCTTTTGATATATCTGAAGCTTATTTTGGCATATATTAATTTTTCCCCTAGCAGTTAATTAATTATATCAGCATGATTTCTTTCTTTTTTAAAATTTTATGGTTGCACCTGTGGCAAATGGAAGTTTCCAGGCCAGGGATCGAATCCACACCCCTGTAGCAACCCGAGCCACTGCAGTTGGATTCTTAACTCACTGCACCACAGCGGGAATGCCCAGCACGATTTCTTTATTAATGACTCCTTTCTTCACTATCTTGTGATGAATCCTTTATCAGAATCTACTTTTGACTCCTTTCACTCCACTTGTTTTCCCTTATACTCAATTTTATACTAATACCACACTGATAGGAACTCAGAAATTTTAAGTAACTTTATTAAAGTGACACATGTAGTAAGTAAGCAGAAGTAGAATTTGATTCCAATTTACATTTCTGCTACTTTCTACTAAACCTGGAAGCATATTTGGTAACAGTCAGGGCTCATTTCTATACATAGAATGTCCATGTATAGATCATATGCATGATACACTTATCATGAATCTCTTGTTACGTTTTAACATTTCATCTTCCTTTGGCACTTTGCACCCACCCTTGGCACTTTCTTATTTTTACAAATGTGAATATTGGAGGGAAGGACATATTTTTATATTATCACCAAAAAACTTTTCAAATTCTTTGACATGATTGGAAACTTGAGGCATTTTCTCTTTTCAGGACAGCAAGATATTGCTTGTGTGGATATATCTGTATCTATATGTATATCTGTATCTACACACTTACATGCACATAGGATAATATACACTGGCAATTACATCCACACACACATGAAGTATAATATACGCTTACATACATATCCACACACACAGTATAATACACACTTACATACATATCCACACACACACAGTATAATACACACTTACATATATATCCACACACACATGAAGTATAATATACACTTACATATATATCTACACACACACAGTATAATACACACTTACATATATATATACACACACACACACAGTATAATACACACTTACATATATATCCACACACACATGAAGTATAATATACACTTACATATATATCCACACACACACAGTATAATACACACTTACATATATATCCACACACAAAGTATAATATACTCTTATATATATCCACACACACGAAATATAATACACATATATATATCCACACACACACAGTATAACACACACATATATATCCACACACACATATATATCCACACACACGAAGTATAATATACATTTACATATATATCCACACACACAGTATAATACACACTTACATACATATATATCCACACACACACAGTATAAAACACACATATATATCCACACACACGAAGTATAATATACACTTACATATATATCCATACACACACATATACACTTACACATATATCCACACACACACACACATACAGTATAAAATATATAAATGAGTTACATCTATAAGTTCTAATTAAGACAGGGCATCTTACCTGACAGGCTGATATATTAACTCCCTCATAGGTATATCCTTCTGCACATGACACAGAAACTTGCTTATTTACACTGAAATCATCCCCATGAACAGTTATACGCGTTAAGTTTGCTGGCAGAGCACATTTTTTAGGACTGCAGGAGATTCTCTCAGGGAACCAAAGGCCATCTTTCTGACAGGTGAATGTATCTATATCTGTAACCATCATATAACCTTCCAGACACCTGTAATGGGGAAGCAAGATGAGCGCCTTACGGGGAGTGCAATATAGTTGGTGACTTATTCTTGCATTCAAGAAATTGTTACAAAGTTCAATAGACATTTTATATGATATATTAAAACTGACCCAAATGTCAGAGGGATAGAGTCGCCATACAAAACTAGCAAGATACGGTGATAACTGGATCAATCCTTAGTTCTCCACATTCAGGATTATCCAAGTCTAAAGTTGCTTCACACATTGTTGACATGATTTACCTTTGTTCTGGATATTACTGAATTCATTTTTATTCCAAAAATATCTAACAGTTCAAGAAATTCTAGACAAAGTCCATAACAGTCTCAGACGTTAATAAGAGTGTAACAAAATTAATATTTATTGGGAATCTTTGTGCCAAGCACTGTTCTAAGCCTTTCACACAGGGTACTTCTTTGCATCTTGTTTAGCAGATATCACGTTCCAGTAGTATTAGTGTTCAAACTCAGGTCAATCTGGCCCCAAACCCTCTATTATTTTTTAAATTTGCATTTATTCATTCAGCAAATGTTTACAGGGCACTTATTAAATGCCAATCACTGTTCTAATTGCTCTACAAACATTAACTCATTTAATTCTCATGTCAACCCTATGAATAGATGTGATTATTATCTTTACTCCCATTTTGCAGATGATGAAATGGACACCAGGGAATTCCCTGGGGAAGCGAAAGTGCCGAGATTCCTACCTAGGAACTCTGATGTTACAGCCATGCTTTTACCCCTATACTATGCTGCTTTTTTATTAATTTTTATTTATTTTTGCTTTTTAGGGCCACACCTGCAGGATATGGAAGTTCCCAGGCTAGGAGTCGAATTGGAGCTGTAGCCACTGGCCTGTACCACAGCCAAGAGCAACATGGGATCTGAGCCGCCTATGCAACCTACCCCACAGCTCACGGCAATGTCGGATCCTTAATCCACTGAGCGAGGCCAAGGATCGAACCTGAGTCCTCATGGATACTAGTCAGATTTGTTTCTGCCTCACCAAGATGGGAACTCCTGCTTTTTAAATTAAACTGTTTAATTAACAGGCATTTATTAGGTGGATATATTTTTAAAATTTCACAAACTACCAGGCTAGGTAGGAGGTGCAGGTTTTGCAAACTTGTAAAGAGATCTGTTTACTAGTAAGTGGAGATCTGAAGATAATCAACATACAAGGAATAACAAACACAGGAGTTTTAAGAAGCAGGCCATATTGTGACTTCTCAAGATATCTGATAACATCAACATCCAAACAGAAAACTGAAAATGTATTTCAAAAGCAAGGAATAATTTTTGTTTTCCTTCTTGGTGCATAATGTACTATTCTTTAGCTTCTATATATTTGACAGTCCTCCCTTGGGTCTACTTCTTACTGCAATTAAGAGAAAATGGAAGTAGGGCTAAAGGTGTACAACAGACCAGCTGAAGAAGAGTTACTGAATTATTAACAAAAGCTAAGAAGCCCATATATGAAGGAAAATCCATAATTCTTTCAGAGATATCAATAAAATCTAAATTGGTTTAGATGGTTGAAATGAATTTGTACATTATAGGCATTTATTCTAATAAAAATCTAATTCATAAATTCATTCCACATTTTCTCATCTTTTTTAAATATCACATTTTAGATAGGGAACTTTTTAGTGAAAATCACCATGTATGCATTAAATGCTTGGTTTGTTCAGCATTTACGCTGACCAATGCAAATATGTTATTTTTGGCATAAAGTCTCAGATTTTGCCTTATTTCCCCAACATTTACATATATGAATATGATCATTAGGTGATCCCACAGAAATTTTTTAGCATAACATTTAAAAAAGAGCCCATGATTTAAGAGATATGACAGTTAGCTAGAGGATCCTGCTGTTCCATGAAGCTCAACAGGATATAATTATTATGATAATTGTATTAGGACCTACAGTCTGAAAATGTAGAAGTTTATTTTTATAAGCCAATGGATTTCTGCATAATTATGGGGCAGAATAAAGCCAAGTGTTAAAATCTTCAGGTTGAGGAAAGCAGTCCAGAGAGGGTGTTTTTTTCTCAATTAGCTAAGGTTTTGACCTGTCCCTTTTCATTTCACAACCCTCCTGCCTGTGCCCCTCAGAGACTCTAAAACCATGGTCTTACCTGAGTCTCACTTTACTTTCATAGGTGTGTGCCTCTCCAGTGGTCACTGCATTGGGAACAGACGGTGGGGGTCCACAGGACAGGGGCTCGCATACTGGATAAGGCTGGCTCCACGTCCCTTGCTCTGTACAAGTCAGATCTGAGCTGCCTTGCATGACATACCCAGATCTGCAGTTGTAAGTTATCACATTTTCCTGTGAAGAACCACTCTCACTGACAAATGCATTTGGTATCACTGGGGGGGAACCGCAAGAAGCGTGTTCACAGCTTGGGAAGCCAGCACTCCAGTGGCCATTGGCTTCACAGGTGATTTCTGAAAGTCCCAGGAGCTGGAAGCCTTTGAAGCACCGAATCCGAGCTGCCTTTCCACAACCAAAATCGGTCCCATTGATGACTCCGTTTTGAATTACTGGTGTGGAACACATGCAAGGCAGGCAGGAAGGCGGGCTGCCACTCCAAGAGTTATTGGAGAGACATCTCCTGGAAGGACTTCCATGGAGCTTATAACCGGGAAAGCACTGATACTGTATATGCCCCCCATGATAAAAGGAAAAACCATTAGGAAAGCCATGGGCCAGATCTTCAGGAGGCCCACAGCTGACTGGTTTACAGAGTGGAACCTGGGCATCCCAGTTACCATCTGACTGACAGGTGAGTTTGGGGGTGCCGTGCAGCATGTAGCCATCCTGACAACGAAACTCCACTTCCTTCCCGAAGCCATAGTCCAGGCCATCCATCACCCCATTTGCCACCTGTGGTGGTGGGGTGCACCTGACAGGCACACAGTTGGGAGTGATTCCACTCCAACTTCCATTGGCAAGACAAAGCCGACTGCTATCCCCCTCCAGTAGGAACCCCACACTGCAGCTGTACTCAACTTCTTTTTGGAATGTATACTCATCTCCTTTTACCTGGCCATTGGCTGTGATTGGGGGTGAACCACAGTCCACAGCGATACAGACTGGCTCATTCCCATCCCAGTTCTTATCTTCTTGGCACGTTCTCCTCTCAGTGCCATTCAACACATACCCAGGATTACACTCGTAGTACAACACGCTCAGGTATGTGTAGTTGCTTCCTTTGATGGAGCCATTCAAAACTGGATTTGGTTTTTGGCATGAAATGGCCTCACAGCGTGGGGAAGTGCCACTCCATTCTCTATTCTGCAGACAAAGTCTTAGGTCGGAACCCACCAGGGTGTATCCTGGTTTGCAGCTATACTGTACAGCGCTGCCCATGGTAGTCTCTGTAAAATGCAAAGAGCCGTGTTCAGGAGCAACAGGTAGGTTACATTCAATTGAAACGCAGGAGGGAGCACTGCCATTCCAAGTTCCATCTTCCTGGCAGATCAGCACAGGGTTCCCCAAAAGTTCATATCCCGGATGACAGGTGTATGAAACCATGGTGTTGTATAGAAATTTGGCTGAATGTGTAGCAGCAGACCCCTTTGCGTTTTCCGAGGTTTTACCCACTGTTTTCAGATGATGAGGAGGGTGAGTTGTCAGATATGGAACTTCCATCATGTCTTCTTCTTGGGTAAAATACCCCCGACCATCTTTGACTTTAGTGCAGTCTCCAAAATCAATGTGAGGAGGGAGACCACAGTCTATGGGCACACAGGTGGGGATGGAGCTCGACCATCCCGATTCTTCACAGGTCTGCATGGCGTGACCAGCGACCTGGAACCCAGGGAAACAGCTGTAGATGATCATGGCACCGTAGCTGTAATCGGCACCTTCTACGAAACCATTTTCAATGGGCTGTGGGGGATCACAGTGGATGGCGCTGCAAGATGGGACATCCACATTCCACTCACCTGTCTCTAAACAAGTCAAGGTTTTGGGGCCTTCGAGTCTGAAGCCTCGGTCACAAGAGTATGTAATGGTTTGCCCATAGTGCAGGTTTGTGTAAGAGAATTTGCCATTCAAAATCTCCTTGGGTTTGGAGCACTCAATAGGTTTACAGGTTGGTTTTCTCCCCAGCCAGTGACCATCTTCTCCACAAAGAGTGGTAGTATTTCCCACCAACTCAAAGCCTGGCTTGCAGGTATAGAGAGCTGTGCTCAGGTAGGCAAGACCTTGCACGTCGATGATGCCATTGAGGATTTCCTCCGGCTGGGGGCATTCTACTGGAACACATTCTGGCAGTGGAGAGCTCCAGGTCCCATCAGCTTGGCAGAAGGTGGTAGGATCTCCTCTTAGGAAAAACCCATCCACGCAAGAATACTTGACAGTAACTCCAAAATGAAGAGCAGAAGGAGGAGCAGGGACACCAAAAGAAATCAGGGGAGGTGGAAGGCAAAGAACCATCTTACAGACAGGAAAAGAATCATTCCATTCCTGGGACGGCAAGCATTTCAGGACAGAGGGGCCCTGGAGGGCATGCCCTTCTTTACAGGAAAATGTCACCACTCCCACTTCTGTGGTCAGCTCCTTCAGTACGAGCTGGTTTTCCAAGAGAGGGGGCTCTGGGCACTTGGTGGGCACACACTTTTGGTTTGGCTTCTTATTCCATTTGCCAGATTTCAGGCAGGTCCAAGAATGATCACCAATAAGCTCGTAACCCTCATTACAGAAAAACTGAACCTTGGATCCTACTTCAAAATTTTCTCCTTTCACATAGCCATTCTGGATTGGGGGAGGCTTTCCACAGTTGAGAGGGATGCAGGACAGAGGGGATTCACTGTGCCAGTGGCGATTGGCTTGGCAGACAAATACAGGACTTCCGACTGACTTATAGCCAGGGTTACACTGGTATCTCACTTCACTCTCAAAGGTCCTGCCGGTTGTATGCTGGATAATGGAGAAAACAATGAAATACAATTTGTATAACAGATAACATAACTAACAAAATAAAATCAATCATAGTTAAAAAAAAAAAGCTAAACTAAAATGCCTACATTAAAATGAATCAATTAAGACATAAGCAAATGAGGACTTCAATTTTTTTCCAATAGGCCCATTTTATGTATTTAACTAAATGAAAAGGCTGGTAGGAGGCCAAGTTCAATAATCCCTACCGTAGAAATGTTTACCACAGTGCTAAGCCCACAATAAATAAAAGATCAATAGTTTCTAAATTGACTGATGAATTGACGGAGCAATACCAAAAATGATAAATTACTCCATACATTCAAAAAAAGCTCGCCAACCAAAGCAATGCTATGGTTTGTTGTTTTAATCACAGAAAAGGAAACATACTTACATACACACTACATTTTTTTTGGTTAATGTGGTTAGATAATAAAGTAGCAAGTTTTTTTTATGGATATGGTCTTAAGATTACTGTCTGAGTTTTGTGTTCATTCTCAAAGCACTTTTAAAGATCACTACCATGGTTAAGAGTGGAAAATAAAAATATTTTATCTTTTAAACAAAAAATTTAATATTCATGGTTTCAACATTCAAATATATAAGTGTATAATACAATAAGCCATTTTTGGCAATAGAAAGATAAAGTAGTTATGAAAACATTAAAGCGATCACAGTGGGTCTTTTGTTGGTGAAAATGGTAACGACTAGTTTCTGTGCTGCAGTAAATGGCTTGGTAGTCGGACATAATTATTTGCTTGGTTTACTCATTCATTTCTTGGGTACCCCACATGCACGTTTAATATTATGCCATCATAGACCTCATTTGTGTTACTAAACACTAAATATCCTATGCTTACCTGGCACCTAGTAGGAGCTCCAGGAATATCTGTTAAATGAATAAATGAAGAAAGCCTCCTTATATATACTTGGATACTCTCTTCCAGTGGGAAGCTCAAACATCTGAGCAAAAGTCATAAATAAAAGGCTTTTATGGTTGTTTTAGAATATAAAGGAGAAAAGGCACTATGGGTTTTAAAAAATATTTAACTAGTACACTGTCTGCTTAAAATTGCTCTTGGAGTTCCCACTATGGCTCAGCAGTAATGAATGTGAGTAGGATCCATGAGGACACAGGTTCTATCCCTGGCCTTGCTCTGTGGGCTAAAAGGTCTGGCATTGCCATGAGCTGTAGTGCAAATCACAAACGTGGCTTTGATCTGGCATTGCTGCCTAAGCCAGCAGCTGCAGTTCTGACTTGACTCCTAGCCTGGGAACTCCCATATATTGCTGGTGTGTTCCCAAAAAGACAAAAAAAAATTGCTCTTGATTTGGGGGAATAGATTCTTATTCGTGTTTTCTTGATAGATTTAATGAGAAGACACATATCAGTGTGAAAGAGAGATATGCGTGGGTCAGATATAAACCTTTGTTGTTCTAATGAAATTACCTTTAGGTTCACTAAAAGAAAACTGCAAAAAGTTTCTTGTTGGGTGGTTTACCCCATCATTTGTCTAAAAAAACAGAAATAATAAATTTCTCTAGGTTCCAATTAGACCTTGATTTCAATAAAAAATGATACATTCATTTTGGAATAACTTTTATAAAGCAACATAGAATTTTCTTGAAAATGTTTAATTCTAACTTGATAGTGATGGCTAAGATAAGGCTACAAAATGTTCCAAGTGTCTGTATGCTAGTAAACAGTAGAAATTATAGATTAAGAGGATTCATAACCTCTACCAAATTCTCTCCAATATTTACTCCCTATAGACTGAGCCACTTCCGTTACTCAACAATCAATCTGTTCATGCCCCTGCTTCAGAATAAGCCAAAATGAGCTGACCCATGGATGAAAGTCATGGACTCTTGTGAATCAGTCCCTTACCTCCAGAAAGCCATTCTCAACCTTCGGTGGTTCACTGCAAGATACAGGGTGGCACGTGGGTATGGGGCTGCTCCACTGTCCTGTGGCTTCACACGCGCTCTTCTTCTCCCCTTTGATGTAGAACCCCCTGTTGCAGCTATAAGCCACTATGGCTCCAAAACTGTAGTTAGATCCAATCGCGTAGCCATTCAGGATGCTCGGCGGCTCTCCACAGCGCACAGGGATGCACTGGATGGACACGGGGGAAGGGTTCCACTGCCCACCCCGCATACACTCAAGCTTTGCAGAGGTGTTCAGTACGAAACCCTCCATGCATTTGAAGCTCACAACCGAGCCTGCTGCAAATTTTGCTTTGCTCACGGATTCCAAAATGCCATAGGAAACAGTGGGAGGTTTTTCACAGAAATGAGCTATACAATGGGGCATGGCCTGACCTTCTGGGGGAACCCACTTGCCCTGAGCATTGCAGAGGAGCTGGGAGTTGTCTGCCAGGCTGTAGCCATCTGAGCAATAATAGAACGCAATGTCTCCAAATAACCGATGGGCAGTCTCTGGAGAGGCATGTTCCACGACGGGGGGCTCATCACAGGAGACAGCCAGACACTGCTGGTCACTTTCGCTCCACTTGCCACTGGCCAGGCACTCAATGGTGTCAGGACCAGCCAGGGTATAGCTATGAGATTGGGGAGAAAGGAACAATAACTAAGCATAATATTAGAGGATATTTGCATTTTCTCATTCTGTTTTTATTTATCTTTTCAACAATGGCTTTATTTTTATTCCATATTCTTTAAAACAATATTTACTCTTTGAACATTGAGCTTAATGGCTTTCATCTAAGATACACATCCCAATATTAGGGCTTGTTTGGATACAGAAGTGGATTTAAGATTTTTGCCATTTAAGAAAGTCTAACCACTAGACACATCTTCAAAAATAAACATGAGGAGTAAGCTATGGTCCTGTTTGACTCAATTCAGAGTTGGAACTTCATCTATCTACAGGTGGTTTCAGCTGTTTGATTTGATCACTAATCTTTGAAACAAAAGCTCTGATGCACCCTAGGTAGCCTACACGTAACTCTTAGTTTTCCACATTCCTTTTTTTTTTTTTTTTTTTTGCCTTTTGTCATTTTAGGGCCGCACCCGCGGCATGTGGAGGTTCCCAGGTTAGGGGTCTAATCGGATCTGTAGCCACTGGCCTGCGCCGCAGCCACAGCAACGCAGGATCCGAGCCGCGTCTGCAACCTGCACCACAGCTCACGGCAATACTGGATCGTTAACCTACTGAGCAAGGGCAGGAATCGAACCCGTAACCTCTTGGTTCCTAGTCGGATTCGTTAACCACTGCGCCACGACGGGAACTCCAGTTTTCCACATTCTTAAACTCAATGAACTTTAAACCAGCCACTATAGTTTCAGTCTCCAGTATTTCACAAAACTGTTAACCATGCAATCGCTGTTAAAAGCTGTATCTCCATATGACTCTGCAATTCAATGAGCATGAATAAATTTTGCTTAATTTCTTTCTTTTTGTACAAGGTATTTTCCCATACGTGATCATAGAGTGATGACTTACAAAAATCTTCACTTATGCTCCAGTGCTCTCTCAACAAAGCTGAACAAAATATTAGGACATGCAATAGTAGAATAATTACATTTGAGTCATTATTTCCACTCTCACCTTTTTTTGGAAGAGAAAGAGGACAGAGGTTTAAAGGAATGTCTACCATCCGATCAGCTCATCATTCTGATACTAATGAAGGGGAAGGAGACTAAAAATAATCTGGCATAAATTTAACTCTGCTTAGAAATATTAATTGCTTCATTTTACAGATGAATGAATGGCTAAGAAACCTGCCGAAAGTCACACGGTACGAGCAACAGAGTTAGGATCTAAATTTGGTTTACTTGGATTCCAACTCTATTTTCGTTTCCGTGAGGCTGCTCTGTCTCCCTCCCTCTTTTTAAAATGAGGTAGGTTAGGTCACAATTGGTGGGTATCTTGTGGACAGCATATGACAGTGTCACTAGTACAAATGATTTGACCCGCTCTTCAGCCAAGATTCTTAAGTCATTGGTTAGCCAACATTTCTCCTGAAGTCCCTTTTAGTTTCCATAAGGAATCAGCTATTAGAGGCTAGATTTCCCTTACCTTCACTGGCAAAATTTATGAAATCTATAGGAAACAGACAGATAAAGGGGACAAAAATAATAGAGCATCATCAGAGATGTGTGTATCCATTCTACCTACAGTTATTTATCATGCTATGGGTAGAAGTGGTCTGGAAGTGAACACTCATAGTTGCCCCCAATAGCTGAGCACCATCTCCAGTTAGGGTCTGTTGGAGTTCACTGCCATGGATAAGATCAGTTCTTTGTATGAGAATCTGAACTTGACAAATTTTTAGATGGGTTTCTGTCTTAAAGGATCTGGGAAGATATACAAAGACAGCAAGTTAAAAGCATCATTTTATTATTAAAAACCTATTGTCCCAGTTCTGAGTGCCTAGATTCGCTGTTCCTGCATAGAATGTGCATCATTTGTAAAGTCTGTTTTTTTTTTCTTTTTCTTTTTAAATGGCCATACCTTTGGCATATGGAGGTTCCCGGGCTAAGGGTCTAATCAGAGCTGTAGCTGCAAGCCTACACCACAGCCACAGCCACTCCATATCCGAGCCACATCTGCAACCTACACCAAAGCTCATGGCAACTACAGATCCTTAACCCACTGAGCAAGGCCAGGGATCGAACCTGTGTCTCATGGGTACTAGTCAGATTTGCTTCTGCTGAGCTATGACAGGAACTCCTGTAAAGGTTCTTGATGTTTTACATTTTTATAGCACAGTTTATATCCTCTGCACTCTTTGAAACATGCATCATTAGGTTCATGGGTCCCTTGATGTTGCTACTCTGTTTCACTGGCTGAAGTTCACAGACATCACCTGAGACATCCCTGATTTAAGAGGATCCACTTGTGCCATCTATATATGCTTCCCTTATGTCATGGGACTGGCCACTTTGAGGCAGAAGCCTCTGCCTCCACAACCTTTCTTATTCCTCAGAGACTTTTGAGGACACAAAAAAACTGTGTTTTGTAATCCGGCAGCACTTTGTTAGGCTTCTGACCTGCTGGAAAATCACCACCAACTCCTCCCTCCTCATGGAAAAACACAGCAAAAAGCTCTGCTGTAAGGTCATGGAAGATTACCACCAAATACATGTATTTTGAATAAATGAATTTAAGGAATGAGTTTTCGATACTGCACATACTTTCTTAGAGCCTACACGATCCCTTCCTCTGACCTGAGAGCTGGGGTTTTCCTTATGACTCTCAATCAACATTTGGTCCTTCATTTAACAATCAGACCATGCTATGTGCTAGAGTCCTTTCCTTAGTGCTCACTAGCCAGGGCCTTCTTGACACATCTGTGTCCCAGACGAAGGAGCTTCTGAGGGGAGTCGTGAAGTGGAAAAGGAATCACTCGAGACAGAAAAGTAACAGCAGCAAAGACATGGGGCCTTCTGGGAACTTACAGTTAGGAATGGCCTAGCAACATCTGGAAAAGGAAGCAGCAGTCACTGCGATCTTGTGTGTTTTTGACAGGTTGTGATGCCTCATGGGTGAA
Organism: Catagonus wagneri; assembly: GCA_004024745.2. Taxonomy (NCBI): domain Eukaryota; kingdom Metazoa; phylum Chordata; class Mammalia; order Artiodactyla; family Tayassuidae; genus Catagonus; species Catagonus wagneri. The sequence continues at coordinate 22,211,301 of PVHT021183634.1, read as the reverse complement.
GAGGTAGCAGGCATGGATGAACTGCAAATGGTGTTTGACAGTTCCTTTGATAAGGACGCTTGTAAGATCTTAGCAGAAAAAAATGTCACTAGAACAGGAAGAAATGTAAGTGGCTTATTACCTGGATGACCCGGAGAGACTTCTATTGGTTAATAGAAGTAAGCTAGTTGGGCATTTTGTATCTTGTGAATGTCACAAAACTCTGTCCTTAGCCCATTACGTCCACCAGTTTGTAAGCAACACATCACTGTAGGATGAAGCATAAAGGTTTTTATAGGATAAGGGCTTTTTATGCTTCTAATCTTACCAGATAATATTCAACAAAGATAAAATGGGAGGTCCTTCATAGAGAAAATAAAGAAAAAATTGCCCAAAGGGAAATCTGGCTTAGTGGCAGTCAATGGGAACAACACAGGAGTTTCATCAAATGAGATGAATTGAGTCACTGGTGACATCTTTAAAAGGCTTACTGCATTTCCAGAAACTCACTTATCTAGAAAGAGAAGAACAGTACTGATATAAATACTTATCTTTTAAGTACCATTGCCAGCCCCTAGATTCGGTGTTTTTATCTCTATTGTAGTTATATCCTGATTTGCTGTGTCAGCGTACATTCCACTCTGGGTATCACGGTCCAAAAAGGGCTACGGAATAGGATCAGAGGAGAGTAACTCTGAGAACGAATGTACCTGGAATCATGTCCATTTATGAGAATGAGAAAGGCAGATCTGAGGTCAAGATGGCTGAATGTCCATCTCCCTACACCTTCACTTCCAAAGCTATAAGCCTGGTCTTATAACCAGAGTATAAGATTATTTTTCAGTCATGGGAATGGATGAAGGGGCTGGGACCATTACTGAAGTCTCTCAATTGGCTCTAATGATCCATTTGTAGGAGAATGTTGGGACCAAACTCTCCATAATTGAATAGCTGGCATTTCAGAAGAGCAGATAAATTTACATTGAGTGGCTTCAAAAGGTGGAAATAAAGCCAGTGTTTTAGACTAGATAACATAGTCAATGAAGATGGGGAGAGGGTGTTATTAAAAACAAATATCTCCTGAAATACATGGGTTAGTCTTTTAAGATGCCAAAGCAGCATGCATTTTCTGAAGGACAAAAAAAGAGGAATTAATTTGTAGTTATTGCCTCGATAGAACTACAACTGAACTCTTGATCAAACTGCCACATTATTGCATTATGTCAGAAATCTAAACAAGTGTTAAGATTTCTGGAGGACATATTTCACCTGCTTATGTAAAAGAATCATTTAAAAATGACAAAGTTTTTACAGATAAGATATAACCTATTAATGTTGGCTACCAAAACAGGAAAAACTGAAATTGGTACAAATCTAAAACATTAAAATGAGCACAATATTGTAAATCAAGTATACTTTAACTAAAAAAAAAAAACACTGAAATATTTAATTTTATTCTGTGTGACATTTTCTACTATTCAAGAGACATGGGAGATGCCTTCCTTCCTTCCTTCCTTCCTTCCTTCCTTCCTTCCTTCCTTCCCTTCCCTCCCTCCTTCCTTCCTTTTCTTTCGTCTTTTTGCCTTTTCTAGAGCCGCACCCGTGGTATGTGGAGGTTCCTAGGCTAGGGGTCTAATTAGAGCTATAGCTGCCGGCCTTCGCCACAGCCACAGCAACGGCGGATCTGAGTCGCGTCTGCAATCTACACCAGAGCTCAGAGCGACGCCGGATCCTTAACCCACTGAGCTAGGCCAGGGATTGAACCTGCAATCTCATGGTTCCTAGTCGGATTCGTTAACCACTGAGCCATGACGGGAACTCCTGCATCATTATTTTAAATCAGGCCATACATACTATAAAATAAATTATTTTACTCCATAATTCCAAGGAAAAATGTCCCATCAATATTACAGCGATGTGACAGAAGGACACATTTTAAGATGAACTGGCTATAACATATTATTGTATTTCTGAAACAATAACAAAAATCCTTTGAAAATGGGTGGAGTAATCTTCAGATGCAATTTTCAGAGATTTGATTCACGGAGCAGAAGCCTGCTAATGGGTATGGGCCTGGGAAGCTTTATGAGAAGGCTCCTGAGTGGGCTCTTTTGAGAAGAACCACCTTACAAGAGCAGCATGCTGGATATTTAAAGAGTTACAATTTAATAGGAGCAATAGAAAGAATAAATCTGTATCAGTAATTAATTCTGTTTTGAATTGAAAAAGATTATAAAAAATGTTACCTTAACAGAGTCAGTAATGACATTTATTTATTTGTTTATTTTTGGCTACCCATGCAGTATGCAAAAGTTCCCAGGCACCACAGCAGTGATATGAGCCACAGCAGTGACAGTGCTGGATCCTTAACTGCTAGGTCACCAGGGAACTCCAGTTACTGCATTTAAAGTCTGTATTTGAGAAGACTCAAAAGGGAAAGAGCCTCCCAGGATTTTAGGATGTCAATGACCCTTCTTTTCTCTGAGTTTTCCCCCAAGAGAGTACACATAAGGGTGAAAAAGCAAATGGGAAACAAGTGATCGACCATTTTATTAATTGGGGCAAAAAGCTAAGAACTTCCAGTGTAATGTTTTGACAAAAGATGAATTTGGGAAAGGCCAATTTCAGGGCAGGAGGCAGAAATGAGAATTCTTATGCCTTTTCTGGCATTCATCTTACTACTCCAGTCAGTCTCCTACAGCCTCTGCTCTTCCATCCTAAATTGGAGAGAGCATCTTCCCCTTCTTGCAAGGCCTCTGCAAAACATAACCAACGTAAGAAGAAAAAAATAGACCAAAGCAACTCTGCGTGTATGTGCATCCAATAAGCAGGAGTGGGCAGCTGATGAGACGTGCAGGGCAGTGGTCTGTGTTAGGCAGCCCTAAGGGAGAAGAGGGAGTTGAGAGGTCTAGGGAAGAAGACAGGCCCTAATGCTCTTATCAGGCCAATAGCATCTTAGGAAATGGAAGGAGAGCAGGCCAGGTTCTATTACACAAAAGCCATGACCTGAACACAGTGATTCCATCTTGGAACACAATGAACACAGTGCATGATGATTTAGGCCAATCAATCCCTCATTGAAGAGATAGAAAAGGAGTGGAGAGCGAGGACAAACACTGACTTCTAGGAGTTCCTGTCGTGGCGCAGAGGAAATGAATCTGACCTCCATATGCTGCAGGTGCAGCCCTAAAAAGACAAAAGACAAAAAAACAAAAAACAAAAAACACCGACTTCTAGTTCTGGCTATAATATAATGCAAACACCCTCCCTATTTCACACTTGATGAAATACAACAGAAATGATTTTATTTTATTTTATTTTATTGCTTTTTTGGGGATGCACTCACAGCATATGGAGGTTCCAAGTGAAGGGTCCAATCAGAGCTACAGCTGCTGGCCTCCACCACAGTCACAGCAACCGGGATCCAAGCCACATCTGTGACCTACACCACAGCCCACAGCAACGCCAGATCCTTAACCCAATAAGAGAGGCCAGGGATTGAACCCTCAACCTCATGGTTCCTAGTCAGATTCATTTCTGCTGTGCCGTGACTGGAACTCCAACAGCAATGATTTTAAAGGCATAGCTTAGCTGACAAGAAAGGAAATTTCCATGTGTTAGGAATGAATAAGAAATTAACAAGAGAAAATAATCCTTGGGCTGGACAGGAAAGGGAAGAAGAAATGGTAGGAAATATTACCTTGGAGTTGAAGTAGAGAGTAATAGCTAAATCTCTGCCATGCATCTATATCCTAGAAGGACATTCACCAAAAGCATATTCACCAGAAAAATTCCACCTAGAGGCCCTGAGAGATGACAAGTGAGATCTCTGTATTCAACAGGGCTTTGGGTAAAAAAACAAAGTTAATGGCTAAGGTAACAGAACCCAGGACTGCACCTCATGTGGATCTGAGGGTGAATTTATACCATTCACTTGGTATGAAAGCCTTCAAGCTGGTAAATAAATGTAAACTTGGGTTCTTGGCTGGTGATACTTCTGGAGCATCTAGTAGAAAAAATAATCCATATACTTGGACCATTACAGAACTATCATAGACAAAATAAGCCCCAAATACTAAGGGAACAATCTGAAATTACAGAACACACATGTTTTTCATCATGAATGGGTCAGTAGACAGAATAGCAAGATGAGAGCATCAATAAATAGAAAAAGCGGTCTAAAATCCATAAAAAAAGAATATGAAATGATTGTGTTGAAATAATTAAGAACAAAAAGACTCAAAATCCTATTTAAAAAGAAATACTATGTAAAAAGAAATGTTTGAAAAATGAAAAGAAATTCTAAAAATATATAGAAAATAAAAATATAAAAAATGGACACATTTCGAAAGCAGATTACAGGCAGTAGAAAGAAGAACTAATGAACTGAAAGGTGTATTTGCAGAAATTACACAAATGCAACCCAAGTTTTAAAGAGATTTAAAATGTGACAGGTTAATATACATGTAAAATAGAAAGAAAAACTCCAATATATATCTAATGAGACCTAGAGATATAAAAGTTAAGAAGAGGGAATATTTGAAGCGAATATTGCTAGATCATTCTAAAATTGGTGATAGATACAAATGTTCAGATATATGTATAATGAGCCCTGAACAAGATGAACTACAATAAATGTAATTCTAGTCATACCACAGAGAAACACAAAAACCATAAAGACAAATTTAAAAAAAGAGAGAAAACACATTACTCACGAAGGAACAACAATTCAACCAGTTTTCCAGCCTCAGCACTATTGATATTTTGGACCAGATTTTGTTGTTGGATTCTGTGCTGTGCATTGCAGGATGTTTTCCTGGACTACACCACTAGATGCTAACAGCACCCTTCCCTCAACTGGGACGAACAAAAATGTCTCCAGAACTTGCCAAATGTTGAGAACCACTAAATTAGACTGAGGGAATTTTCAATAGCAACATTAGAAGTCACAGAGCAATGGAATAATATCTTCAAAAATGTCTATGGAAGAAAACTATTAAGGTAGACCTGTACACTCAGGTAAACTATAATTCAAGAGCATAGGTAAAATACTATTATTTTCAGACAAAGACTGTATAGTGTACTGATTCTTGACAAAAGGAAGCTACATAGGATGTACTTCATGAAGCAGAAACATTAAACCTGAAAGGAAGGCGTGGGATGGAAAAAGCAATGGTGATGAAGAGATTCACAAAAATGTGAGTGAATATATACGGTATTTAGTATATAAAAATGACTAATTTGGAAAGTTGTAAATTAAGAGGGAAGTAAAATGTAGATAGTGTTAAGACATTTAAAGTGAGAGGGAACAGAAGCGAATGTTTTCTAAGATCTTAGAGTTATTCAGCAGAAACCGAAAGATACTGAGTATGATCTCAGGATAGGAAAAATGTCTTAAATTTGACACAGACACAAAGCAAACTCTAAAGGAAACAATGGACAAGTATTAAATACTATCCAGTATAAAGTTAAAAATATGTACATCTCATGACCCAACATCTCTAAATTCTGGTGTTCAGGACAGAGATAGTCTTCCTTCCTTGGGCCAGGAGGCATGAGCACAGATGCTTACTACAGCACTGCTGTATCAGCTACTCAAGTGGAAATCAATTAACCCTCTACCAGAGGGGGGCTAGGTAACTCGGCGATAGTTCATTCTTACAAGGAAATGCTATCTACTAGTTAAAATGAAGTCTGTTGATTTGCATGTATCAGTAGAGATAAATGTAAACAAAACATGATGTTAAATAAAAATCAAACTTTCAAAGGATATTCAAGAGTATGAAGCAATGTATACAAAAACGGAACCACAGAAATCAACAGAATATTTGTTTATGTGGACACACATATGTAATACAGAAAAAAAATGCAGTCACTTTGGGGAGAGCGGGGAAGTGATGTGAATGGTTATTCTGGTTATTTTTGTAATTCTTCTTCTTACTTTTAGGGCCACACTCGCGGCATATGTAAGTTCTCAGGCTAGCGGTTGAATTAGAGCTGCAGCTGCTGGCCTACACCACAGCCGTCGCAATGCCGGACAGGATCCTCAACCCACCTAGGGAGGCCAGGGATCAAACCCTTATCCTCATGGATCCTAGTCAGGTTCGTTACCACGGAGCCATGATGGAAACTCCCTATTTTTGTAATATTGTATTTCTTTTATAAAGAGAGATCTACAATAGCTATGGCAAATTTTAGTGTGTACTTTTAGCTCAGCAATGGATACACAGACAATTTAAATAGAGATTATTCAATTATTTTTGTGCTTTTTTTGTATATTTAAAAGTGTTATTAGACATCTGCCCAGAATAAGATAGAAGCTCTCTTTCCAGGCTGGCCACCCTCATGACACTCCAAAGAGGAGCAAGTGTATGTCAAGGGGAAAGTGTTCTTCCTCTCACCAGAAGTTTTACTTTCAGAAAAATTAAACTATCTCCTAATAGCTACTGATATTTTTCTTTTGGAAAAAAAAAATGGATGGTAGTGATCTATGACTATGTATGCTTTCTATTTACCTGATTAATTACTGAAGATTGATGACGTTTTTTCATCAATCTATATAACAATAATGATGAAACAGAAAATACCGATAAAGCCATACTTATATAGTACTTCATGCACATATAAAGCACTTTTATACAAATGGCCTCACACCCTTTAACAGCTATATGATTTCAGTGGGCAGATTTGGTTTCCACCTTTTTAATGAAAAGAAAGCTCCTGCAGTGACTGCTTAGAGCAGAAGGGTAATGTAGCTGAATTCCTTCAAATTTCAACTATAAAGTGGGAATACTATTTCCTTTGCCAAAGTCCCCTCTTTGTAGAAGGGAGCACATGAGATAATTCATGGGAAAGTCCTCTGAAGAATGTAAAGCCCTCTATCAACATAGGAATTTTGTTGTGATCTTCACTATTGCCTTTGCTGCTTCTTTTAATAAATCCTTTTTGTATAATATATAGACTTCACATTAGGCAGATACAGAACTCTTTTTAAGATACAGGTGAATGATTCATAGAGAAAAGGAGAAAAATGGGAATTTTTATATGAGCATGATTTTTAAGAGTATATGCAAAGAGAAAATTCTAGCAGGAGATAAAGTAAAATGTCACCAGCATTTTTCTTTGGGAAATTTTTAAAGATGTATTTTTATTTTCTTGTTTTATATGGTGATGACATATTACCTTTTTAATCATTAAAAAACCCAGAAGTTGTATCTAGTTATTATCTGGAACATTTGTATCTGAAAGAATTTCACATTTCAAGGACTAAACTTAAAAAGTACTATGCAGCTCAACAGGCAGCAATTTGTAAAGAAGTAAATTCACAAAAAGACGGGATCATCGAAAGCTAATTCCTACACTGACATTTCAATATTCAAAGTTTCTTTTTTCACTTAGGAAGGTGTTCAGATTTGGGATTTCGGCCTGCTATTTATGCCAGTATTTCCTGTTCAAAATCTTTCTGCCAGAAAATATTGGCGCCACCTGCTGGCAGTTCTATCATAGTGGGATGGTTCTCTATCCAGGTGAAATAAACATGGACTTTCATGTTACAGAAGCTGAAACTCTTCTGTCCTAACATCATAAAAACAGCACAGTTTGTTGAGTTACCGAGTTAGTTTTTGGCTAGTCCATGTATTATATCATTTTATTCCTCACAATATCTATAAGGAGTATCAACCCTTCATGAACTCACACAAGCAAGGAGAGGTTACACAAGTGAGTGAAGGGCAGAGCTGAGGTACCCCTCTGCTGTCACTCATCACAATTGTGTGAAAAGCAACTATGCACAACTGGAGTGTGAAAGCTATAAACGATTACTGGTGAAGACAGATACTGAGGAAGCAGGGGAAAAAATGAGCAATGAAATGCCAGTCCCATGAACTGGGATTTAACCACCCCTCAATCCTTTATGGCCTGCCTGATACCCTAAGCAAATCATTGTCTCAGGGGGAGCCTCTCCTTTCTCTGGGCTTTACACAGTTTTTCTGAGGATAAAATGACACATGGACTATGAAAGCACTTTGTAGGAATCTGCTCCCTAGTTGGTACTTTTTTTTTTTTTTTACATTTCATCTCTGAATTAAATGAGATAATTAAAAATTAAAAATCTGAACTCTATGCTCTCTTTTTTTTTTTTCCACTCGGATGTGGCATCTTGGTGTTGTGACCTAAAGTCTTGCCTTTGGTTTTGCACAGAGCAAATAGACAAATGCCTCTTTAAATGTGCTTTTCCCGTCTTTAATTAAAGTAGAAAGAGATTTTTCCACTGCATTGCCAATGTCCATTATTCAAGGCCTAATTTGATAAATCACTCTAATTCCAGGAAAACACTGTTTTAATGGGGAAATCTGCTCCCTTTCTGTTGTTGGGAAAGAGCGCCCTGCTCTGTCTGGCTTTGGCTGCCAGGAAATGTAATTCAGTGTCTGATGGAGCCCATGCTCTCCCAATATTCCCTTCCTTCAGAGGGTTTACTCACCCTTCTTTGCAAGTATAAGTGACAGTGTTCCCGAAAGTGAAGTTACTCCCGGTGATGACAGCATCTTTGATGGCTGGCGGTTCTCCGCAGAAAACGAGCTGGCAGGTAGGTGGCGCTCTGTCCCAGCTGCCCGAGGCGGAGCATTCAAGGATGGAAGGGCCCTGCAAGCTAGAGGGAAGAGTGATACCTCCTCTGTCAGTGCCTATTTCTTGCTCAGGAGGTGAACTAGGAATGACTTGGGAGAGAATGGGGATACTTGAGGAATTTTAATACAGAAAAGCAAAGTTTCTTCTGATTTTATTGCTTTATATAAAAACAAGGGAAACCTGAGCGGTCTATAGAGTCATTTAGAAGAATGAGCAGGCTAAACAACTGGGGTACAAAATAAAATGCTGATTGCTGGTGTCGGGCACTCCAAACCTTATGATTAGCAGATGACTTGGATGGGAAGGGGGAACGGGCTGGTAAGGATCCAGTGATAAGGGAGACAGACACCCAGGAGGTCAGTGTAACTGAAGTCAGAGGGTGGTGTCCCTACCATGAACCTGGGCATCTGAACAGGGTTGCTCATCATTCTGACCTCTGGTCGGCTTCTGAATGTGAAAACCTTGCAGTCCTACTGCATGGCTTAGTATCTGCCTTTACTTGCCAACCCAATTCTTTTTTTTTTTTTCCTTTTAGGGCCATACCTGTGGCATATGGAATTTCCCAGGCTAGGGGTCAAATCAGAGCTGCAGCTGCCGGCCAGATTATGTCACAGACACAGCAACACTGGATTCAAGTGGCATCTGCAACCTAGGCTGCAGCTTGTGGCAAGCTGGATCCTTACTCCACTGAGCGAGGCCAGGGATCAAACCCACATCCTCATGGTCACTATGTCAGGTTCTTAACCCACTGAGCCACAACAGGAACTCTGCCAACCCAATTCTGATTATATGACTTAGTCCATTTTCTGTTCACTGTTTCACTTCCAGAACCCGTTGGCCAAGTTTTTGTTCACAACCCGACTCTTTCTATTGTCCCTTCTGTTGAAACACACACACACACACACATACACACACACACCATTAATCACAGTAACCTCTTTATAGTATTAAAGACTCCGGCTCTTATCTTGACATGATGTTTACAATACTCTATACAATGTTTTGTTTACCAAGAAATCCCTCACTAAACCATTTCATTAGGTGTTGTGTTATGCTTCACAAACGCTTTTTGCTTTCATGCTTAATGACTGAATGTTTATAGCACTGAATGAGAGCTCCCAGAGTCAAAGTTAGATGGACTATTTCCCTGGGTATTCACTATCCGCTGAGCCTCAAGAGGTCTACACATTTGAGAATGTCCTGAAGTCAGAAACTTGCATTTAAAGCCAGTCAGTCACATGCCAGTGAAACTCAGTGAGTAAGTAATGAGTAACAGGGTATTTAGAAGGAAACTTGGCCAGTGTCTACGACTGTACCTGTATCCAGTCTCACAGGAATATGTCACAGTAGAGAGGTAGGTAAGCCCACTCAGCAGATATTTCCCATGACTTATGTCTTCGGGGCTAGAACACGTGACCAGTTCACACACAGGAGGAGAACGGCTCCAAGAACCACTGGCAAGACAGGATGACTCTTTCTCACCCTCCAGAGTATATCCTTTAGTACACCTAAAGAAAATAAATGACAAAACAGACTATTTGGCATGATTTTATCTGTGCCAAAACCTCCAAAAAGCTGGAGAACTTACACATCTCATCGGAGAACTTTTTTTCTCTAGGGAAATCAAGCTTTGAGAAATTCTGTTTCAGGGTTGAATGCTAGGCATCTTTCCCACAAGGAACCTGCTGTCTGCCTCCAGTTTGTGTTATGGCTTAGTAGGGGCAAGCAGAAAATTCATTTTTTTTTTTTTTTGCCACAACTCTGGCATGTAGAAGTTCTCAGGCCAGAGATCGAGCCTATATCACAGCAGCCACCTGAGCCACTGCAGTGACAACACTGGCTCCTCACCCTATGAGGCACACAGGAATTCCTGGAAAATTCCTTTTTAAAAGTTTATTTTATTGAAGTACAGTTGGTTTGCAATGTGTCAATTTCTGCTGTAGAGCACAATGATTTTATACACACACACATTCTTTTTCATATTCTTTTCTGTTACAGTCTGTCACAGGATACTCATACAGTTCCCCGTGCTATACAGTAGAACCTTGTTTATCCATTCTCTACATAATAGTCTGCATCTGCTAATCTCAAACTCCCAATCCAGTCCTCCTCCAGCCCTCTGCCCCTTGGCAAGCATAAGTCTGTTCTTTGTGTCTGAGAGTCTGTTTGTGGCCATCAGAAAATTCTTGCTTTGAGAGGGGGCCTGTCTGGAATGAGGCCCTAGGATGCTATGGAGGAAGGCCTTGCAAGCTTATGAATATTCCTGGCTATAAACTGGAGGTTTGCACCCAAACCCAAATGCATAATTCAATTAACTCCATATTAACTCAAAAACATCCTCTGGGGTTAGTCGTTTGTCTTTTTTTCCAGCATTATATCATTGCCAGCATGTCATCAACAACTTCTACAAGGCGGTGTTAACCTTGGACACTCACCTGTATATTACTTTACTGCCATAGGTAAATGCTGATCCATCAACGCCACCATTTTCTGGGACAGCTGGTGCACCACAGGAAACGGCTTAAAGAAGAGAAACCAAAAGCCATTGCTTTTCTTAGGTAGTTGTGTACCAAATCTCTGAAAGCTCAAGCTCTAGGTTTTTGGTGGTGTTTAAGTAGGGCTTTAAACACAAAGAATTTTGATACAACGTAACACTGGCATTTCTCCACATTGAACTCCAGGACTGCCAAACACAATAAACATGAGGCAGTTGACTAAACATACCTTCACAATATGGTATCTCATAACTCCATTCTCCAGACTCCAAGCATGTGATTTTGGCCACTCCCATCAGCTGGTGTCCTTCTTCACATGAAAATGTGACTTCAGCACCCACGGTAAAAATCTCCCCAGAAGAGTGGCCATTTTCTGGATTTCCTGGGGCCTTACATTTTATAGGTTCTTGAAAGAGAGAAACAGTTTCTGTGGGTCAATAGACTGGCTTTCACACAACCATGCAAGATCTCCTAGCAAAAGAATTCCACTATGAATATGGTATCAGTTAACTTCTGAAACAAACAAACAAAAACAAAAGCTTTTGAAGGGCAAGGCATGAAGTCCAGGGACACACAAGACAATTAGATCGGAACTTACACTTAATAGGCATTTTAAAAGCAATGAGTAAGAAAAATAAACAAGAGTGACAAGGCCCCCTAAGCAGCTGTTTATTGAGGAAGTAGTGGTGACACCAGGGCATGGCTCAGAAGAACTTAAGCTCCCCCCCTCCCCAAACTTCATTCCCACTTTTAAAGAGCCATTGACTTTCTCTCAAGCTGATGTAAAGCCTGAGAATTCCCAGCCTCCCTTTCCAAAGAGCTTACAGACCATCAGCGTCTTAGGTGCCAATTTCGGGTCAGTCACCACTTCTAGGGAGGAAAATAAGTTAAAGGGGGATTTAGGGCTAGAGTGAACTGCAAGAGTGAATAAATACTTAAATTCTCAAAAGGGAAAGATATACGGATTCCACTGTTCTGAAGATCATTTTGGCTCTCAAGTCAAGGACTTTGAAACCCTCACAAAAAGTAAAAGCAATTTAAGACTAGAGGATTCCCCCTTTATTTCTGAAAGAGGAATTGCTAATTGCTTTCTGGTAGCTGCTTTCTCACAATTAATGTAGAAAGACATCAATGGGTTGAAAGATGGGCCAGTATTATCAACATTCTCGCAAAATACAGAGATGTGGCAAGACAAGATGTCCATTTTTCTTTGCAGTGATATAATTCTGTGTGGCAGAGACAGAGGAAAGACACTGAAGGTGAAGGTGTGATGAAGCATCTTCTTTGCTCTGACTGAGGCAGTAGAGACCATTGCTTTATATTTCTAAATCCACTCTATTATTCTTGTACTATGAGGACATTTTTATAACATCCTGGTGATAAAGTTAGCTCTTAGTTTTGTTTTTTCAGAAACTGGGAAATTAGGAAAAGCACAATGTAACTTTAAAGTGCCTTTTTATATTAGGTATCTTAAAATTTTTTTTTATTGAAGTATAGTTTATTTACAGTATTGTGCTAGTTTCAGAGGTATAGCAAAGTGATTCAGTTTGAACACATATATTCCGATTCTTTTCCATTATAGGTTATTACAAGATACTGCATACAGTCCTATGTGATAAACAGCAGGTCCCTGTAGTTTTATCTGTCTTATGTACAGTAGTGTGTATCTGTTAATCCCAAACTCCCAATTTATCCCTCTCTCCCCTTTTTGGTGACTAGACTAGATCCTTCTATGTCTGTGAGTCTATTTCTGCTTTGTAAATAAGTTCCTTTGTATCATTTTTTCAGATTCCACATATAAATGATATATAATATTTGTCTTTCTCTGCTTATATATCTTTTTAAAGATGGTTTTTCTTTTCCATCTCCCATTTGAAGTTGAGGATATCATATTTTTATTTTTAAAAAATTTTATTAAAGTGTACCGACGGACAATGTTCCTTTAATTTCTGCTGTATAACAAAGTGACCCAGCCATACATATATACATATTCTTTCTTTTTCATACTGTCTTCCATCATGTTCTAACTCAAGAGACTGTACACGGTTCCCTGTGCTGTATGGTAGGACCGCACTGCTTATCCGTTCTGAATGTAACGGTCAGCATCTACTATCTCCAAACTCCCCTTCCACCCCCTCTCTAGAATATCTTCTTTTTAAATAACATACATTTAATATACACTTGAATTAAAAACTTGTAACAGACTGCCCAGTTACACGTAGACTAGTTACCTGCACAGGTTTTACCGTCTCCTGTGTAGGGTGGGGTACATGAGCAGATGTAGGACCCATTTGTATTCAGGCAGGAAGCATGCTCACTGCAATCTGACCCAACTGCACATTCGTCTACATCTAAAATGAAGACAGTATACAAACAGTAAAGCTGATGGATTTTTCTTATGTAGACAACATGTGTTTTTACCTTTTTTTTAAAATGACTACCCCCTATGGCATCTGGAAATTCCCAGGCCAGGGATTGAATCTGAGTCACACTGTGACCTACACCTCACCATATCCTTTAACTCATTGCATTGGGCTGGGGATCAAACTCACACCTCTGCAGTGACCTGAGCCACTGCAGCTGGGTTCTTTAGCCCACTGCGTCATAGTGGAAACTCATGTTTTTACTTTTAAATCATTATTAAAAATAATCATTACTTATCACTTCACATATAAGACTATTATTCTAAAAATTTAAATATGTCATAATCACATTGAAGAGAGACAATAAAAGCTATTTTTCCCCCAGTTTATAGGTGGGGAAGTAGAAAAATAGCGAGAGATCAAGATATTGTTATTATTGAGCTTTGTAAAAATTTAAAACATGGCTGGCACTTGTATGGACAGTTGCTTTGTCACTATGGTTTGCCCAGGGCTTACTGGGATGAGATGAAATTAACACTGGCATACCATTAGAGCCTCAGGAGTTTGGGATGCTTGTCTCCCACAGAGTTACAATAAATCCGCACAGTAATTGTCAAGATTTATCTCACCAAGACACGATGGTGAAATGCCATTCCAGCTCCCATTATCCGTACAGAACATCCTTGAATCACCCAATAAATAGTAGCCATGGTTGCACTGGTAGGTCACTGTGCTGCCAGCATGGAAGTCCTCGGCTGAATAAAAGCCATTCTCCAAAGGGGGTGGTACCCCACAGCTAATGCCTGTCATGTGACAAGGAAAAAAAGCAACTATGTTAGGAGCAAATTACTCAATGAACATTTTATTTATATTAAACTTGGAGTTGAGTGAAACATGAATTTTTCACTGCACGCAAACATTAGATTAAGAATGTTCTAATGTTTATTAGATTAGGAATGCACTCTAGGGGTGGTGGTAGGCTATAGCCCTACTTGTGTTCAGAGTGTCAAGCATAGATTACTGTCTGGCTCACAGCAGGCATGCAATTCATTCATTTATAAAACATTTATGGAGATCCTGTGACCTGTTAGACACTGTCCTGGTGCTGAGGTTACAGTAACGAACCAAACAAAATCCATGCCTCACGAAGTTTATTACGTAGTCAGAGCAGAGACACAAGAAATAGACAAATATGTGTCAGGTGGAAACTGATGCTATGGAGAAACTTCCCTGATCATCCCATCTATAATAGTAGTCTTGCTTCCACCCAACCCCCTCACTTTGTATCTCTCTACCCTCTTTAGTTTTCTTCAGCGCCTTTACTTCTGGCCCTTGCTGTTCTTATTTAGTATCAATAAATGATACTCTATTTACCTGTTACTTTCTGCCTCTCCTACTACAATGTAAACTCCATAAGAAGAGAGACTTTTTTCCCCCCCAACTGTTGAATCTCCAGAACTTAGATCAGTATTTGGCAAATACTAAGCACTTTAAAAATTGTTGAGTAAGTGAACAAATGGGTACATCCAACTCAAGAGATCTCTTACTGATTTCCCACCCAGCAGTAACCCATCTCCCTTTGACCTCCAGCCCCCACACCTGTCTTTCCCTCCCATCAAGTTCCTTGGGCCACTTGGGTGCATTCACAGGTGGTGTGCTCTTTGGATCTTCATCTCCCACCTTCCTCCTAGTGTCCAGCACACTTCATCACACAAAGGAAGCATTCAATGATTATTTGCTATATTGGCTACTATGAGGTATTTAGCTTTTATCTAGCATTCCTGAAATGTGTTTCTTGGGTGCAAGAGCTACTGAAATGCCTTCAACAAAGGCAGCTCACGTTCACAGCGAGGCAGCGGTTGTGTCCACTGTCCTTGATTCAGGCAATACTGCTCAGGGTTCCCGATCATCTGGAAGCCCGGATCACAGAACAGACTGATTTTGGAGCCTGGCTTTACATCTCCTGATGCAGTTCTAAGGTGAGGTACTGATTCTTCTAAAGGTGGGCAATCTGAGGGCAAAGAACGCAGGTTCAGAGCTTGTCAGCAACATAGTGGCCACAGAACTAAGTAAGGGTTTCAAATCATAATTTTACCAGCATTTGAGAGCTACTCTATTGATGTTATAACAAGTTGACATGTAACCAGATCCCTGGAAGGCAAAATTTCTAGGAAAAAACTATTTGAGTCAATAATGTTCTCTCTTTTGGTGGAAGTCTGTTGAATATTTTTGAGAAAAAAATCAACATTTTTGAAAAAACAAAACATTTTTATTCTTTTCAAAACCCATGAATTCTAGGAAATCTTCAGAAACTTGTTTAAATACACTGAATTTTAGGAGGAAGTTTTGACTCATTCAGAGTTTGGTGATTTGGTGTGTGGATTGTAAGGTCCATTTCTTTTCTCCCTGTGCTGCCTGCCCAAGGTGACTGCTAGAAAGTACAGGGCCAAGACAGTAGCCCATCTCAAACAGGAGGACAGGAATTTTTGCTGGACATTCAAAAAATTAACCATATCCCTCTTCTCATCCTATTTTCCTCATAGTGTTTAACCTTTGTCCAAGTTTCCTATACAGTTATTCTATACCCTGTACCAGAATGTATTTAAAATATTAAAGGAATAGATCCTTTAGACGAAGGTAGGTAAAGATGAATTACTAGGTAAACAATACATGGACAGGCACCCACCGTTTGGCCAAAAGAGAATCAAATGCCTCCTTTCGCAGAAAATCCTGGGGTAGTCAAGAGACAGTAGAGTCTAAAGAAGAAGGAAACTAACCAGAACAGAAAATGCTCTTGGAATCTATCTTCACTCTCCCCACAATTCCCGACAGGAAATCAGGCCAGGCTAGTACGTTTCCTTTACTGAGTTCCTCTGGGCATGATGTAGCCAGCAATTTCACCTGAAAGTTTGAAAATGCAACTTTAGATAAACCGAGCTTGTTGCAGTAAGACAGAGTTATTACAGCTTAATTTAATCCTACTGAAAACATTCACAGATTTGCGAGGGGTGGTGGTGGGGAGCAGACTTTTTGCAGACGGACGGTATGATTTCAGGGGTGACAGGAAAGTTCTGTCTCTCTCTCTCTCTCCGCCACCCCCCATTGTTCCCTCTTGCAAGTATTTCATTGTCACCGGAAATTCTGAATTTCTGTCTATCTATAGAATGTCCTGTCCAAAACTTTGGAGTTTGTTAAGGTAGTGTAGGGATTTTCCCTTTCTACTCTCCTGTCTGGAGGTCTCCAGATCACAGAGTTGAGAAAGCTGAGGGGTAGGTAAGTTCTGCCACGATCATAATAAGAGCAAACATTTATCAAGCCCTTACTACTTGCCAAACATACTTCAATCTTACATGCAGGATTTTGTTCCATCCATCCAAAACTCTGTAAGCAGTTGTATTTGCTTATCTTTCATAGGTAAGATAACTGTTAGAGGGATGCGGTAGTACGTTTAAAACCACCACCGTGAGTTCGTGGTAAAAACTGAGATGTGAACCGAGGCTACTGGAATGGCTTTCACCTCTAGGCCATTTGTTACTTTCTACGGGTGATTTTGTGCCAGCCCTAAATTTATGCTTCTTTGGTCAGAAAGATTGGAAGTATTCTCTGTGATTCTTTCTAGCTTGGAAATTACATGATTTTATGAAGCAGTCATGTCCAATAATATTTAAAAATATCACCAAGACACTGAAAAGAAGACTGACAGTAGCTATAGATAACTCCCGCCTGGCTTAGTCTACGACCAAATGATATTGATGGTCAATCATGAAAACTCAGAGGTGGCAGTAAGATATGGCATCATTAGGCTGTGCACATTTGTACTAGGTTTGTACCTTTGCATCATCTCATTACTGTCATACACTGAAAATGGAATTGACCTGCTGTGGAGACAGGACATAGTCCCAGAGGTTGAGCTGGCTTATGGAGCCCACAAAAGACTCAGCTGGGTTGAATCCCTCTCCTTTTATGTCTTGTTCTTGCCCAAGAACTAATGCACCACCACCTAAAGAGAGAAGGAGAGAAAAAAAAGGAGGAAAACTGGCCTGACTGTTATTTCTAAAATGCTCTCTTAATGAAGGCATAGCCTATATAAATATGTCAGGGAAAATTACTGAAAAGCTAAATTACCTACAATCACTGCATTATTTACCAGTGAGATGAATTCATTATATATATATATTTAATTTTATATTAAATATATTTAATATACATTTAATGTATTATTCTATGTATTATGTATTAATATGTACTTAACTCATTGTATATATTTAATATTTCTATATTTTATATAGAAACTTAAGAAATAGTCAAAGAGGATTTAGATTATTATACTGGATTTATAAATACTTAACTATAAAAACGACATACAGTCATAAATAAGCATAAACTATTTTATATCAACAAAATAGCTAAGTCCCATTTTGTTTACTTTGTTCTAGGAAATTACCCTCCATGACAGATTAGCAGTAGCTGCTCTGCATCTTCTTATTCTTCAGCCTACTATGTTTAAAATTCTACCACCAATTCCAAGGAAACTTAAGTTGCCAGTGGTTGCCTAATTGCTTAATCCAATGAACCTCTTCAATATTCACCTCTTGGGACTCCTCTGTATCACCTTTTTCTATTAAGCATCTCATTCTATGAAACTGGTTTTCCTGGCATACAGATGGTTGGTGTTTGCTACTCTCCACCTTTCTCCACTCTGCTTTGTGCACCCAAAGGTTGATGCCTATGGACTACATTACCTGGTTTCCTTAGCCCTCTGGCTTCTGTCTGTGTCTGGCCAATGGAAAGACTAGTCTGAGCTAAGAAAATGGGATGAGAGAGAAGTTTAATTTCCTGGATACCTTCCTCCCAGTCAACAGACAGTAAGGGCTGCTTTCCTCTCTCTCACATCTTGGCTCCTGCTGGGTAATTCCATCGCTATGGGTTTGCCTAAATGCTGGCAACAACTCACACTGCTTGTCACTTGATGTCTACCTCTTGTGACTTTCCACTGTTGCTAGTCATCAGTTCTACAACCACATTTTGGTTCTCTCAACCTTGCCCACACTTTTGAAAACAATTCCTTCATGAAACTCTTTAGTTACCCTCCTTGTGTGTGTTGCCTGCTTCCTGACAAGAGCCTGACTGATTCCTCTTGATTCCCATGACAGCATCCTCTTCCCACTCTCCTTGAACCTTGCTGTACATTCTTGGTCTCCCTTCTCTGCCTGCTTCTTAGATGCTGATGCAACCAGGATTCCACTCTGGCCCCCTCTCTTCCTTCTTCAGCTGCTCCCCCTATCTGATCTCACTCTTGCCAGGTGATGTCTGTAGAGCTCTCATTCATGATTTCCTGACCTACATCTCTTTCTTATAAAATTCATAATTAAAAATTAATGCATACACATCGATGGAAATTTGAAGAAAAAGCATAAAGAATTACTTTTACTCAGAAATAATCATTTAACACTTTTGTGTATTTCTTCCTAGGTTATATATATTTAAATATTTTTTAGTATGCATGTATGTGTGTGAGAGATATTTTAAGACATATAACAATTCTACTACATATGTTGGAAGCTTTCTTTTCTTCTTGAACATATTCTCATGTTACAAGTTTTAATAGCTATTTTATTGTGTAAATGCACTATAATCCATAATTTTCTTTTTTAATTAATTTAACAACCACTCTTTATTGGATACTAGAGTTGTTTCCAGGTTTGGTACTAAGATAACACTGAGATAAGTACATTGACATATAGATATTTGTTCAGATCGCTGATTACTTCTTTTACATTGATTCCTGATAGTGATCTGTTGGTTGCATGCAAAGGGTTTCTCTAAGGCTCTTGATGAAAGTTTCTAAATCGCTTCCCAGAAAGTATGGATCAATTTTTCACAACTTCCAACACTCTACAAGAGTGTCCACCATGCTGAATCCTTGCCAAGCACATCTTACCACTAAAAAACAATTGTCAACTTGATATGAAGTGGTATCACACTATGCTTCAAATATTCCTACGATTAAAATTCAAACTCAGTAGTATGTCTAAAACCAAAACCAAAATCCTCCCCACCCCCAATTCCTGCTCTGATAATTGTCCTTTCCTGAGAATTCCTCTCAGCTAACCGACACTTCAATAAACCTGGTAACTCAATGGAAGCCACTCATTCATTAAGGTCTGTCAATTGGAGCTTCGCAGCTTTGCAAAATTTATGGCCTGGAACTCATTCTTATTGCTGTGATCAGACAACTATCTCCATGGGTGGATACTATTATAGTTTCCTTGTTTTATTTTCCTATTCCTTTAACCTACTTTTCATTCCTTCTATTAAGACAATTTTTTTTTAAGATAGAATTTTTTTTTTACCATGGATGAAATAAATGCTTATTATGAAGATATCAAAAAAGAATAAAGAAGATAAATAAAAGCCACCTGAAATCCTACCACCCAGAGAAGGGAGAATTAAAACAAAAAGAGCACCCTAAATTAAATACAAAAAGGAGCCACCATCCCAGTTTACAGAATAATGCCTCTTCTTGCATAAGCACTTTTAATGTTTCCTTATTTACTACAGGGAACCTCCAACCATTCCTCCTTAAATGGCATATATCATAGAAGGACCTAGATAGAGCAGGCTTATTGCCAGCTACAATGCTGAGAATCCTGGATCGCCTAATACATTTGCATTCCTTCAAACTAACTCTCTAAATATTTGTTTTAAACATATTTTTGGAAGAGAATTTGAATTCTATCAGAAAAAGGGCACAAAAGATGGACAGCTATTAGCAGCACTCCAGATTGTATTCTGGACCTATTTGTATACCATGGGTCCTGATTACAAAACCATACTGAACTTAAAACAAATAAAACCAACCAACCAACCAACCAACCAACAAATAAAAAAACACCAGCAGTTAATTTCCTCCTTGGAAGACAGTTTAGTAACCACCCATTGTTCGTTCAGCATGCTTTTTGGTAGTCTTAATGTAGATCCCAGTCATTTCTTACATAGAGTCACACAGCTCATCTAGGAAAGGCTTCTAACAGTTCACAATCAGGTTAATCAGGGGTTAGGAAATGGGAGAGATAACTGTTGACCTTTGTCTGAAACCAAAGACACAAAGCCAGCACACCCAATGTTCATCAGAGCACCAGCACCTCTGGCATTAAATGGAATTATATTTCTTTTGCTAAGACATACCAGGGATGGCCGAACCAATGGAGAGGCCCATACCACCGTCAGACAATTTCCCATCGATATAGACTTTCCAAGCTCCATCAGCACTTGTCCAAGTGATTGCAATGTGATGCCAACTGCCGTCATTCACAGCGGGACAGTCTGTTATTTTTTCCTTGCCATTCACATAAAGAACCCAGCTGTGGAAAGATTCCAGGGGGTACAGTCATCAGTCATATGTTGTAATCCCATCTGTTGGACATGTTGCTATTTTTCTTCTTTTCTTTCTTTTTCTTTTTTGTGGGTAAGGCACTTCGTGTAAAAGCAGTACTTTTTTTCTTCATTTGGTCATATTTCATAGACAGATTTGATTTACTAATTACTCTTTACTGTAGGTCATTGAAAATGAGTTAGTGTTTCTTAAACACCGAGGGGTAGGAAAAAAGTCTTAGGGTGAGAAGTCAGTTCAATTTGAGATAATTCACCAACTGTCTGTTCTGGAGAGAGTGAGTCAGGAATGGAAGGAATGAGAACTATACACATGTCAGACTGGTTTCCTTCCTCTAGAATGTATGTTCCTATGATAAGGAAAAGACTTTAGAGACCTCATGGGAAGCCAGTCTTGTTTCTCTGTTGCCAAAATAATCACATGGCAGACAAAAGTAGCTCTGTCCAAGGAAAAGTAAAATTTAAACTAAACAAAGGTTACCACCACAAGAGGGCTCCAACAACCATGTCACTTAGAGAAATGTCAACATTAACAAACAGCTAAAAGTGAAACACCTTCAAAAGCAAATGGAGGAGAAAAGATTAGGAACAATTGATTAAAAAGGTAAGAATTCATTGAATAATTCTGCCAGTTAGTCATTGAATAACTCAGTCCCTACGGGAGCTCCCTTCGTGGCTCAGTGGTTAACGAATCCAACTAAGAACCATGAGGTTTGCGGGTTCGATACCTGGCCTTGCTCAGTGGGTTAAGGATCCGGCGTTGCTGTGGCTGTGGCGAAGGCCAGCAGCTACAGCTCCTGTTAGACCCCTAGCCTGGGAACCTCCATATGCCGCGGGTGCAGCTCTACATAAAGGCAAAAAGACAAAAAAAAAAAAAAAAAAGATGCCTATGAAAAAAATGATATTTTTTAAACATGAACTGTTTCCTCTCTGTGCTTTCCCAATTCTCTCCCCTCATTTAAGCAGGCAACAGGTATCCTCAATTTTTTTTAATTCTTAAAAATTAATTCTTAAAAATTTTTTTTAATTAAAAAAAATTTTTTTAGGTGTCCTCTTTATAGACTTTCTGCTTTGGGGATAATTTTGCAAATTTTTTGAATTTTATTTCTGAAAGTTTAAGTCCATTAAGAAGAGGGTGTGAGGACGGGACGATTTCCACCAGAAGAGTGAGAATTTTGTGGACTGATGAAAGAGAACTCAGTGGGCCCCTGAGGCCTAACCTGCTCACTGGCAAAGGGCCACAAATTTGAGTGGATCTGAGAAGAAGCCATGTGGTGCCCCACAGAATCTATCTAGACTGAGGGCATAAACTGTCTGCCTTGCAAGGATTTAACATGTGTCAAAGAGCCATGGGTTGGAAAGGACCCCAGAGGCTGAGGCAGTAGACAGCTCAGAGATCAGCAGGGCAGACAGATGACCAGTGACAGAAGTCCTGCCCAGGTCTGTGGCTTTTCAGCCAAATTCGATGAGCTTTTGATGATCTGTGAGTATCTAAGATAGGAAAAACAGTCAGTAGTGAAAGAAATGAGAGAAACAACTGAGGCTGTTGTTTCTGGGGTCCTGCATCTCGATCAAAAAAGACATAAATGTCATTGCACACACCTGAGCTTATAGACAGATCACATCCGATACAAGTGTCTCCTCTGGGTCAACAATGTTACTTAATCCTGAATCCCTTGACCCTTGGCTGCTCTGATACATAAATAAGGAAGCACCACCTCTGTCATTCCCGGGGCGTAAGATCTGGAGCAAAGCATTTAGTTTCCCTGAAACTTCATTTTACTGTCTATGAAAAAGTGTTAATTTCTTGTTACTGTGAAGCTCAAGTAAAGTAATATGCAGGAAAATACTTAGCAAATAGCAAAACACAACACATATATAAGGTGGAGTTCCCTGGTGGTGCAGCAGGTTAAGGATATGGCATTGTCACTGCTGTGACTGGGTCGTTGCTGATGTGGTATGGGTTTGACTGCTGGCCTGGGAACTTTTGTATGTTGCAGGCGCAGCCAAAAAAGAAAAAAAAACAGCATATATACGGTATTATCACTGAAACTTGGCCTTCTTACTGTACTTGCTCATTTGCTCTGATTATTGTCACCCTGCTGTCCTGCAGGAACAGGTGGCACCCCTGCCGTGCCATCCCCCATGTCTGTTCTAACTTGATGCCAGGATAAGTCCTAGTAGGGCCTTTCTGACACCTCTGCTTACCCATTATAATCGGTTAGAAGGAAAGTATTGTCACTGCCATTCTCAAGTGCATAGGAGATGGGCGTTCCATAGTTGTTGAGGTCAGAGGATTTCATCCAGAACGCGCATGTTACAGCACGGAGAGATGGAAGCACACCATCCAGCATGACATAACCGTAGATGCCAGACACTTCAAAATCCAGGTTAAAACTTGAAGACTGTTCTGCAGCAAATAAGAAAAGTATGGAAAGTACGGATGGCGGATAGGCATGTGAAAAAGATGCCCAACATTGCTAATTATCAGAGAAATGCAAATCAAAACCACAAGGAGGTATCACCTTACACCAGTCAGAATGGCCATCATCAAAAAGTTTACAAATCATAAATGCTTCAGAGCGTGTGAAGAAAAGGGAAGCTTCCTACCCTTTTGGTGGGAATATAAACTGGTGCAGCCACTATGGAGAACATTATGGATGTTCCTTAAAAAACTAAACATGGAACTACAAGCAATCCTGTTCCTGAGCATATATCCAGAGAAAACTCTACTTTGAAAAGATACATGTACCCCAATGTTCATAGCACTACATATAACAGCCAAGACATGGAAGCAACCTAAATGTCCATGACAGATGCCTGGATAAAGATGTGATGTGTGTGTATGTGTGTGCGTGTGTGTATACACACACAACAGAATACTACTCAGCTGTAAAAAAAGAACAAAGAAAGACACTTGCAGCAACATGGATGAGATTACCATACTAAGTGAAGTAAGTCAGACAAAGACATAAATATATAATGGCACTTATATGTGGGATCTAAAATATGCAGTAAATGAACTTGTTTAAAAAATGGAAACAGACTCACAGACACAAGAACAAACTTTTGGTTATCAAAAGGGAAGGGGGGGATAAAATAGAGGAGTTTGGGACTGGCAGATACAAACTGCTACATATAAAACAGATAAAAAAGAGAACCTATTAGATTGCATAGGGAATTATATTCAATATCTTATAACAAACTATAATGGAAAAGAATGTGAACAAGAATATTTTCATATTCACCTGAATCACTTTGTGTATATCAGAAACTAACGAAACACTGTAAATCAACTACATTTCTCCCCCCAAAATAGTATGCAGACCATGGCACTTATGAGGCAATTTTCAATTGTCTAAGGTAAGCAGCAAGTAAGCAGTACTACTGTCAAAGAAGCTTATTTCAGAATACAACGATCTGAGAAATAGTTTCAAAATTAAATATGTATTATTTACAAAATATGTAACATTCCTTTTTTGTATTTTGTATGTCTTTTATTAGTTATTTTTATTGAAGTTTAGTTGATTTACAATGTTATGTAAGTTTCAGGTGTACAACACAGTGATTCACAATTCTTTTTTTAGAGCCGCACCTGTGGCATATGGAGGTTCCCAGGCTAGGGGTCGAATTGGAGCTACA
Organism: Catagonus wagneri; assembly: GCA_004024745.2. Lineage (NCBI taxonomy): Eukaryota > Metazoa > Chordata > Mammalia > Artiodactyla > Tayassuidae > Catagonus > Catagonus wagneri. The sequence goes on along the minus strand of PVHT021183634.1, from coordinate 22,186,805 downwards.
GCTGCTGGCCTATGACACAGCCACAGCAACATCATATCCGAGCTGCATCTGCAATATACACCACAGCTCATGGCAACACTAGGTATTTAACCCAATGAACGAGGCCAGGGATCGAACCTGCATACTCACGGATGCCAGTGAGATTCGTTTCCACTGAACAATGGGAACTCCATGATTCAGAATTTTTAAAGGTAATATCCCATTTATAGTTATCATAAGATACTGGCTGGCTTCCCTGTGCTGTACAATATATCCTGGTAGCTCATTTATTTTATACCTGGTAGTTTATATCTTGTAACTCCCCTATCCCTATCTTGCCCCTCCCTCCTTCCTTCTCCCTACTTCCTTCCTTCCTTCCTTTCTTCCTTCCTCCCTCCCTTTCTTTTTTTCTTTCTTTCATTCTTCCATTCTTTCATTTCTTGTCTTTTAGGGCTGCACCCGAGGCACATGGAGGTTCACAGGCTAGGGGTCAATTTGGAGCCATAGCGGCTGGCCTGCACCACAGCAAAGCAGGATCTGAGGCGCATCTGCAACCTACATCACAGCACACTGCAACGCCAGATCCTTAACCCACTGAGCGAGGCCAGGGATCGAACCCACATCCTCATGGAAGCATCGGGTTCGTTAACTGCTGAGCCACGACAGGAACTCCAACTAATTTGTTTTCTATATCTGTGAGTTGTTTCTTTTTCGTTTAGCAACTTCTTTTTAAATAGAGCCATCAGTGAGTATCTAAGACAGGAAAGTGGAAGGAAGTGAAGAAATGGGGAATAACTGCACAAAGAGGTAGGGCTGTGGAGTCATTAAAAATGAGATGCTCAGCATGTGTGTGCTGATGAGAATGACTCCGTAGAGAGGAGTAACTGATGTTGCAGGAGAAGGAGAAGTCACTGCTAGCACAACCCACCATCCCTGCGCTTCGGACTCTGGCTCCTCCCTATTTCAGGTGGAGTTTGGCTTTGCTCTAAGCCTGCATATCCCCCCACTTAACAGTATAAAGTCCTACAGACTCCATGCTCTGAGAAAGCAATTTAGCCTTGATTCTCAAACACATCCACGGTATCTGGTCTTCTAAATCAAGTGATTTTTCAAAATGTCCTTTCTAAACCTGCAAAATGTGAAGAGTTCGTTAAATTCGATTTTATCCTTTTCCCCCTTACATCTCTAAGCTTCAAGCTCCTCATCTGGGCTATTGGAGATAACATTACCTGGCTTACTAGGTGGCTGGGAAGATGATACTAAGTACAAGATGCTTCACATAGCTTTTGGTATATAGGTGATGCTTAGTGTAGGCAAAAATTGATGTTATCTTATCACTCTTGTTAGTATCATTACTAATAACAGTGAGTTCATACATACCTGTTTCACACCTACTGCCTGAAAATCCCGGCTGACATTTACAACTGTATGAGTTTAATTCATCCACACAGGTGGCCTGATTTCTACAGGGGTTTGACTGACATTCATTGATGTTTAGTTCACAGTGGGACCCTGTGAAGCCCGCTGCACACAGGCACCTGAAGACAAAATGTTGTAACAATGAGAATAGTTGCAGAAAAGCTTTAGAAGAAGTCTCCCGTTAATGATGACATTATTTTAAAAGATTCTGAGAAGTTGAAACACTAATACGATTTCTTTTATATGTAGAATATAAATATATGTGTATAAATATGCTTATTGATATAAACACACACACATATCTCATTTATAGAACAGAATGGTGGTTGCCAGAGGCAGGGGGTGAGAGCTGGAAGAAATGGGTGAATTGTTTTGTTTTTTACTTTAAATTAAAAAAAAAAAACCCTGAAATGCTGAAACATATTTTCCACATTAAAACTGTGCTTTAACTGCTACTTTTTTTCAGTTCATTCAAATAAACCTATATAAGACAACATATATTTGAAATGTACTAGTAGCAAAAATAGATTAGAAAGTAGTTCTGGTCAAGGTTAAGTTTTTTTTCTTTTTTTTATTGTTTGGCAATAGGCCTTTTTAGTCTTCTTTTTTTCCCAAGGTGAAGTATTCACACACTGGGAATTTCTCTCCCCACAGAAGTGCTAAGGAAAAAATAAAAAGTTCAATGCTTCTAAAGGCTTTGCATATATTAATTCAATCTTATAACAGTGAAGTAATATTATTCTTCTCACTTTACAGATGAATAAATTGTGGCTCAGATGATTCATCTGACAAAGTCCTCTTGTTACAAAGGGTGGAGGAGGATTTTGACCTCAATCTAGTGCCTTGTTGTTCTTTTTTTTTAAACAGGTCCTGAAATATTTTAATTTTATGTTACTAGTTAGGAAGCACCTGGTTAAATTCCGTACAAGATCTGGGTGTCTTTCTTGTTGTTGCTATTATTTCCCACCCACTCCCCCAGTTTCATTCAGAGCTAGTGGACAAATAAAATTGTAGTGTATTTAACGCGTACAATGTGATGATTTGATATACATATACACTGTGAAATAATTACCACAATCAAGTTAATTAACATGTCCATCACTTCACATGCTTACTGGGTTTTTTTGTTTGTTTTTTGGTGAGAATGCTTAAGGGCTACACTCTTAGCAGATTTCAAACATACAATACAGAATGATTAACTATAGTCATCATGTTGTACACTAAATCCTCAAAACTTAATCATAACTGAAAGTCTGTACCCTTTGATCAGCATCTTCCCCACAGCCCTGGAAACAACCATCAGATTCTCTTTTTCTATGAGTTTCACTGTTTTTTTTGTTGTTGTTGTTGTTTCATTGTTTGTTTGTTTCATTGTTTGTTTGTTTTAGAGTCCACATATAAGTGATACTATACAGGATTTCTCTCTCTCTCTGCCTATTCCACTTAGTATGATGCCCTACAGGTTCATCCGTGTTGTCGAAAACGGCAGGATTTCTTTCTATTTAATCACTGAATAATACTTTAATATCTATATCTGCATCTATACAGTGTGGGAGATATAAATCCCAAACATAACATGGAAGATATCCATAAGTATCTACCTATGGATATCTTCCACAGATTATATGTCTTCCACATTTTTTTGTTTTTATTATAGTTGATTTATAACATTGTGCCAATTTTTGCTGTACAGCAAAGTGATCCAGCCATATACATATATATACATTCTTTTTCTCATATTATTTTCCATCATGTTCTATTCCAAGGGACTGGATATAGTTCCCTATGCTGTACAATAGGACCTCGTTGCTTATCCATTCTAGATGTAATATTTTGCATCTACTAACTCCAAACGCCCCAGCCATTCCAATCCCTCCCCCTCCCCCTTGGCAACCACAAGTCTGTTCTCTATTAGTGCCTTGTTCTTAATCAGTATGCCACATAGTCTCTGTAGTATGCAACAAACCTTTTAAATCCCTCAGAACGGAAAATACATCTGATAATGTCAAATTTGACAAGAGTATCATGAATTGGGAAATCTCAGCGAGGAGAAATACCATTTGGCAATGTAAGGGAAGTGGAGGGTTTGCCTTCCCAGAGTCCTGTGTATCCATTTCTAGTATGAACTCTAGGAAGTCACTGCCCAGGTGCACAAGAACACACGTAACAAATGTTCATGGCATCATTCTAAATGTTCGTGGAGAGGCGAATGGGAAAATAAACCATGGTATAATCACCCAGTGGAATACTAATCAGCAGTTGAAATGAGCAAACTAGAGCCAAATCTATCAACCTTGATAACATGTTGTGTTAGGTGAAGAAACAAACACAAAATGCCAACGGATATAGATACATACAGTACAATGCCATTTATCTAACATGTAAAACTATATTAACACTGTTTATTAAGTCATATATGTAGTAAAATATAAAGTCTTAAAGAGAAAGATATACATCCATTTCAGGATAGTGATTATTACTGGAAAAAAAGAGGGGTGTGTGTGTGTATGTATTGGAGGGACATCAAATTTACCTTTAGAATTTGTTTCCCTAAAACAAAAGAAATGAATCAGACATGGCAAAAGGCTAAGGTTTGATAACTGCTGTGATGAGAGCAGGAGTTTTGTAATTCTTTGTCATTTTCTGTATGTACATATTTTTAATTGAAAAGGTCTTGTACAATAAATGTACTTAATATTGTTACTAGCGTGCTTATATGGGGACTTCTTTGATATTGGCCTAATAGTGATAATATGACTAAATAGTATTTGGGGGTTTAAAAGAAAATCTCAGTTGGAATTAGCAAGGATCTTTACCAAGTTCTCTGTATTTGATGGTAAATCTATTTTGGCTAGAATTTCACTCATCTTTATCTGTCCATGTTTGATACCATCATAGCAGTTCAGGATCCTTGTCTACGAAATAGATTCACTTTGGTGGCAACTAACATTCCTTTAGAATTAGAAGAGTGTACCCTCACCTTTCCTCTAGTTAGGATTTAGACAAATTTGGTATTCGTCAGTCTTTTTGGACACTGAGAAGAGTGTGAAACTCTTAATATTCATCTGGAAACTTCTTAATATTCATCTGTGGTTATGTGCTATATGCTAGAAGATATAAAAAGTCCACAGAAAGATAATGCTACACTGATAAGACCTCATTTCCATAGTGAGAGCGAAAGTCTCATGGGCAGAACTGGCTTGCTATTTCTTTTGGGCAGCATCCTGGTTCTTTGGTGGGGGATGGTAACAGAAGGAAGCTGGACTGGAAGGGGACTGGGAAATGTTGAAACTGGGGTAGACCTTCTTTAAAAAAATTTTTTTTTTTGCTTTTAACTTTTGAAAACTTATAGAATCAGTTGCTTTTCAAGGACAATAAATTTTCCTAAGATTCTGCAAGCAAGACCAGTCAGTCTTTTGTACTGCAGAAGCCACAGATCCTGCAAGGGAGCGGGGATGGAACAGGGCAGACTTCATGATGATAAAAAGAAAAATTCTGGTTTTCTTTTTTCTTTTTGAGCCGCACCTTTGCCATATGTAAGTTCCCAGGCTAGGGGTCAAATTGGAGATGTAGCTGCTGGCCTATGCCACAGCCACAGCAAGTCGGGATCTGAGCCATGTCTGAGACCTATACTACAATACAGCTCATGGCAACACTGGATCCTTAACCCACTGAGTGAGGCCAGGGATCGAGCCCGAGTCCTTGTGGATACCAGTCAGGTTGGTTAACCACTGTGCCATGACAGGAACTTTAAATGCTGGTTTTCAAACTGTATTCTACTGCCACCCTAAGAACTGCCTCAGGAAGACAATGTCTTCTCCTGCAACACACAATATTATTTCCAACCAGAAAAGTTTAGCTCTTATTAGTTTATTTGATTACACTCCTATTAGACTTCTTTGGAATCAAAGGTTACTAAACTAAAAACAAATGTTTAAAAGCCATGGTCAAGAATGCAGAATGATGCTGTAATGGCATGATAGCACCAGTCCTTTTGATTTTACCGAGTGGGAAAACTCCAGCTAAAACATAGACATTCAAAACTGAGATCTGTATAGTGCCTCTAAATATGTTTCTGTACAACTGTGCTTCCTTTCATCTTCTATGGCTCCCCAAGTATAGAACAGTGGTTCCCAAATCTGGCTGCGCATCAGAGTCATTGGAGAACTTAAAGCATACAGGTTGCCTATTTTAAAATTATAGACTTTACTCCAGACTTCGGGAATCAGAACATCAGGTGGTGGGCAGGTTCTGCCATAGCTTATCCTGGGGACTCAAAGTAACACCCTGTAAAGACTGCAAAACGTCTGAACAGTTAAGAAAATAAAAATAGTGAAAAGAGCCAGACTTGGTCTTCTACCTGAAGCTATTGGCACCATCTTTGCAGGTAGCTCCATTTTTGCATGGTTGACTGTGACACTCATCCATGTTTATTTCACACCAGGTGCCCAAAAATCCAGGTGGGCATTTGCACAAGAACCCCCCAAGCTGATCTTCACAGACTGCATTATTTAAGCATGGGCTCGACTGGCATTCGTTGACTTCTGTTTCACAGTGCAGGCCTGGGGATGGAAGAGGATGAGAAAGAGTTCACATGTTAATCCCCTGGGAGAACTGGGCTCAAGGTGTGGACTTCTTGGAGGATGCTGCTTCTAGAGGATGGGAATGGAGGCTGCAGAGCCACTGGCCTACCAAACTGGTTTGAGATCCATTCTTTAAGAACTCTGGATTTCTAAATCATTTTAGGATGGTGTTTTTGGTAATCTGCTCTTTTTATCTTACCTCTTTCTGCAACTAATGTTAGTAATGAACATGTAATTGAAATGACATTAAAATATAAAACTAGAAAATGTAGCTCAATTTCTTCCTCTGTTTCTTTGACCTTGTCTATTTCCTTCACTGACCCTTTTCTGTTTTTAGACTTTATTACTGTGTGTATATGTGTGCATACACACATACACACACACATACGTACATATATATTTAACCATATCATTTAGCATCCATTTACAATATGATTTTATCTAATTTATTTCCAGTTCTGTCTTGAGTACTTCCCTTATCGTATAAACTCATGTCTTCTTCTTCTGTCTCTGTCTCTACACACACACATATACACACACAAGAACATATTTTTCTTAACTGTTTGAGAGTAAACTGTAGACCTGATGCCCTTTTACTCCAAATACTTCAGTGTGAATTTTATCAAAAATAAGGGCTTTCTCTAATAAAATCACAGCACAGTTTCTCTAATAAAATCAGAAGATGAACATTAACATACACAATGCTATATATATATTGTGTTAGTAAATCATTTGTGGTGCTTTACTGGACTCTAAGATAACTAGGAAGAATGGAAATATCGTACCCATGTATCCTTTCACACACGTGCAGTGATAACCAGCCAAGCCATCAACACAAGTTCCTTTATTTAAACAAGGACTGGAGCTACACTCATTTATGTTTTCTTCACATAGTTGACCTGCAAAGAATCACAGAATATCTGAGCTGCAGGACATCTGAAAGGAATTTAAAACTTGTTTTCAGACAAGTTGTTCAGGTGTAAAAGCAGAATGATTGGAAATCGTGGCTAATATACTTGTGAAAAATTTTGCCCTTTGCCAAATATAATTATTTGCTGAATAATTATATGTGATTATCTATCTACCTACCTACCTACCCACCTATCTGACACTCTCTGTATCCATTCATCCCTTGATATACACACGTTGGTTCTACATCTTGGCCATTGGCTATTGTGAATAATGCTTCAATGAATGTGGAAGTGCAGATACGTCTTTCAGAGAGTGATTTCACTTCCTTCAATGGATACCCAGAAGGACTGTTGGATCATATAGTAATTTTATTTATTTTATTTTATTTTCTAGGAACCTCCGTGCTGTTTTCCTTGGTGGTTGCACCAATTTACATTCCCACCAACAATGCACAAGGGTCCCCTTTTCTCCATGTCCTTACCAGCCCTATTATCTCTTACCTTTTGAGAATAGCCATTCTAACAGGTGCTAGGTGATATTTCATCATTTTAATGATGCTAAGGTTTATGCTGTTAAAACGAGAAACTTCGTCCCTTACCTGTGTAACCAGATGGGCATTCACAAATGAATCCCCCAACTTGGTCTTTACAAATTCCATTGTTGTGGCATGGTGACGAGCTGCATTCATCACTGTCTATCTCACATTTTAAACCTAAAATGCAAACCAAACCCTGAAGGTGCTTCAAAGAGAGGATGAACAGAAACAGAAGTATGATCATTTAAAGGTAATTATCCCTCAAAAACTCTGAATTTATGGGGAGTGGTAGTGGTGAAGGGAAGGGTAATATTTGTTAAGTGTGACCATCTAGGAAAGTATTGAATAAAGGTATTACTTCTTTATAAACAGATCTAAAATATCTTTAAAAGGACACATAAAAGATAGCAAAAGTATCCCAAGTTAGAAGTAGAGGGGAAAAGGGGAACTCTGGAAGCAAAAAATGGAATCAGGAATTAGTTTAATTCCAAAGTAAAAAATACAAAGTCATATGTACTAGCCATGTGGCTGAGGAGTGGGGGTGGGGTGAAATCCTGCTAGATCTCAGCTCATATGCCAGGTGGGGTACATCTAGAGTGGGGTCCATCTTCCCATAGGGCATACCTAGGCTACCTATGGGCTAGCTCTGCCAAAACCCATCTTCTTTTACACTGGGGGTCTCAAAGTGTGCCCTCTGGACCAAAAGCATCAGTAATCCCCTGGGAATGAGATAAAAAATGCAAATTCTAAGACCTCCCCTAGACCTACTGAATCAGAGATTCTGGGGTTGGGATCCAGCAATCTGTTTTAAGGAGTCTTCAGATGATTCTGATGTACATCAAAATTTGAGAATCACTGTCCTACATTATGCTTTTTCTCAACCACCACTCATTTATAAAATTATAGGACAAGGAAATTATTTCTTATGGAATGGTGGGACAAAAATTTTTATAAAAATTGAAACACACACATATGCACACATACAAACTGAAATAAGTGGAATAACAGTATTCTGAATTTTGTTTTCCAATTTTCTTTTGCTTATTTTGTAGTGAATTCTTTTATTTAAATACTTTTCTCTTTAAAAATACTTCATGTTGGTTGAACAAAATTCAAAAAAAAAGGTAAAACTGTATTTCTAGAAGAAAATAGGAAAGTATTTTAAATAAATTGCAACTTTAAGATATAGTTTATTTCTCCTCAAAGATTATGTTTCTGGGCTGAAATGGAATGTGAACCAAACTGCAGGAAAACATAATTCTTACATAATTCCTACATAATCAAGTTCAAAGCCATACTGTTTTTCCAAGCACAGCTTCCAGAAAGACAGAAATGAAGCAACAAATTGTGGCCATTCACAAAATCTTCCATTCATGTGAAGCAAATAAGAGAAACTGGAGTTTGTTTAAAAATGTTTATGCTGGACAATCTGTTCTATGTTGAATGTCATGCATTTAATTTGTGTTAGAATGCACTCTTGGACATGGCCTCTGGAACTGTATTCCAATTAAAATTGTGAGTTAGGATGTGATTTTTTCAGAGAGAAGATGATTCTTTATTCTTCCTCCAAAAAGTGCAAAGAAAACTGTCATTCATAAGATATGTATACTTTTTTCACTTACTAGTTACCAAATTTTTGTGCATTGATACCATCTAATGTTACCTTACAGCATTTGTTTTTAATGTTTCAAAGTGTGATACTGCAAGTCACAATGACGTACCACAATGTATGAAAAATACATTAAGATTTGTATTCCTCTGTGTTACCTGTATATCCAGGCGGACAGAGACACACATAACCACGCCCAAGTTGTTGGCAGGTTCCACCATTGTGGCAGGGGTTTAAGAAACATTCATGGAAAACCTACCAGTGGTAGAAAAGAAATTCATCAAAGACAGAACACTACTCGTTTCAAAGCAATTCTGAGTAGGGAGTTAGTAAGTCTGCAATGTTGCTGTTCCCAGGTTAGGTCCAGCTGGACTGCAGCCTGCATAACGTTGGTAACTGCCATATATGGGCACAAAGGCTGTATATTATTCTTTGTTTCTTTTTCTTTAAAAAATTTTATTGGAATATAGTTGATTTACAATGCTGTGTTATTTTCAACTGTACAGCAAAGTTATATATGGGGGTCATTTTTCAATACATTACAGAGTATTGAGTAGCTTTCCTGTTCTATACAGTAGGTCCCTGTTACTCATCCATTCATCGTAGTGTGTATATGTCAATTGCAACCTCCCATTTTATCCCTCCCCAAAGTGTTTCCCCTTTGGTAACCATGTTTGGTTTCAAAATCTTTGCGTTTGTTTCTTTTTCTTGAGTGACATTCTGATAAGCCCAGGCAGTGTTTCTAAATGCTGGCTGCATGTTAGACTCCACTTGAGGTGTTCTGAAAGTATACTTAGGACAGGCCCCAATCCAGATTATCTAAATTGGGCATCTCTGGAAATGGTATCTGTGCATTATTACTTTTTAAAGTTGGCCAGTGGATTCTAATATGTCTTCGGGGTTGATATTCTATCAACATACTCTAGACAGTCTTACAAAATTCTGTGTCCATTAGGCTCACTTTCAAATATGACTTACAAAGCCCTTATAAGTGAGTGTGTTTGGATGTGAGGATGTAGGAAGTTAAAATAAGGAATATAACTTCATATACTCCTTAAAAATACTTAAAGCCAAAAAAAAAATACTTAAAGCCAAGGAACATATTATGACATTTGTCAAGGTTCATTCAGAGTAAAGGCTGAATCATTCAAAATAATTGGGCTTAACTAGTCTTTAAAAAAGGGAAAACAATTTAATTACATTCATGAGTCATGTTTCCTAATTTTTAAAAAATCCATGACTTAATCCAATTTATGAATTTTTTTCTTCCTTTTTTTTTTTTTTTTTTTTTTTGCTCTTTAGGGCTGCACCCCTGGCATATTGAAGTTCCCGGGCTAGGGGTCGAATTGGAGCTGCAGCTGCCGGCCTATGCCACAGCCACAGCCACGCAGGATCCGAGCCGCATCTGTGACCCACACCATAGATCATGGCAACGGTGGCTCCTTAACCCACTAAGAGAGGCCAAGGATCAAACCTGAAACCTCATGGTTCCTAGTAGCATTCGTTAACTGCTGCACCACAACAGGAACTCCAATATACAATTTTTTTTGACTGACAAAAAAATTTAAATCATATATTGCTTGATACACAATTTTTTTTTTTTTTTTTACTGACCAAAAAATTTAAATAACTTTGACAAAGGCCGAGTAGCTCTAGTCAGACAAGTCTGGCTAATCCAAATGCTCATACTCAAATGATGGGTTATGCTTATTGTGAATATTAATTATTAGTGAATCAAAAGACACCTCCCATCTACAAATCTCTATGCCAGACATTGCTGGGAAAAATTCCCATTTTTGTTTACTTATAACTGCTAATGCTGAATTATTCATTGATAATATTCATAATTTTTGGTTCCTTCTAGTTTCACCTCTGGTCGTTTTCCTCTGTGTGACATATATAGTGATAAACTGTTTTCCAAGCAGAGAAACTTCATAGTATAAAATGGACTTGCCTGACTACTGACTTCATACTTCTTTTTGATAAGTCCAGGAGCAGCGACAGGCACTATGCTCTCCTCTGCTGCTGAGAAAGTTGAACTAAAACCTAATAAAATTAATCGGAAAAGATTTAAAAACATATTTATATACTGGAGATATTGTCAATAAGTAAACACTACTTAAATGCTGTAGTCAAGATTCTGATTCTCAGAGTGGGTGAAGCCACATGTATTTTGATTTGGTAATATAGAAGAGAAACATAGAGATGGATGGAATGTGTCATTAAATTCCAGGCTGTTAGAAATTTAGAAGTTACAAAGTCCAACACTGCCAAAAGGCAGTGAGTCACTGTCATCAAAAAGACCTCAAAAGGACATTTTAACACATCCAGACACCCACATACACTGAAAATAGTAATATTCAAAATTGAAGCTACCACACAGATCAACAAAAATCTCTAACTGAGGATTACATAAGAAATGAAGGATATCATCTTACTGGAACAATCTGTGATGGATCTGGCACCAGTGATGGTTGTGGTTCCATAAAAAGGACAAGATAAGCAGAAGGACTTCCCTGGATTGGGTTGGTAGTAGTCTTGAGGACATGGATAACATGGCATTAACCCAGAACGAGAGAATTCTCCCACTGGACAGGGCACTGCAAAAGAAAGAACAAATCCTTTGTGCATATTAAAGAAACAATATACCCCACATCTAAAAGAGGTACGTTAACCTTTGGATGTAAGAAAGCTACCGAACTGCTAATATTTGCTCTTGCATGCATTTATTTTATCACCTAGATAAACGTTTTGTCCTTTCCTTCCCATCTCTAGCAATACACACGAACTCAAAAAAAAAAAAAATCAGAATTAGCCATATACGGAGTTCCCTTCGTGGCTCAGTGGTTAACGAATCCGACTAGGAACCATGAGGTTGCGGGTTCGATCCCTGGCCTTGCTCAGTGGGTTAAGGATCCGGCGTTGCCGTGAGCTGTGGTGTAGGTTGCAGACACGGCTCGGATCCCGCGTTGCTGTGGCTGTGGCAAAGGCCAGCAGCTACAGCTCCTGTTAGACCCCTTGCCTGGGAACCACCATATGCCGCGGGTGCGGCTCTACATAAAGGCAAAAAGACAAACAAGAAAAAAAAAAATAGAATTAGCCATATAACATTGTATTTTTATTTTTTTCCACTTAACATTATACTCAAGCATTTCCCAAATCATTCCCCAAATCCTTAACGACATGGTGTTTAATAATTGAAAAACACTATATCTGGTTGACAGACCATAATTTTGGTTTCACATTTCCTCTATTATTGAACACTTAGGTTGCTTCTAATTATTTGCTATTATCAATAATGCTGACATGAAATTTTCTACATAAATTTTTTTATATAACTGATTATTTCCTTGGGATAACAGCTGAATTTGAGTAGTTGAGTAGTTAGCTCAAAAAACATGAAAATTTAAAGCCATAAGTATATCACGCCTAAATCATTAAAAAAAAAAACCCGTAATTCCAATTTATAGTCCCATCGGCAGTATATGGAACTGCCCTTCTCACTGCAGGCCCACCAGCATTGAAAATGATTGTTTAATATTTTTTCTATTTGAAGGTAAAAATGGAATCATGATGTTACTTTAATTTGCATTTTGGTAAGTTACATTTTTTATTGCTTATCAGAAATGTTTATTTCTCATATATAGTTATCTATTATTTACTAGGGGTCTTTTTTTATTTTTTAACTTTTTTTCTTTTGAGGGCCACACCCATAGTATATGGAGGTTCCCAGGCTAGGGGCTGAATCTGAGCTGCAGCTGCCGGCCTACAACCACAACCACAGCCAGGCCAGATCCAAGCCACATCTGCAACCTACACTGCAGCTCACAGCTACACCACATCTTTAACCCACTGGGAGAGGTCACGGAATCACACCTACACCCTCATGGATACTAGTCAGGTTCATTACCCCTGAGCCACAACAGGAACTCCTATTTTGAAACATTTTAATATCACTTTGTGTTAGACATGCCTTTCATAAACAACATGCAGTTGACCATTGTCATTTAACCAAGTATAAAATTCTCTTGCCAATAATTTGGTGGAATATAAGAAAAGAGCCCTAAACATAATACAAGCCTGGATTTTCTTCAGTATATTTTGGTTACATCTGGCAGAGGGATATTAGGGTATCCATGAGTAAATCTTTGGCTTGGGGTTTTAAACTGTGATCCAAAGATAAATTCAGGTGGAGCATGTGTACTATAGTCATTTGGGTAACTAAAACCATTATAAACTGAGGAAATCCTAAGACTTGCCTTCATAAACTTAAGCATAAAAGACAGAATACAAGGAAACATTTGGGATGTGAACATAGTTATCATCGGGGCTTTGGATTCTTGATAATAAAAATTATTATAGCAGACATAATTACCAACATGGTTGAAAAATTTAAAGATGCTCTAGGGAGCAGAATACTCCAAGTGACTGTATCTTTTTTTTTTTATTGGTATGGCAATAAACATGAAATAAATGATAACACATTTGTCATTATCTCAAGATAGAGCAAATTTCTTAAGCAAAAACATCCACCCAAATCTTTTGCAAAAGAGCTCCGTTGCATAGCCAACTGACAGAAAGTTGGTTTTGAATCAAGAGATGGGAGATGATACAGATTTTAATGCATATTTGGTAAAAAATATTTCTGGTGACAATATTTGTTATATTCAAGAAAAGTTGGGAGTTCCCATTGTGGCTCAGTGGAAACGAATCCGACTAGGAACCATGAGGTTGTGGGTTCGATCCCTGGCAAGGCTCCATGGGTTAAGGATCCAGCGTTGCCGTGAGCTGTGGTGTAAGTTGCAGATGCAGCTCGGATCCCGTGTTGCTGTGGCTCTGCTGTAGGCTGGTGGCTACAGCTCCGATTGGACCCCTAGCCTGGGAACCTCCATATGCCATGAGTGCGGCCCTAAAATGACAAAAGACAAAAAAAAAGGAAAAGTTTTAAACTATAAGTATCTTTGTTTCACCAAGAATAAATTAATCTACTCTGTTACTAGAGGCAGACAGAGCTTTGCACAAACATAAGCCTATAGACTTTTAAAACGGGTTTTCTGAATCTCAAGTTTCCAAATATGACTGCCTGTTTGAAAAAGGTACCTTCCAAATAGCTACTTAGTTAATTGAAAGCATAACCTTCCACTGATTAAAGCATAAAATTTCTATTTGAGAGGATAGTTATGAGTGTATCGATATGCTAGAAATATAAAAACCCAAGATGCTATAATGAATTAAACTAGTTTTTCCACATTTTTAGTACAAATTTACCCTTAAAAAGATAGAGTATGCCCCTAAAAAACTGACAATTACATTTTCAGTTTTAGTATACAATTATACTACACAGCATAATAGTCAAAACTTATACTAAGATATAGTAATAAAATCTTAAAATTAAAAATCAGTAAGCTAACTGGCATCTCAATAGAGCAAACATATTGTTGTGAAACTTTGCTTTTTGACCTAGAAAGTGTAAAATAAATCTTTATGTGGAAATTAGTTCAAATTACATTCCAAGTGCAGACAATTGTCATCACATACTTTCCAGGAGTGGATAATCAGCATTTAATATATAATTTAATATTAAATATGTATATTATATATCAAATCAGCATTTAATATATATTTTATATTTAAATTAAACATAATTTATAAGTTATAAATTATGTATGATTTACCATAATTTATATATGAATGTATAAATATACACATACATAACAGCACTATCTAGTATGCAATATTAAATACATACACATATGCACACACACATATGACACAGTTCTTAATGGACTAATGTCATAAGAAAAAAAAGGGAGAAAGTTTCATTTTGAATCTTGACCAAATAAACTGTGGTTTCTAAGTCAAAAAAAGGAACAAAATCCTTCTCACCTCTTCTATTGTAGAGAAAGAGGGAAAAAAATCTAAATATGCTCAAAATGATGTTAAAATAGAATTGAAAATACAGCATTGAAATGGCCAGATCAAAAGTAACCTCACATGTCTGTCCCCTCGACAGTGTTAAGAAATAAACCCAGCCATGGAGCAACATGGGTTTTGCCTTTTAAATCGGTTTCCTACCGCAAAGCCAAAAGTCAAAGCTTTTAATTCTGAGCCTCCTTTTAACTTCATCCTAGAGGGTCAGGATAAGAAATGTTATCTTGCTCCATAGATAATCTTTCCTTATATTGGGACCACATGTAAACAACACCACCACCAAAAAATCATTTATGGGACATATTATTTTGATGAAAAATCATTAAGAAAACTGAAAAATTTCAGACTTTTGAGTTTGTAACCACAGACTCAAGACTACTTAATATCCTAATAAGTGATAAAAGTAAAATGTACAAAGAATGTTACACTATGTTAACATAGTAATAAAATATATAATTGCAATATTCTTTAATGACATTGTAAGCTCAAGAGCCTGAAGAATGCAAAAAGTGATACCCTAGCAAAAAATAAGAGAAACCATACAACATGCCCATATATTAATCAATACAGAAAGAGACAGATAAAGAGGAAGAGGAGAGGGGGGAGGACGGTAGAGAGAGAGGATGAAAACTAAGGAAAACATGTAAGAGATCATTTTAGAACTCACACACATTTAAATTTAAAATAAAATGGTATTTATCCAGCAGGGGAAAGTGTCATTTTGTTATTATCAATTACCACTTAGGACAAATAGAATGTGGTTAAACATATGCTAGGAATATTAGGAGAAATGGAGCATTTATGAGAAATTTAGAGATTTTCTGGGAATTATAATTACTTGATTGCAGTAATTTGGTATTAGAAAACCTCAAGGCTTATTTGGAAAGTTAAAGAAAAAAAATTATCGGAGATTGGATTAAGATGGCGGAATAGAAGGACTGGAGCTCAACTTCTCTCCCGAAAAACAGCAAAAATACAGCCAAATGCCGAGCAACCTTCAACCAAATCGACTGTAAACTTCCAAAAAAGATACTCTGCTCCAGAAGACACAGCAGAGACCACATCAAGAGGTAGGAGGAGCGATTACGCGATAGAAGCAACCCCATACCTCCCGGGTGGGAAGCCCCACAGACTGGAAAGTAACTGCATCACAGAGACTCAGCTACAGGACTGAGAATTCTGAGCCTCACGTCAAAACCCCACGCCTGGGGATCGGGCACAGGGAGAAAGAGCCCGTGGAGCATCTGGCATTGAAGGCCGGAGGGGCTTGTGTGCAGGAGCTCCACAGGACTGGGGGAAACAGAGACCCCACTCTTGAAAGGCACACACAGACTTTCACGTGCACTGGGTCCCAGGGCAAAGCAGTCTCCAGAGCA
>PVHT021183634.1:22144227-22169461 GCA_004024745.2 Catagonus wagneri | reverse complement strand
ATTACCAACATTTATAGCAACATGGATGGACTTAGAAATTATCATGCAAAGTGAAACCAGTCAGACAATTAGACAGCAACACCCAATGCTACCGCTTACATGTGGAAACTAAAAGACACAATGAACCTTCTTACAGAACAGACAATGACTCACAGACTTTGGAAAACCTTGGTTTTTCAAATAAGACAATCTGGGGGGTTGGGGGGATGCACTGGGGGTTTGGGATACAAAATCTATAAAATTGACTTGTGATGATTTATGCACACCTATAACTGAAATAAAATCCATTTAAAGAAATAAAAGAAAAAAGAAAAAGAAAAAAAACTGTCAAATATGAATTGTTTCACTGTAAAAATTCTAGCTGCTTTTGTGGTTGGAGGAAGGGAGGAGTGGAAAGAAAGTAAGAGGGAGAGAGGACTTTTTCCTGCAGAATTTCTTCCAAACTTAGCTTGTACACTGACAAAATAAGAGTCACTTGTAGATCTTCTTCAACCATAATGTGAGGCTTTGTTTGACTTTTAATTAAAAAGAAGTCCACAGCTGGTGTTTCACAATGCACATGGTTATGAGTTTCAAGCAGGTCCTAATTAAATTCTCTTCCCAGCTCTTCACTGAAACATTAGGTTAATAAACACTGCTCGTTCAGTTTCTCAAGTCTAAGAGGCTTTCATCTACTCTGACCTTGTTACTGAGATTCAGACAGATGGAGCATATAAAAACCTAAAACTCACAGCATGTAGTCCCTGTAGCACCTAACTTATGAGGACTACAACTCCCAGGATGCAATGCTGGATAATCCCTGCCCCCTTCCCTCCACTGTACTCAAATATCCTAAGCATTTGTTTTTTAGGAATCCCAGTCTCTAACTGGATGCAGATATATATATATATATATATATATATATATATATATATATATATATATATATATGACTGGGGTGCAGTGAGGGTGGGAGGGGCGTGTTTGTGCGTACGTGCGTGTGTGTGTGTGTGTGTGTGTGTGTGTGTTTGCAGCTTGAGGGAATAGGGAACCAGCAGACTGGTTTCTTAAAAACACCACTCATTCAATAAGGGAAATTTTTATATATCAGATTGCCAGAGACCTTAGGTTTTTCAGTAAGGAAATAATGAATGGGGAAGACACACAATTTTTTAAAAAGTCATCTTGTAGCCAGGCACGCTTGTTCTGTTCCCAGTGACATAGCAGAGGGAGGCCAACAAATTTGTGCTTTTTTTTTTTTGCAAAGTTCCACTGACTTTGCAAAGTCTTTGCAGTTTTCTTTTCTTTTTTTTTTGGAGTTTTTGGCAGTAGGCTGACCTTGACTGTCAGACCTAGTTTCATTATCATTCTAAGTTTTCACCCTTTATTTCGGTTTCCGTCTTCCAGTTTTTGCACTGCTGGAAAACAGTACTTGCAGAGACATTAGAAGCATTTGAAAAATGGAACTCTAATCTTTTATATCTATTTAAACCAGGGATTCTTAATGTGCGGTCCTTGGACCAAGTAGAAATCAGCACCACTGGAGAACTAGTTAGAAATGCAGATTCTCAGGCCCCACACTCCACCTGCTGAATTAAAAATTCTAGTGTGGGGCCCAGCGACCTGTGTTTTAACAAGCCCTCCACGATGACGTTTTTATAAGTGAAGGATCTAAGCTCCTAGTTGAGAGGTACTGCTGTCATATCACTCAGCCACATGGTGGCTAATATTGAGGGCTGGGACCATGCCTTGCATTTCTCTGGAGTTCTTAATTGCCCCACCACAGTGTTTATATTATGGGTGTTTACACTTAAGTATTGACTGGCTGAATATAAGGAAAGTTTCTTCAAAGAGACAGTTATTTACATTCTTTGCATACAGTAGATATATGGTTTGGCTGAAAATATTCCCCTCCTCCATGCAAAGAACCTAGAAGGCTTGCAGAAAGAGCAATGTCTAAGATTCTGATAACCTCCACAAGCAGAGATGTCCACAGCTCCTCTCTTCACAGTCGAAGTGTTTTCTGGACATGAGAGGCACCCTCGGGAACCAAATGCTGGCTGATAGCTGCCCAGCGGACACGATTCACAAGTCTCAAGCCCATTTGATGAGTAGGTGCCTTGTTTGCACTGAGCTAGAACAAAAAATGCAATACGGTTAATAATGACTATGTTGTCTATACAAAATGAGCCTTTTGTAGGGTAGCGTTTTCTGCCTTATAATTTATTTAGGATGGAATGAGGGTCATGGAGAACTCCAAGCATACACATTATATTTTAGACTCTCCACACTGCTGTATACTAATAAGTTTTAGACTCTTTTCCAGTTACTTTTTTTTCCTTTTTAGGGTTGCACATGAGACATATGGAAATTCCCAGGTTAGGGGTCGAATCAGAGCTGCAGCTGCCAGCCTATGCACATAGCCACAGCCACACCAGATCCAAGCCACGTCTGTGACCTATTCCGCAGCTTGTGGCAGTGCCAGATCAAACCTGCATCCTCATGGATAGTAGTAGGGTTCTGAACCCATTGCACTACAGCGGGAACTCCTCCAGTTACTTCTCTTATGGTGTTTAACAGACAGAAAATGTTGATAAATAATTTGGGGAGGAAGGTGGAAATCTGCATCTCATAAAGCACTATCATAAGAATAACAGGGAAACCTGTTCATGTACAAGTTCTCAGCTTGTGCACTGTTTTTTTTTTTTTTTTGACAGAAATAAAACTCCAAATCAGGCTAGAGTCTCCTAACTATGCTGGCACACTTCTCATTCTAAATAAGAACTGGTCCTCTTACCTCCTCCTGCTTATACACAACGTTTCATTGAGGGCTGGCAGAGTAGGGAGTAAAAGTAGTCTTAGGGAGCCCAGAGAGGTTAATTAAGTAACTTGCCAAAATTCATAGCAGTGGTTTTGTAGCAGAGCAGGCCTAGGGCCAACTTCCCCAACTCTTAGTGCACTGTCCTTTCCTCTGCTCTTATCCTCCAGAGGATTCTCATTTTCTGCGCTTTTAACATTTTTGTGCATTTCCAATCACTGAGCATTGTTCTTGAGTTCATATGTCATTAAGCATCCACACCTGCATTTGCAACTAAAGCACAGAGGCATAATTTTGAAATTCCTTCATTTTATTTTATTTTTAGTTTTAATGGCTGCACCTGCAGCATATGGCATTTCCTGGGCCAGAGATTTCATCCAAGCCCCAGCTGCTACCCACGCACTGTAGCAGGGGTAATGCCAGATCCTTTAACCCACTGTGCAGGGCCAGAGATCAAACCCTCGCCTCCGCAGTGACCCAAGCCACTGCAGAGGGATTCTTAAATCACTGCACCAAAATGGGAACTCAGAGATTTCTTCTTTTAGGTGTGTCTTCCTATAAATTTAATTGTGAAAGAAAATGTTTCCATTAGGAATGTTTGTTGAGAATGACAGTAACAGCATTTTGAAAATACTGCATATTTTAGTAGCAAGAATCCATGCATATGTGCCTGTAGTTATTCATTCCCAAATAAACAGAGAGTTAATCTCATCAAATCAAATGTTATACTGGCAAAAAGCAATCTGTCCAATGTTTGCTAAGAGTCATGAAAGTCCTTTCCACCAATTAATTTGAGATTCATCGAAAAGTCTGGGCTTAGGTGATGAAAGTGGATTAGAGTTATTGACAAGTTTGATTTAGAGAGAACAAATGGAATGCTGCAAAAGGGAAGATGAAGGGACTTCTCTAGAGTAGGGGAAACATTCAAATAATAGTTTATCATTAAAAGGAGGAAAAAACAAATTAATGAAATTGTTTTTGGTGATGTTCTTCTTTCATCCTATATGCTATGGAGATTTCATAATTGGAAACAAAATTCAGGCTTCTGGTCAAGATGTGCCTTAACCTACCTTTACATTCCAAGCTGCTTCTTGAATGGAGATATTCGGTGTAAGTTCCGGTTGGACAGAGTTTGCACTCGAGCTGCCCTTCTTCATCTTGATAGGAGCCCATCAAGCAGCTTTCACAGACAGAATGCTCCAGAGAATAGTATGTTCCCAAAGGGCAATTGACTGAAGAAAAAACAAACAGGAAACACTGAATATAGTATGGAACACACTCTTTTTCCCTAAGACACGAGAGCAATAAAGGCTGTTCCCAGATACTATTATTTATGAGTTAAACTTTACTGCCAGAGTTTCACTCACAAGATAAAACTTCTAGAGCTGTATTCCTAGAAACCAAAAGTAGATTCTTTTTTTTTCTTTTTTGGAGAAAATGCAAATTTTGGTTGACCAAGTTAAGGGCTTCAATGACAGGGGCTTTAAAGTGTGGGTTAAAGCTGTAATAAACTAGATTATCCTGGAAACACACAGCTAATGAAGAAAAGGCCACTGGAAGAAAAGGGTAAAACAATGTATGTTTAGGTTAACTTGGGGCTTCTAGTTTCTGTTGTGGCTCAGTGGTAATGAACCTGGCTAGTATCCATAAGGATACAGTTTTGATCCCTGGCCTCGCACAGTGAGTTTAGCTTCCAGCATTGCCGTGAACTGATGTGTAGGCTGCAGATGTGGCTCAGATCTGGTGTTGCTGTGGCTGTGTGGCTGAATCAGAGCTACGTTTTGACAGGCATTTTGACAGGGAGAATGGGGAATGACAGCTTAAAGGGGTCTGATGTCTCCTTTGGGAGTGAGGACAATGTTTTACAATTATGATAGAGGTGATGGCTGAATGACTTTATGACTGTACTAAACACCGCTGAGCTGTACACTTTAAAATGGTGAACTTTAGGAATTCCCTGGTGGCCTGGTAGTTAAGGATCCAGTGTTATCACTGCTGTGGCTCCTGTTTGATCCCCAGTCTGGGGACATCCGCATGCCATGCACACCAAAAAAAAAAAAAAAGTCATTTAAAAAAACGGCTAACTTTATGCTATATGAATTTTGTGTTGGCTGCCTGGGTGGGAATCTCAGCAACACCACTTCATCTTTTAAATGGTAAAACTTACTGGCTAAGTTCTTAGCCTTGCTGGCTTCAGTTTTCTCATAAAAGGTGCTTAATAATAATGGTACTGCATCCAGTTGTTAGACAGGGTTAAACATCAGACAGGCTCAGCTGGCACAAACAAATGGTCACAGAGTATTATTTTTTTATTAGAGTTGCTGCTAGAAGCTGTGGGATCTAAACATCTACAAATAAAACAAATATTTCAGTCCTTCACCTAAAATAGCTTCCTTATCCTGACTGCGACAGTGGTCAGTAAGACTTTTGAGACAAAACCGTAATAACAATCAACCCATCACAATAGCAAAACGTATATTTCATCTCAATATCCCTGCAGAGTTGTAAAAAAATTCTTTTCATCTCATTTGATCCAATACATCCCCAATATTTTTGATGACAGGGAGAAGTCTTACCGCACATACGTCCTCTCAGCACAGAGCCAGGTCTGCAGAAGAGGAAAGCCTTTTCTGTTTCTAGGGAATTGCTGTCAGCTACAAGCATCTCAGACGCAAGCTGAAAGGAATACATGGGCTCCTTAGTAAGGGTCCTTTTCAGTCGATTTGTGATGGTTTCCAATGTCTTAATGAGTCGTTGCTGATTTTCCAATTCAAGGGTATCGTTCCTTTCATCCGGTAACGGCACACTAGCTGAGATCAAAACAAAACAAAACATAACACACACACAGTGTTGCGGGAAGCCATTTGTAGTGGGTTTTTAGCAGAAAGAAATGGCATCTTCTGGGAAAAATAAACTCATTCTTAACTAGTGCTTACTCAGCAATTAGTACATGGCAAATATTAAAAAAACAACACAGTTTTCATCTTTCTCTCCTATGCTGGATACACATCACCTTTCTGAGGAGTTCAAGATCACACGTGAAATTCCTACAAATTCTCGTAGTTTATCATGTCAAGATGAATACAAAACAGGGGCTTGTTGCTATGAGAACCAACAAGCTGTGATGTTAATTACGAAAAATGACAAAACTCAGGTGATTGTACTTGCCCTAATTTTCAGTTCCAGGGTCATTCCTAATAATGGTAACAAACAGAAAATCTGAAAACTAGGTCTCCAACCAAGAATTTCTCATCATATCAACCTTTTTAAATAGACAATTTATCCTTACCTGTGATGTTAAAAATTAACTTGATCTTGTGGTCGGATAATGGGGCACTTCTTTTAATTCGTGAAGATCTGGCTTTGCCGGCACCCGTGGGTGCTTCTCGTATGGTGTCTATGAAGTCATCGTATGAGTAATCCAGCCTGTTCGCTGCACCCCAGCCGCCAGGTCCTGGACAGTTGAGGCAGAGAAACAAAAGATTCTACAGTTGCATCTTTATCAGGGTTTATGTTCTTTTCTTTTTTGGCTGTACGGCTTAACCTGCCAAGTCGCCAGGGAATTTCAGAGTTAAGGTTCTAATGTTCTAGACCGGTGTTTAAATTGCCCATAAAGCACTCTGTGCAAAGTTTCATCTGTAATCTTATATTGTAGTTTGGAGCATTTTGTATTAAATTTAGATGGCCAATGAATTACATTAGAGGTAAAAAGAAATGTCTCTATAGAGCTATGCAGGCATTTAAACTATTCTATCTTTGACCTAATAATTATCTTAGCTTGAGATAATTCCTATTTCCTTTCAGGGTTTGCGCTCTTCTTTTTTTTTTTGATATCATCTTTCTCAATTTAATGCATAAAAACATTTCCTTTTGTGAAGATTATTCAGAATATCTGCATCACAGTTTAAAGGTGGGGATAGTTTCTGAAGACAATATAGAAGTTAAATGCTTCTGGAGCTCCCATTGTGGCTCAGTGGTTAACAAACCTGATTTGTATCCATGAGGACGTGGTTTCCATCCCTGGCCTCGCTCAGTGGGTTAAGGATTCAGCATTGCCGTAGCTGTGATGTAGGTCACAGACGAGTCTCGGATCTCGAGTTGCTGTGGCTGTGGCGAAGGCTGGTGGCTACAGCTCTGACTGAACCCCTAGTCTGGGAACTTCCATATGCTCCAAGTGCTGCCCCAAAAAGACAAAACAAAAAAGGAAGTTAAATGCTTCCACACATAAGGCAACTATGCTGGCTGGAAGCAACATGCTTAGATGTGATTTTTTTAGCTGCGTTCTGTATCATTGTGATCCACCTCATGGATTTAGATTGTGGCTTCTTGATATTTGATGTACAGCTGTGCAATCTTAAGTTATTTTCATCTCTCTGAATCTCTATTTCTTTTATTTATACATTGAGATAATTATTCTTACCTCATTGGTCTGTCTGTGGAGTAACTGAGCTAATTTATAGAAACTATCTAGCTCCATATTTGATTCATTCTAAAACCTCAGTGGTAGGAAATGATATTAACATTGGTCTAGGCATACTGCTAGTGCTTAGTTAGGTGCTTTAAACATCAATTCTATTTACACAGGCTTGTCCACTTAAATATCTTGGGTTGTGAGGGTTATTTTCTTAATTCATGTTTTTGGCCACTGAAATGAACTGGAAATCAATATTCCTGTTTTTCACTTAACCGTTTTTCCTACAAGCGTCATATAGCCATTATAGGAAAAAAAAAAAAAACCCAGATGAACAAAGAGAAAAATATAAAAGATGACCTATAATTCCACCACACAGAAATAATTAGCATAATGTTTTAGGCCAGAATTTTTTCTATATATATATATACACACACACACACACACACACATTTATGGATATGAATATATAAACACACACACATACATATGAACAAAAACAAATACACCATATTTTTAGCAAAGTAAGATCATACTGCATGTATAATATCTGGTAATGTCAAATTATCTGGACAATATAACATTTCTGTGTCAGATGTTTGCATAGTATCTCCTATAGCAACACTACAAACTAACCAGGTTTCCATTTTCAGACTTTCAGGTTATTTCAAAATTTTAGAACATCCTTATACATGCAATATTTCATAAAGTTTAAGATGCTAGCAATGAGAAGATAACATCCCAATTTCAGAGACGTCCAAATGAAAAATGTACATGTTAGAATTTATGAAATGTGCTACATGTCTGCACATTAGCAAGACTTTTATTTTGAGAGATACCCTTAGAAATAGAATTTCTGGTCTGAGCATTTTAAATCCTGTAGATATACACTGTCAAAGGCCCTTCAATTTCTCTTTTACACACAATATATGAATATGATTTTTTCCCCTGACACTCTTGCCAACTCTGGGTATTATATGATTCTTACTCAAATTTCTTAATCTGACAGGTACAAAATAGCATCTCACTTTGAATTACGTGATTATGAAATCAAAATACTTTTAATATATTTATTGGCGCCTCGTCTTTCATACATTATCACTTGCCAAGGTGTTTCATAAACACTACACTGATCTTGTGACTCTACTGAAAAGACACTCAAGGAGCAATGCTCGTCTCAAGATAACTTGTGGCACTTGTACCACATGACATCTGGATCCTTATAGGATGGCAAATATTGCCCATCTCAAAGCCTTACGATGAAACTGACTCTCTGTGTGTGTGTATCCTTGTACCCTTGCAAACTACCTCCACAATCCGGTTGGAGGGGGCCCTGGGTCACATGTGACAGAAGAGGCACTGTTATTCTAGATGTGCCACCACCACCTCCCCTGCCAATGCCACTTTAGATTTTTCTGTCTAAAACTTTAGTGCCTACTATGTTCCCTGAGAAGCAGTAATAGTTAAAACTGAAAAATGACTTAAGGTGTACCAAGAGGAAATTGTTTCTATAGATTATGGTCAACTGATTGATAAAATAATAGCCGTTAAATAACAGCCATTAAAACTACTAAAGTATAATACTGAGGACCTAAAATGTATTCAATAAAACACTAACTAAAAATTCTTGTTTATAAAACAGTATGGGTCTACATACATATGCACATATAGCTATATATACATTCATATATTAACAGAATTATTTCTGAGATGGATGGCTATCTTGATTTTTTTGCTTTGTTTTTTAGCATTTTCCAAATGTTCGCAATAAACATATATGCACAAATAGTATTTATAAATTTAAAAAGTCTAAAGCAACATCACTCTTAATACTAAATTACTAAAAATATAAGTATGATTAATGTCAGAAACAAAAAGATGTCTACTTAATGTGATTTAATATTGCCTCAAATAACCTTCTAATGCTTATACTTGAATTTCATCATTTTAATCCTTAAAATGGCCCTATAAGCTCAGTACTGTTATATACCCAATTTATAGGTGCAAAAACCAAGGCACAAAATGAAAACCAAGCTGTTCAAGACCACACAGCTAGCAAGTGGGGAAGCCAGGATTTGGACCTCAGTAGTTGGTTGTAGAGTCCATGTGTTTTAACCACGACACCGTTCTGTTATTGCTATTATTTTTTAAAATATTACTCTGCAAATTCTGGATAGTTTTATAAGAATGAAATAAAAGTAAATATAATTACTGGAACAGATGATTTTGCTAATCAAGAGACACAACTGAAATCTTCCACACATAGGAAGACAGTAAGCTAAATGGTCCAAAAAAAAAAAAGCTAAACGGTCAGATGTGTCAGAAAAAAAAAATCCATAGCACACTTTGGAATAGACACTAAAAGTTATAATACAACTATATGTTACTATATCTCAAAAAAAGAAGAAAAAAGTGTTCCGAGACTACATGAAGAAAACATCAGAATTCCACCTGAACGTATATTAGATTTGAATATATTGAATCTTAACACATTCTGGGTGAGGAATCTGAATATTTTAGACGTGACTATTTTAAATAAATGGCTTAATTTCAATTTAAGTTAAATGCCACATAAAAATTACTAACAGTACAACTATTCCCACTCTCTCCTAAGATGTGATATCAATATGCAAATTTTGCATTCATAATGTGACTTAGTTTCTTAGATTTTATCATCTTGAAGAATTTTGGGGCCTTTCTGTCATGGCTCAATGGTTAACGAATCTGAATAGGAACCATGAGGTTGCAGATTCGATCCCTGGCCTTGCTCAGTGGGTTAAGGATCCGGTGTTGCCATGAGCTGTGGTGTAGGTTGCAGACGCGGTTTGGATCCCGCGTTGCTGTGGCTGTGGCGAAGGCCGGCAGCTACAGCTCCTGTTAGACCCCTAGCCTGGGAACCTCCATGTGCTGTGGGTGTGGCCCTAGCTAAGGCAAAAAGCCAAAAAAAGAAAAAGAGAGAGAATATTGGCTAATATTTTGAAAGAATTTATTTGATACCCTAAATGTAATATAGCTCTAAAGATCAGTATGCACAGTATCAAATTATCTAGTCATTCTAAAATACTTGATGAATACATGAGTAACATTCATTTTTCTTATCTGCCCTACTCTTTTGGAATGAGTTTCTTAGTTTGCAGATCAGTTTTGCAAACCACCCACACAAAGTAACATAATTACCAATTGCAAAGCCATTTTCATAGTCATAATTATACTCGAGGCAGTATTTTTTGGTCAGGTCCTCCAGTCTGCAGTCAATGTCATCAGCATCATTACAAAATGACGGGACCTACAAATAAAAAATGAAGAGGACACAATGTACTTCACTCTGGGTGTGCCTTGGACAAGCCCTTTGCTTCTCTGGCCTTCACATCTCCATCAGCAGATGGGAAAGGAGAACCCTAGGGCTCTGCGTGTCCTTAAAAAGGCTCCTGATCCTACCCCTCCACCCTCCCTTCCTCCCTCTAAGTGCCTGTGGACCAGCAGGATTAGCCTCATGCCTTTTCTCTCTGTTTGCATTACTTATCACAAGAAACCCTGGGTTCCTGGGATATCTCTTGTCTCTGAACTTTCACCCCATTTGGCTTTTTAAAAATTGAAGTATGGTTGATTTGCAATATTACATTAATGGAGTTCCCATTGTGGTACAGTAGAAATGAATCCAACTAGTATCCATAAGGATGCGGGTTTGATTACTGGCCTTGCTCAGTGGGTAAGGATCTGGCATTGCCATGAGCTGTGGTGTAGGTTGCAGACACGGCTTTGATCCCGCATGGTTGTGGCTGTGGTTGTAGGCCAGCAGCTGCAGCTCCAATTGGACACCTACCCTGGGAACTTCCGTATGTCATGAGCGTGGCCCTAAAAACAAAACAGAAACAAAAAAACAAAACAAAAAACCAATATTACTTAATGCCTCTTCAGATTCCTTTTCTCTGACCCAGTCTCCCAATCTTCTCTAAGTTCTCAAAAACCTTCCTTGATGCTGTCCAAAGCTCACAGTCAGTAATCAGCCAATTATTTTCTACCTCCTCTCTTGATATTTTCTTCATTCTCTCAATTAAACCCGACTTCCCAGTTTTCTTAGGTAATGGGTGTGGAGGTGGAAGAAGTGTCCTTCTCACTCTTCACTGCTGTTTCCAGATCATGCTCCCACGAACCTCCTTGAAACCTCAGTTTTGAAGCTCCTGCACTCAATTCTATTTCGCAATGACTCCCTTTGTGGCTATCACCCCTGCTCTGAGACACCTCCTAATTCCAAGAACACTTATGAACTCTCCCTGTTATAGTTCTCAGTGATTTCTATATCCATCCAGCTAATCTTTCCATCGCCTTGGCTTCTCCACCTCTCCCTCTTCTGTCTTCCAGTTCTGTCATTTACTTCCATTGTCATACCCTCAGATCTCATCATTACCTATAACTGCACACTTTCTTACTCCCAGGAATCCAAAAATCCCTTGACTTCATCAGGATCTATAATCCACTGACCCTACTACCTCTTCACTGTCCCTCAGCCCCTGATGTCATTTCCTTATTTACTCATTTTGAATTCCATGGTCCATGACGATGAAGGACTCCCTTGCATGAATTCTCTTCAATTTGTTTGTCTGGAGAACTCTAAGCCTGTGAAAATAATTTCTCTGTTTTCTCCACATTTGCACCCACACGGTCAACTATAGCTTAGAAGAAAACACAACCCTGCTTACTACCACCCCTACTGCATTTCTCTAGTATCTTCATTTATGTTCCTCTGCAATATTATGTTATACGTCTTCTCTTTTCTCAAACTTCCAACAATTCCTCCCCCTCCTTACTCTAGGCTGTTCATTCTGCATCTTTTTTCACAGATCAAGTAATCACAAAAGTTCCTTCTTTCACACATTTCCACCACCATGTGGACCTATCTGTGTTCCTGTACATGCAGCCTCCTTCACACTTCTCTTCCTCTCACATTTACATCAAATCTACTATTATTACCAAATCTACTTTCAGAATTTATCCAAAATCTATGCTACTCATTCTGTTGCAAATACGCATGTGTGTGTATACATATATATATTTTTTTTTCATCATTTCTTGCCTTCCAGATACTCAACAGAATAAAACACATTGCTTTGCTTTCCTACAATGACTGAAAGGGTCCTCAACAAAAATGCATGAAAAAGAAAATCCTCTAAATGTTCAATTATCTCCTCACCATAAAAGAAGTACAGTCTACAGTGGCATTTTTGTCATACTTTAAATAACAAAGCAGACATTTTCAAACCACATGGACCCTAAGCTTCTCTTTCTGACTCAAGACTGTTTTAAAAAATTCAAAGTGCTTTGATACAGATTCACTTATAATTCACTCCAGACGTCCAAAACCTATGAATAATTCTACATTTGAGGAGCAAGCTTGGGTCACAAAGAAGAAGGCAATCATGAGGATAAAGAATTTCTACTACAGATGACCCAGAGAGGCCACGAAAAACTCAACAGTGTCCTTTAAAATATGGCAAGCAGCAAAGGAATGCTACTGACATACCATTTTCCCCAGGGTAGTCTCAAATGCTTCGGAGAATTTCTTTAACAGATCCGTGTCATCACAGCGAGTTGCTTTGTACAGCATCTCAAAGGACTTGAATCCATGATTTGCAAAACGCTTTACTGGAAAATGTTGGAAAAAACAGCATCAGTTGGTTAGTGTTTTCAAAAGAAAGATTTAATTTTCTGTGGACTAACTGTAACTTAGTGTTTTCATCCTAACATGATTTGTGGGATTGTTATAAAACCAAAAGATGACAGTTAAGGAACATTTCCAGGCATTAAATGATCATAATAAATCATGAGGCAAGCAGCCCTATACCCAGTCATGCAGTGATTAAATCTGCTTTGCTATATTATTCTTTACTTTACCATGATATAAAAAAAGAACATTTAAGGGAAAAAGAGATGAAAATTCTTTTCATAATATTCCTGGAAATCTTTGAAAAATCCTGGCTATATCAAACATATTATAAGTTATATTTATATACATTTATAACATACATGTTTATACTATGCTCTCAGCCAGAAGACATTGAAAATTTTCTGAATAATATGTGAAATTATATTGTTTGAAAGTGTAATTTCCCAGAGATAAATTTCTCCTTGGACCAGATGCTTAGAAGTTAGATTCAGCAAGATGTCTTAAAATATTGAGACAATGCCTAATAGCATCACTATTAAAACCCTATTATTTAATTCTTTGGTACCAGTGAGTGTTATTGCTTCTATTTACGTCCCAACTTAGGGATAAAATAGCTCAAGTAAGTGGGCTTTACTCTTCTTCTAAGACATCGGCATTTAAACTTCATGTATTGTACCATATCAAAGATTCACTCCAGAGAACATTATGTACACTAGACAAAGGCTGGGTTATTTTTACAATGATATGTATTTGAAGATTACAGAATAGAAACTTCATCTATGGTATTGTAACAAAGATTCACTTTAGAGAATATTACATTCACTAGACAAAGGCGTTGGGTTTTTTTTTACAACAATACTTACTGAAGATTACAGAATAGCTCTAGATCTAAATCACTTCTAAAGAGAATATGACTGGTCTCTCATTCCATCACATATGGTTGGATCTTACTTGGCCATAAGCTCTTCTGCAGAACAGAAGACTATAAATTCAGGTTTATAGGCCTAGAACAACAAGCTGACAAGACTCTTTGGATGATTCTGGTAAATAATAACAAGAGGGCCAAGACGGTTTTGCTGCAGACGGAATCTTGTCCAACAGGAATGCAATCACTAACAAGACTCCTGTGGACTAATTTTTTTTTCTTTTTTGAGGGCAGCATCTGCAGCATATGGAAGTTCCTAGGCTAGAGGTCGAATCAGAGCTACAGCTCCCGGCCTACACCATAGCCACAGCAACATGGGATCCGAGCACATCTGCAGCCTACACCACAGCTCATGGTAACACCAGATCCCTGACCCACTGAGCAAGGCCAAAGATCAAACCCACACCCCCATGGATACTAGTTGGATTTGTTTCTGCTGAACCACAACGGGAACTGCCCTTGGGCTAATATTTTAAACTCCGCAAACACTTCAATATTCATGGCACCATTTTCCACTCACCAAATCTAATCCCTATATTAAGGCAATTCTTCTCTTTAATGCTTAGAAACTTACACACACAGGCAGACACATGCATATTCACACATACTAAAGGAGTCCAGAAAAAAATTAGAACTTACTAGCACAATCTGGCCATTCAGTGGAATATGGCGGTTTCCAGATACCATCTTCATAAGCACAATAATACTTGTCAGTAGACCCTTCTGTGAAATCATAGCCCTCTAAGCAACTCAGTGTGCAATTAACTCCAGTATTATCTTGAGTACATATAAAATCTCCATTTATAGGTGTAAATGGAACTTCACATGGGGAACCTATGGGAAAAATGCATAATTAATATACAGCTGTGTTAAGAAATATAAATTAAAATCCAGGAGGACAAGCTGAATTTTGAAAAAGAAATTTCCTCTTATCCACCACTATTCCTAGAAAACTCTCATAATAAATGCTTAGGGTGGGATAGCTTCAACATCTGCTTTTTGATTCCCAGGTGGGTATAGTTGAAAAGCTGTACCCATGTATAATTATGTGCAATTACCTATGTGTAATTGTGCATATTTTATGAAAAGCTAAAATTATTTCTGATTTGAAGTGATTTTTGACATTCCTTTAAAAAAATTAAAACCATATAACATTATATAACAAATACATTTTCAGAATCTGTTTCCTAAAGCATTCAGAATAGGATCATGACAACGATACTTTGCAGCTTTGGAGAAAATGCTCCAATAAGCATTAATTAACGATAAGTTATTAATTAAGACTACTCCAGAAGATGGAGTTCCCGCTTTGGCAAAGTGGGTTATGAATCTGACTGCAGTGGCTTGGGTTGCTGCAGAGGTGCAGGTTTGATCCCCGCTCCTGGCACAGTGGGTTAAGGATCCTGTATTGTTTCAGCTGGAGCTTGGATTCAATCACTTCCATATGCTGAGGGTGTGGACATAAAAAAGAAAAGAAAACAGAGCCTACTCCAGAAGAAAATATCTTTATTTACCATGAAGTGAAGGAATAATAATCGGAAACCTCAGGAAAATCTGTCAATACTCTAACTTTAAAAATCACAGCCTATTTTCTTTCACAAAATAAAATGCGAGAGCAGTTGCATACACCAAATGTCAACTAGATTCCTGGACACTTATGAAGAGAATACCTTTTATGACGATGTGGATGTCACAAGTTCTGTTATTGCCTGAGGGGTCAGTGGCTGTGTACTGCACGACTGTCTCCCCATGAGGGAAAAGGTCTCCTGGCGTATGACTTCTTGTGATGGTCAACATGGCCCCTAGAAAGAAGGGCAAAGAAGGAATCCAACGCAGGGGTAATTGCATGCAGTCACTGTATTTGAATTTTCAGTGTCTATTTATATAAACCAGCTAGGCATTCTATTTGTAATGATTTGGCCACTGGTAGAAAACAAAAGACAATCTTATACTATAACATAGAAACAGTTAACTCAAAAGCCTCATTGGATTAAAGCATTCTTGCCAAATTATTTTCCTTGAATAGGGCCATCTCTGTGAATACTGTAAATTTAGTTAGCAAACTGATTTAATTTGCATTTTTATTGGTTTTGGGGTTTTGGTGAAAGCTTTCAAGTGAACTTCAGTTGTATTTACTTATTTTCTTCTGTTCTCCTATGAACGTTCATAACTTTCTTGGCAAATGTTTCAGAACTGAGTATGAATATATAGAACTACTTTAGACTTACCAATAGAATGTATCAACTGTGCCTTCTAATGGAAGCCTAAATACTCAATGAACTTATTAGAACACTTTCAAATAAAACATCTTGCACAATTTTAGTAAATGTCCACTGAATACCGAATGAAAGGAAAAGCTATAAATAGGTAAGATAATTAATGTTAATTATATACAATTATCCTAGCATTAAAACATATTGCCATCTATAATTACCCATTCTATTTCAATGAAATTTGTTTTTCATTTCTGTTTTTATATGTAAAAGCTTTGTAAAATAAACTATAATTTGATTAGCATGCTGACCACAAGATCTCTGCATTCTTACCTGAGTTGTCTGAGAACTGAGGCTCATCCCAGGTGGCAGGATGCTCCTTCTCTGAGACCTGGATGGGAGGTGGGGATCTACACCGGTCTACGCTTGGTGGTTCGACATCTAAAGAACATGAAATCAGAGAATAAAGTCACAACTGATGATCAGAAATGATGAGGGGGTTTTCAAGATCAAAGAGAAGCCTACTTGTGCTGGCAGAGAACCCGATCTTGTCAGACATAGGGCTGGTCCTGGGCTCCTTTGGTGATGAGCTATGTTTATCCCCAATCTCGACATGGAAAGAAAAGGCTGATTCTTGCTATACCTCCCTCTGCCAGTTGAAGAAGAAATACCAGATTACTAAAATAACCATGTGTGCTATGGGGTGAAAGGCATTTTGGGATGTGGTGAGGGTTCAATTTGTGAGTTTCGACAGTTGTAGTTGAGCTGATCCACCTAAAAGTGAAGAGAACCTCCCCAGGTAACTGGAAGGCTTGAAACGACCAAAGCAGTCATTTCAATGGGATCATTCCCATGATCCTCCTCTTAACGGAAGAGTCAAGACAGGGCTGATGGATGGCTAAATGGAGGGATCAGTGGGCAGAGATCTGAGTCATGCTGTGGAATGTGGAAGATGTTTAAGTGAGAAATTGATATTGCTGGAAGGCCAGGAGGTTATGTCTAAAGGTGGGACTCTGGAGTCTGATTCCTAAGGTTGATAAATTCCAGGTAAAGACAAAGAGCCACATGTGGACATTAGAATAGGGGGCTACAACAGAGAGGGGTGAAAGCCACATGGAAATGATAGAACTACAAATCTGTTGCTCAGCACTGTAATCCACATTGATGGGGAGGTTTGAGGGGGCAGGGGTGAGCCCTGGTTTCAAAGCTCTGACAGAATGTGGTGGAAAATTTAGGATGTCAGTAAAGGACAACAAAGGAGGAAATTTTAATGTAACTCTTTGTCCATTTACACATTTGAAATGTCCTTCTGTCTGTAATAACATGCCTTTGAGGGAGACTGGACACGTACTAATTTTCTAATTATACAGGTGACCATCTCAAACTAGGTAAACATAAGACACTCAGCTGAGATCATTCCATTGGTAAATCGCAGTCATAGGCATCAAGACTAGGATGGTATATTACCTATGGTACATGCAAACACATACTCTGAAATTAAATGAGCTCTAACTGTTAGAATACACGGATTTCCATTTCAAGCTAAGTCTTAATGAATAAATACTGACTTTTTCTCTTTTCCTCATGCCTGTCACTTCCTTAGTGCAGTTCCCTTGGTTTATTGTTTTTCTAGGTTGTAAAGACTGTCAAGCAGCGATGGAACCTCTTTTGCTCACATTCGCTGCGTGGCACAGCACCTGGCCCATAACATAGGCTCAGGAAAAGTTGCTGGATAAAGAAAAGAATGAAGGAATGCCCGTAGGAGGCCAACGCACTCTGAGAGTGCTGAATCAAGTCAACTCATAGTTAAAACCTAAAAATCCGGAATTTGCATGGTGGTGTAGTGAGTACGAATAGGACTAGTATCCATGAGGATGTAGGTCGGAGATCTGGTGCTGCCAGGAGTTGCGGTGTAGGTCACAGATGTGTTTCAGATCCCGTGTTGCTGTGGCTGTGGTGTAGGCCAGCAGCTACAGCTCTGATTCAACCCCTAGCCTGGGAACTTTCATATGCCATGGGTCTAGCCCTAAAAAGCAAAAAAGAAAAAAAAAATTAAAAAATCTGA
Source organism: Catagonus wagneri (assembly GCA_004024745.2). Lineage (NCBI taxonomy): Eukaryota > Metazoa > Chordata > Mammalia > Artiodactyla > Tayassuidae > Catagonus > Catagonus wagneri. The sequence continues at coordinate 22,151,385 of PVHT021183634.1, read as the reverse complement.
CAATATGGACTATTTTCCAAAAAGCAATTACAAATTAAATAGTTCCAAGATTTTCTCAACTTATCTGATTTTAGCCAAACAGTTTAAAGTTGAAGCTCAGGGACAAGAGAGAAATAAGATGAGGCCAATGACTGTCAAAGAATTGGAGGTCCCACCAGATGTATTGCCTCCAAAATAGAAAGTCCACGTCCAAGCAAGTGAGGCAGCATTCTGGGAATGTTAAGCAAAAGCATTCCTGTTTTCTCTCATTTATCATTAAAACACTAACACCCTATCATCTGAGGAAAACAAGAACATGTAGGCTTTGGAATATTTTTCTATCTCTGTCTCTCCCTTTCCCTGCCACCTTCCCTCTCCTTCTCCTGTCCCCATGTCCCTCCCATTTCATCTCTCTCATAATTTGAAAATTCAGCTAGCGTCTAGCTAGACACTCACGTACACATTTTCTATGTCGCCATGCTGACTCTTCATTGTGAAAAATTAAAACTTGGCAAACTCTTAGATCAGAGTACCATAAATAAATCCAATGTATTTTTTACATGACTGGTAAAGTTCATGTTTAAAACAACACTGAAGGAGTTCCCATTGCAGTGTAGCAGAAACGAATCTGACTAGGAACTATGAGGTTGCGGGTTCGATCCCTGGCTTTGCTTAGTGGGTTAAGGATCTGGTGTTGCTGTGAGCTGTGGTGTAGGTCACAGACAGAGCTCGGATCATCTGTTGCTGTGGCTGTGTTGTAGGCCGACGACCACAGCTCCGTCCAATTCGACCCCTAGCCTGGGAACCTCCATACACTGTGGGTGCGGCCCTAAAAAGAAAAAAAAAAAAAAAAGCAACACTGAAAAAGGAGTTAAAACAACTAAGAACTATGGCATGAACTAGACTGATTTTTGTTTGACTCTTTTTATTTACTTTTTTTCTTTTTTTTGCTATTTTTAGGGCTGCACCCATGGCATATGGAGGTTACCAGACTAGGGGATGAATCAAGACCTGCAGCTGCTGGCCTACACCACAGCCACAGCAACACGGGATCTGAGCTGCATCTGTGACCTACACCACAGCTCATAGCAATGCTGATCCTTAACCTACTGAGCGAGGCCAGGGATCAAACCTGCAGCCTCATGGTTCCTAGTCAGATTTGTTTCCACTGTGCCACAACGGGAACTCCAAGTCTTTTTATTTACTTTTACCAAAATCTATCATTTCTAGGATAAAAAGTCAATTTGATATGCATTAATTATTTCAAGAGGTTATGTAACATTCTTAAACTAAAATGAATTTAATGTACTGAATTTTAAAATAAACATTAAAATATAAGTGATGGAGGTTCCTTAAACTAAAAATAGAGTTACTGTAAGATTCAGCAATCCCACTCCTCAGTATATGTCTGGAGAAAACTCTAATTTGAAAAGATAACATTCACCCCAATGTTTATAGCAACACTACTTACAATAGCCAAGACATGGAAGCAACCTAGATGTCCATAGATAGATAAATGGATAAAGATGTGGTACATATATACAATGTAATACTATTTGGCCATAAAAAAGTATGAAATAATGCCATTGCAGCAACATGTATTGAACTAGAGATTATCATACTAAGTGAATTAAGTCAACAGAGAAAGACAGTATTATATGATATCTCTTGCATGTGGAATCTATAAAAAAAGATAAAAATGAAATTATTTACATAACAGAAATAGATTCATAGACATAGAAAACAAACTTACAGTTAACCAAAGGGGAAAGTGAGGGAGAGAGGGAGGGATAAACTAGGAATTTATTAGCAGATACACACTAGTATATGTTAAAAAAATAACCAAAAAGGACATACTGTATAGCACAGGGATCTATACCCAGTATCTTCTAATAACCTATAATGGAAAAGAATATGAAAAGAATGGATTTATATATACGTATAACTGCATCACTTTCCTGTACACCTGAAACATAACACTGTATATCAACTATACTTAAATTTAAAAAGTTAAATTAAAAAATACATACCTCAGACAAAAGTAGCAAAATGTTAATATATTTACATAGAGCTTAATGTGGCAGGCACTACTTGAGGTGGTTTGTACATCATACAACTAGTTAAAAATCTCACAATAACTTTATGAGGTAATATATTTATTCTACTTAGCGATGAAGAAACTTAGGCACAGAGAAGTACTAGTCACATTAAGTGGTAGAGCTGGATATGGACTAAAGCAGTTTGGGTTCTATGTGTGTGCTCTTGACCTCTAGAGACAACTACATATCCTACTTCTCCATGTACTGAGTCTTGCTGGTGTATATCTGGTATCTACTGACTATTGAATTGACTGAAAGCAGAAAAACCAACTGGGAGATGATGCAATAGACCAGGCCAAAATTAAAAATAAATTAAAATAAAATAAAATAAAAAAGAACTGAGCTATAGCAGTGAGATGTGAGTATGCAGATACTGACACAGATTTCGGAGACATTAAGTAGATGAAGCCAGAAGAAATGGATTAACTTACTCGATGTTGGTGATGGGGAGAGGAGAGTCAAGAATGACTCAACCCAAAAACTACTTGAACTGATCAACAAATTCAGCAAAGTAGCAGGATATAAGATTAACATTCAGAATTCAGTCACATTTCTGTATACTAACAATGAAATATTAGAAAAAGAATACAAAAATACAATACCTTTTAAAATTGCAACCCAAAAAATCAAATACCTGGGAATAAATCAAGGACGAGAAAGACTTATATGCTGAGAACTATAAAACATTAATCAAGCAAATTAAAGAGGATTCAAAGAAATGGAAAGATATTCCATGCTCCTGGGTTGGAAAAATTAATATCATAAAAATAGCCATACTACCCAAAGCAATCTATAGATTCAATGCAATCCCTATCAAATTACACATGACATTTTTCACAAAACTAGAACAAACCATCCAAAAATTTATATGGAACCACAAAAGACCCAGAATTGCCAAAGAAATCCCGAGGAACAAAAAACAAGCAGGAGGCATAACTCTTCTAGACTTCAGGCAATATTACAAAGCCACAGTAATCAAGACAGTGTGGTATGGTACCAAAACAGATATATAGACCAATGGAACAGAACAGAGAACCCAGAAATAAACCCAGGCACCTATGGTCAGTTATTCTTTGACAAAGGAGGCAAGAATATAAAATGGGAAAAAGACAGTCTTTTCAGCAAGTGGTGCTGCGAAAACTGGACAGCCACATGCAAATCAATGAAACTGGAACACACCCTCATACATGCACAAAAACAAACTCTAAAATGGCTTAAAGACATTTGTAAGACAAGACACCATTAAACTCCTAGAAGAGAACATAGGCAAAACATTCTCTGATCTCAACCTTACAAATGTTTTCTCAGGTCATTCTCCCAAAGCATCAGAAATAAAAGCAAAAATAAACCAATGGGACCTAATCAAAATGACAAGCTTTTGCACGGCAAAGGAAACCATAAAAAAACCCAAAAAGACAACTTACAGAATGGGAGAAAATAGTTTCAAATGATACAACAGACAAAGGCTTAATCTCTAAAATATACAATCAACTTATACAACTCAACAGCAAAAAACCAACAACCCAATTGAAAAATGGGCAAAAGATCTGAATAGACATTTCTCCAAAGAAGATATACAGATGGTCAATAAGCACAGGAAAAAATGCTCAGTATCACTGATCATTAGAGAAATGTAAATCAAAACTACCATGAGGTACCACCTCACACCAGTCAGAATGGCCATCATTAATAAGTCTACAAATAACAAATGCTGGAGAGGGTGTGGAGAAAAGGGAACCCCCTTTTACATTCCTGCTGGTGGGAATGTAAATTGGTATAACCACTATGGAAAACAGTGTGGAGGTAACTTAGAAAACTATGTATAGGACTACCATATGACACAGCAATCCCACTCTTGGGCATATATCCAGACAAAACTTTCCTTGAAAAAGACACATGCACCCGCATGTTCACTGCAGCACTCTTCACAATAGCCAAGACATGGAAACAACCTAAATGTTCATTGAGAGATGATTGGATTAAGAAGATGTGGTATGTATACAGAATGGAATACTACTCAGTCATAAAAAACAACAAAATAATGCCATTTGCAGCAACATGGATGGAACTAGAGACTCTCATACTACATGAAGTAAGTCAGAAATAGAAAGATTAATACCATATGATGTCACTTATACCTGGAATCTAACATATACCACAAATGAACCTTTCCACAGAAAAGAAAATCATGGACATGGAGAACAGACTTATGGTTGCCAAGGGGGAGGGGGAGGGAGTGGGATGGATTGGGAATTTGGGGTTAATAAATGCAAACTATTGCCTTTGGAATGGATAGGCAAGATCCTGCTGTATAGCAGTGGGAATTATGTCTAGTCACTTATGACAGAGCATGATGGTGACCCAGTTATGCATACATGGAAAGTTACACATTCATACCCAGGTAACTGGGTCACCTTGCTGTACAGTAGAAAATTTACAGAACACTATAAACAAGCTATAATGGAAAAAATAAAAATTATAAAAAATTAACACTAAAAATAACTTCCAGATTTTTGCATGGAGGCTAGGCCTTAACTGTTTTTTTTTATTTTAATTTTATTAGAGTATTGTTGATTTACAGTGTTGTGCCAGTTTCTACTGTATAGCATAGTGACCCAGTCATACATATATATATATATATATTATTTTTCTTATATTATCTTCTATCATGGTTTATTCTAAGAGACTGGATATAGTTCCCTTTGCTATACAGCAGGACCTCACTGCTTATCCATTCTAAACGTAGCAGTTTGCATCTACCAACCCCAAACTCCCCATTCACTTCCTGAGATGAGAAATATCTTACACTGCGCAGTTGGAAAATTGACAGAAATCTGTAAACCAGCTATAATAGAAAAATTAAAAAAAAAAAGAAGTATCTTAGGTTTGGGTGAGTTTGAAATGCCTGTGGGACATCTACATAGGTAAGTCTGGTAGGCAGTTTTATATATTGGTTTGAATTTCAGGAAAGAGATCTAATCTGGAGACAAAAATCTGGGAATTGGCAGTTAACAAAATTACCAGGAAACTAGAGAGAAAGAGAAAAGGACCAAGGCTGGAACCCTGGGGATGATACACATTTGAGAGCAGTCTAAAGAAGAGAAACCTAAAAAAGCAATGAAGAAGGATAAATGAGAACAACGAGAGGAAAAAAACCAAGACTGGTGTCAGAGAAGCTGGAAAAGGAGGCAGTTTTAATAAAAAGAACTCCATTAATACTGCAAAATTTATGGAAACATTATGTAAAATTAGGATTAGAGTTATAGGAGTAACTCTAAAAAGCCTTGGTGACCTTAATGAAAGTAGTTATGTGAGTTGAAGGAGACAGAAGCCAGACTTGAGTGACTCTGAGAATAAATGGCAGTTAAACCGAAAGAGATGGCAACCATTGAGAACTTTCCAAAAGGATCATAGAGGAAGGAATCAAAGAGACATAATGATAGTTAAAAGCTAGGTTTCAAAGAGGAAGTGGCTTGAGTTGGCTTCAGTGTCAGAAGGAAGAATCAGTGAGAAGGAACTTGTTGAAAATAAAGGAGAAGCAAAGTCCTTGGGGGGTACTGGATTATTTTCACAAACCTGTCCATGTAATTTGAAGACTTACCAATGACCTTGATATGGAAAGTGCAGCTGGCTTGGTTGCTGGATAGGTCAACTGCTGTGTATGTGATAGCAACATCTCCAATTGGGAAAAGATAAGGTGGGGTAAAAGCTGGATACACGTGGATTGACACCTTTTGGAGATGAATAAATATTTTGACAGCTAAAGTTAATATCAATAATATATTTTTATTTTTTGGTTTATATATTAATAGCAAAGTGAAGTTGAAAATGATAATGATATTTTACATATAGCAAAAAGGAAAAAAAATTCAGGCACAGCCTTTGTAGTATTTCTTTCCAGACAATTCTATCTATATGGTTTACAGAGTTGGGATACATATAAAATGTTGTTCCTTGTTTCTTAAACATAGTATCTTTAAACATTTTTATGCTTTTACATAATTTTTAGAACCTCTGATGTCTATTAAATGTCTTCATAAACTACAGAATAAATATATGGTAATTTTAAAAAGAAAACCTATTCAAGGACATTTAAATGGGTCTCAGATTCTGCTGTTACAAGCAGCAGTGGGATGAACAGTTTTTCACAGATAATTTAAAAATATTTTTATTATGTCCTTATAAGTCTCCAGAAACAGAATTATTAACCTCAAAGTCATTTATATTTTATTGATAATAAAAATTTGTTTCCCAAATCATGGTAAAAATTTGCATTCCCATTGTTCATATTTGATAGTATCAGTGTCATATTTCCCACTTGAAGTTCTCTGATCTGTATTAAATATTATTAATTTTTAGTAAGTCAAAAACATGGTACCATGGTATTGTTTTCATTTGCAATTTCTTATTGTCTTATGGTAAGATTAAATTCTCATCTGATTGCATGATATAAGTATATTCTTCCCTTTCTGGGCTGTATGTTTGTCTTCTTAGCTCATCTGAAAAGTGTAACGTCATAAAGATAAATTTATATCAATATGTTATTGAATAAGCATTCTAACATTTGACAGGTTTGAAGCATTTTTCTCTAGTTTGCTATTTGTCTTTGAATTGAAAAAATAACTTGTACAGTCAAATCCATTTTTTCCATTATATTTTTAAAAAATATTTTATCACACAAGTTCTATATTTACTACAAATTCTCATGGATCCTGATGTATGTCCCTGTACTCTTCTTAGTGTCTGATAACGATGATCATGATGATGATGATAATGCATGTTTTCATGGGCCTTTCAGTGAAAACTAGAAACCACACATCATCTACAGTACAGTTGGCCCTAGAAGTCACATTTGCACTTTAAAAATCAGATTTAAAACTTACCTTGGAGTTCCCGTCGTGGCGCAGTGGTTAACGAATCCGACTAGGAACCATGAGGTTGCGGGTTCGATCCCTGCCCTTGCTCAGTGGGTTAACGATCCGGCGTTGCCGTGAGCTGTGGTGTAGGTTGCAGACGCGGCTCGGATCCTGCGTTGCTGTGGCTGCGGCGCAGGCCAGTGGCCACAGCTCCGATTAGACCC
>PVHT021183634.1:22129289-22143227 GCA_004024745.2 Catagonus wagneri | reverse complement strand
CTGTGGTGTAGGTTGCAGACGCGGCTCGGATCCTGCGTTGCTGTGGCTGCGGCGCAGGCCAGTGGCCACAGCTCCGATTAGACCCCTAGCCTGGGAACCTCCACATGCCGCGGGTGCGGCCATAAACCCGCGGCCATAAAATGACAAAAGGCAAAAAAAAAAAAAAAAAAAAAAAAAAAAAAAAAAAAAAAAAAAACTTACCTTGTCTTTAGTTACCTAAAGATAAATATCATGTGATCTCACTTATATGTGCCAAAAAAAAAAAAAAAACCAAAACAGGATCACATACACAGAAAATCATTTGATGGTTGCCAGAGGAGGTTGTATGGAGATGATTAAAATAGATGAAGGTAGTCAAAAGGTACAACGTCCACTTATGAAATAAATAAGTTCTGGAGATGTAATATATAGAATGATAACTATATTTAATAATACACTTTTTTAAAGTTATAAGAACAGATTTTGTGTGTGCGTGTGTGTGTGCATGAGCATACGTGTGTTCCCTCCCACCACACGTCCTTCAGCGACACAAGTTACGTACACATTTACATGCATATATGAGAACTACACACCATAAGGGCATCTTCACATATATGAATACTAGCAGTACAGATTTAAGAGGGAGTTAAATTCCTAATTTCTTTTCTGGTATCTGATGGATAATTAGCTCAAGCTACTGCATTTAGAATACTAAAATATTGTGTTCTAGAAAGAAAACAGACATGGAGAACAGACTTGTGGTTGCCAAGGGGTGGGAGAGGGGGAAGGAGTGGGATGGACTGGAAATTTGAGGTTAACAGATGCAAACTATTGCCTTTGGAATGGATAAGCAATGAGATCCTTCTGTACAACACTGGGAACTATATCTGGTCACTTATGATGGAGCATGATAATGTGAGAAAAAAAAATGTATACATGTATGTGTGACTGGGTCACCTTGCCGCATAGTAGAAAACTGACAGAACACTGTCAATCAGCTAAAATGGAAACAATAAAAATCATTATCTAAAAATAAAAATAAAATACTGTGTTCTGAATAAGGCTTATTTTTTAAAACTTGAGTAAGAAACATCGATGTTATTTTCTTCAGACTGGCCAATATGCATTCATTTTGGGATCATATTTTAAAAAATAATGTTTATGAATAGGAACTAAAATTGATCCCACACATTTTTAAAATCTTCTGAAAAGATCATCAGAGCCTAGTATGAGGCAAAGAATTCTTAGCCAAATAATCTTAGTGCATACTCAGTACAACAAACCCACAGAATGAATGGTCTACGCTTTTAGAAATTTTCACCTGAGGTTTCTAATGCAAAAACTCAAGGTTGATCCTTCTATCAGATGAGGCACTAACATTTGAGTAGTAAATATCTAGAAAGAGTACTATCATCAGAGCGATAGTAATTTTCAATAGCACACGTATTTTCAGCATATCTAGAATCCATTTGAAAAAGGGTGCAGATATTTGCTGAAACCTTACCTTTTCTCCAGAGTTGTCTTTAGCTGTTGGGATTTGCCAAGTGATATTAGCAGAGTCTTGCTGTTCTTGAGTCTCAGCCTCTATGTCTGCAGGACAGCTGATCTGAGGAGCTTCCACATCTGCCCAGAAAATATGCCAGTTAGTTAACATGTTGATGTGTAATTCTAGGTTATTTAAGAAAGGCAAGGAGAGGTTCCTGTTGTGGCTCAGCAGAAACAAACCCAACTAGGATCCATGAGGATGCAGGTTTGATCCCTGGCCTTGCTCAGTGGATTAAGGATACAGTGTTGCCGTGAGCTGTGGTGTAGGTCACAGACAGGGCTCAGATCTCACATTGCTACAGCTGTGGTATAGGCCATCAGCTGTAGCTCTTGATTCACCCCCTAGCCTGGGAACTTCCATAGGCCATAGGTGCAGCCCTAAAAAGCAAAAAAAAAGGAAACAAGAAAACCCACAAAGGAGATAGTAATATGCTGTGACTCAAGTTTTACATATCAGTTCCTGATTGATATGGAATTTGCAGGTGCCTTCAGGATAACGTACCTCAGCATGGCTTGTGAGGCCCCTCCTGAATGGTACCTGCTGCCCTCTTAGCCTCATCTCTTCCAAATCGCTGACCAGAACTGTCTCCACGTCAAATGCTCCCAGCCACACAAGAGCTCCATGGTGCTACCTACACCTGGGCCTTTGTCCATGTTCTTTTATTTGCCTAAATCAATGTCCTCTCCCCCCTTTAACCAGCTCCTTTAATTCTCAGCTTAGACACAAGCTCCTCAGGCAGCTTCTCTGACCCCACTTTAAAGGCGCACTCCACCAGTTCCCACAGCCTTCTGTCCTTCCTAACCATAACTCATTGAGCCATTTTGAAACTAAACTTTATCCTCCCCCTCCATCCCCAAATTTAAGTTCTCTGAATGCCAGGGTATATCTTGTATCATTGTATTATATAGTACCTGGCATATAACAGGAGCTTCATAAATATTTTTTGGATTAAAAAAACAGAAATGAATGTTGACTGTGGCAGGAAAGAACTGCATTTGAAAACAAGGCTGTCAAGTAGACTTAGTGTGCCAAATGTGCTGTCAAAACAAACAACAAATTAAAGCCAGTAATTTTTTTTTTTTTTTTTTTTGCAGTGTGAAATTCTGCAGTACAGAGACTGAATTAGATACGGTAACATTCCACATAGCCACATTAGTCTCTGCAGAGCTAAGTTCTTATTACGTAATATGATAAATTCTCTTAAGTTACGTTAAATTAGGTCTTCTGTAACTTGCAGCTGAATATATCCAAATTGATCTAGTCTGTGTCTCACCTTCTTTTTTCTTTAAAATTGTGTTCAATTTTGTTTTTTTCTCCAAGGGGCTAATACTTAGACAATTTTTCTCCACAAAGATGCATTAGCGTATTGACTCAAAATCTAAAAAAGTATTTTATTTTTCCTTTACATCTGAGTAACATCTTGAATGGATTTGGAATTTAAAGTTTATATCTATTCTCCCTCCTCTGTATTCTTAGGACACCGCTCCATTTCCTTTTGGCATTTAGAGTTGTAAATGAGAAATATAGTGTGAGTCTGATGCTCGTTTCCTTTGTGAAACTTCTCTTTTCTCTCTGGGAACCTCATTTTTTTCTTAACTTCAGATCTTAGAAATTTCACTGGGTATTGTGAAATTATGCCTGCCCAACCCTCAGAGGCCTTTTTTTTTTTTTTTTGGCTATTCACTGCTTACTTGAATATGGATCCATAAACCTTTTTTCTGGTAATGGGACTTTATTTTTAAAAATTTTTATTGAAGTACAGTTGATTTACAATGTTGTATTAGTCGCAGGGGTACATCAAAGTGATTCAGCTTTACATACACACATATATATTTTTTTCAGATTGTTTTCCGTTATAGGTTATCACAAGATATTGAATATAGTTCCCTGTGCTATATAATAGGTCCTTGTTGGTGGGGGGAGGGATAAATTAGGAGTTTGGGATTAACAGATACATATTACTTTACATAAAATGAACAACAAGGTCAGAGGCTATTTTTGATGTAAAAGTCCAAGCCCTTCTCTAATTCAGGGAAACTTTCTTCTTACCAATAGAAAAATTCTTTTCCTCTATCCCGTTCCCTCCTTCCTTCTGCAAGTCCTTATTACATGGGTATCGGGGTTTCTCAAACATGGGTATCTTTTAACTTCCATTTTTGGGCTTGATCTGATGGGGTATTTAAGTTCGTTGTTTATTCTCTATTCTGAAAGAACTCTTACTGTGCTTCTTTAAATCACTAATGTTGCCTTCAGCAACATCTGCTCCATTTCTTTGCCCTTCTCTTAGAGATATTTATATTTTCACTTCTCTTTCTCACTCTCAATGGTTCCTTTTCATAGCAACCTGCTCTTGTTGCAAGAAGATGGCAATATTCTCCCATGAATGTGCTGAGATGCAGGTTTCAAAGGGCTGAAGTCTCGCTCTTAAAAAAAAAATTAATGTAGTCTCATCTGCTTTATATGAGCCAAAAATTCCTCCAAGATTTTCAGCTCCTGCTGGAAAAATTACCTTATTTCCAGCTCTAATATTATCCTTAGTTTTCTGCTTTTTCTATCATTGTCTGTCATACTATAGTTGGATTTTGTAAATCCACCATTTCAAAAGACATCTTCACAGCACGTATTGGGGTTACAGCCACCCTTTTCCCATGGGTTTGCAGCAAAAGTTGCAAAGAGGGACAGTCCCACACTGCACCAACATATCACTATATAGGAATTTGGTTTTTAATCTTACCAGTGAGGGACCCACCTTTACAAGCAGCTGTATGAACTTTGGCACTCCATTTTCCTGAGCTGGTACATCTCACCTCTTCTCTGACTCCCGATAAAATGAATCCTTGGCGGCAACTGAGCTGGCAGATCGTCCCAGGTTTGGCCAGATGCTTGCCACAGCTGGGGGGTGACACGATGACACCTTTGGGCTTCTGAAAGGTGGAGCAGTGGCGCTCTATTGTAGGAGAGCGAGAAAATGTTATTTGCGTTCCCACAGTTTGCAAATGCCACAGATTCGCTGTACTCAAGAAAAATACAATTGTGCTGCCTCGGGATCGACCTAAGTCAATAAATGATGTCTGTACATGACACCGAACAAATTTTGTATTGTAAATATGCTCAAGCATCTCTCTTTAGTTACCTTACGTTATTTTGCCAGGGTACCAAAACCTTGAAAGATTTCTAACTAGTATTTTAATCACTGCCAACTGTGACTTGAATCATTTGCTTGGAACACCTTCATCCAGTTTGCAGAATATTACTTTATGTCTCTGAAGTAGAAGACAGTGAACTAGATTCTATCTTTCCCAGAATAAGTGATAATTCAGCAATTGGTCCCCATCTGAGGAGTTGTTTGATATCAACTTTAAGCAAGGAGATTCTGAGAAAAGTTTTTATTTTCTCCCTGGAATCACTGTGTCATAATTAGGGCCTTGACTCTTAATGATATCTTCAGCATAGATGAAGAACAGCAGATGAACTAGGTAGACTGGAGATAGAATGAAAGATCAAAACTAGGACTTAATGCAGGAAGTGTGTGTATGCACATAGGTGTGAGCCTGCCTGTGGACCCTTATACACATCTGCTCGCTGTAATCATGATTCTACTGGGGGCACTGCTGGTCCGTATTTCCCATGTGATAATCACTAACATTTATTCAGTGCGTACTATGTGCCAGGCATTAACCTAAGTGCTTTGCTTGGATCGACTCATTTAATCCTATGCAGTAAGGAAAACTGTTATTATTCCCATTTACAAACAAGAGTGTTGGGGCATAGGAATAACTCTCATAACCTTTACTGAGGTTACCCGCTAGGTATAAGTGGCAGGACCTGTGTGCTCCTAAACCACTCCACCATCCTGCCTCCTCCCTGAAATGATTGCTTTCAAACCTCTGTGCCAGCAAAAGCAATTTTTCCTGAGAAATTTGTATGTTTACTTTTGCATAGTACATATCATGTGACTGCCTGGACTTTCTATTCTGCTTTGAAGAGGAAAATCAGAGCCAAATTTGTGGTTCAAATCTCACAACTATATGGGAACCTAAATCCTTTATTTAGGGCTGGTTGTTTACAAATTAAGATTATCCTTTGGGCTGTCATAATTGTTGAAGATTTTACTGTTAATATTCTCTTTCTTATTTTGTGATTATGGTGTTTCAAATGAAAAATGTATCTTTAATTTTTATGTAGTCTAATCTAATCCTTTCCAATATAATGGAAAATCCTTTCCCATTGCTTTAATGCTTAAAACATTACAGAATGGGTTAACATTCAACTTACGTATATTAACTATACTCTCTTCTAGCTTTTCAAGGTTTTATTTTGAATTTATATTTTAAAAACTATAAAGAATTTCTGTTGGTGTTTAGTGTGGATTAAAGACATACAAAAATTTCATTTTTGTTTCATTTTGTCTTTCTCAAGGAGCTAGCCAATTTTCCTATATTTTCAGTTGAATAAATCTTATCTCAACTGGGCTGTGATGTTTCCTCAATAATATATGAAACTTGTAAGTTTCAGGATCTATTCAGTCCCATTGATCTGATGGTAATTCTTGCACACTCTTTATTTTTGCAGTTTTAGCATATATTTTATTTTACTTTTTTATTATTATTATTACTTTTTGTCTTTTTGCCTTATCTAGGGCCGCACCCACAGCATGTGGAGGTTCCCAGGCTAGGAGTCTAACAGGAGCTACAGCTGCCAGCCTTCGCCACAGCCACAGCAATGCGGGATCCGAGCCGCGTCTGCGACCTACACCACAGCTCACGGCAACGCCGGATCCTTAACCCACTGAGCAAGGCCAGGGATCGAACCCACAACCTCATGGTTCTTAGTCGGATTCGTTAACCACTGAGCCATGATGGGAACTCCCAGTTTTAGTATATATTTTAAAACCTGGTAGGGCTACTGTATTTTTACTATTCTTTATTACTCTTCCTATTCATTCTTATTTTCGTGAGTTTTGCCTACATATTCTTCCAGATGAATACAGGAATCACTTCCCAATTCCAAAAAAGCGGCAAAAAAGAAAACCCTCTTTGGGCTACTGAAATAGGTTGCATTTTACCTATTCATATATTTAGAGAGAACTTACATATTGATAAAATTTTATAAAAATATTAAAGTGTCCTTTTTGTCTCAGTAACATTTTATAGTTTTCATGATACAGATTCCACACATTTCCTTTTAAGGTTATCCCTACATATTTTATATTTTCTATAGAACTTCTAATGAGATTTTTCACTATATATTCGTTTCATCATTTGTCAGAAGGGTTGTTTAGTTGGTATTCTTATGACTTTAATGAACTCTCAGTCTTTTGGTAGATTAGTTCTATTTTGGAGGTAGACACATAGTTTAAAAATGATGATATTGGGAGTTCCCATCGTGACTCAGCGGTTAACGAATCCGACTAGGAACCATAAGGTTGTGGGTTCGATCCCTGGCCCTGCTCAGTGGGTTAATGATCTGGTGTTGCTGTGAGCTGTGGTGTAGGTCACAGACACGGCTCGGATCCGGCATCACTGTGGCTGTGGCGTAGGCCAGCTGCTACAGCTCCGATTAGACCCCTAGCCTGGGAACCTCCATATGCCGTGGGTGTGGCCACAAAAAGCTAAAAAAAAAAAAAAAAAGATTTTAAATCCTCTAAGCTCTAACCTTAGATTTATGATCTATTTACTATAAGAGCTAAAACTTAGAGAACAATACTAAATAATATGAATGATTCGAACATCCTTTTTTCTGATTTAATAAGGCTGCCTATATTGTCTCTATAAGTGGATGCAATTTTAAAATGGACTTTTTTATGTCAATAATCGATACGCATTTCTTAGAATTTTATTAAAACTATGTTTTAAATGGTAATTGATATATTTTTATCTTATACTGAGAAACCATATGAGTTTTTCCTATTTGTTATAATGAAGCAATTTATTATGATAAGAGTGCTAATTTGAAACACGTCTTGCATTCTTAGGAAAACACTACTCGTTTTGGTAGACTATTCTTTTGAATATGGATTGCCAGTACAATTGCTGTCATAGCTTTCTACCTTTTTTTTCTTGGTAAGAACTGCCAGGTTGGCAACAGAATAGTAGTAGTTTGATAATATTAGTTGATTAATTTTCCACTATTTGGTACAAATTTACATATGAGAATTACTGTTTTTTTAAAAGTTTGAAAGAGTTACACTGATATTCTGTCGTTTATGTAGGAGTAATTAAATGCTGATAACATTTCCATTCCTTCATAAATTACTCTTAGGTAACAACTATACATTTGCTTTTCTACATTTTTTCTTGATTCATTTAATAATTTTCATTTTCTTAGAAAATCATGAATAACAAATGTATTATATGGTATTTTATTGTTCTTTTAAAAACGTTAGATCTCTATATAGTCCTTTGTTATAGCTTCTTAGAAAGATACTTTTGCATTTTCTTTCTTCTATTTTCAAATATATTTTATTACTTTATCCAAAGATTTCCCTCTCATCCATTCTACTGCATCCCAACTCCTTTTACAGTTTATTTTCCTCTGCTTAATTATTATTATTATGATGCATGTCTTCCAACTTTTCTTGCAGTCATTCTTTTCCTAGCTTTTGAATTTAATGTTTTGTTATTTTCATTTTTCTTAATAATGAAATATATATGTGTGAAATTATATAAGTGCAAAATTTCTCTCATATCTCATGAAAATAAACTATGAAATTGGGAAAAATCCTTAGGATTTTCCCAATTTCATAGTTTATTTTTTATTGTATTTTTAAAATTTCTCCTTTGTCTACTTATTTCCTTTATCTCTCTTAGTACTGGAATCTTTATAATTTTGTGTTTTGGTCTAGTTCGATATATCAGAAAATGTTAAGAACACCGACTTTGTTATAAATGTTTCAAATAATCTTTCCTTTCTACTGTTTGCATTTTAATAATGTGGAGAACTCATTTGACATACAGAAATTTAAATCCACTGTCCTTTTAATTTATACATATATTCAAATCCATAGAGATTCAAATCTATTGTCCTTTTTATTTTTAGGAAGTTCTTCTCCATTAAAAATCCATATTTTTTTCTTATATTTCACTCCTTAATTTGCCTGATTAATTTGTTAAATTAATTTAACTGATTTTTAAAAAATGAGGTAAGACTCAAAAGCAACTAATTTACAGATGAGTTGTTTTTCCCCAGATATCAGAAATTTCCTTTATTGAATATTATATTTTTCTATAAACTAATGTTTGTTTCTGAGCAATGTTTGCTTCCACTGTTCTGCTATTAATGTATTATTTTAATTACTGTGGACTTATAATCTGTTTTTGATGGTGAGAACAAGTTTCAACTCATTGTAACTCAAGTTCAAATTTTCCTGTTTTGCATCTGTCTAGTCTCTTTTCTATCAGTTTTTTAAAGTGGGAATTTTCATAGTAATTATGGTTGTTGTTAGAGTTTTGGGGGCTACAGAAAATAAGGCTCTAATTTTGTCTTGATGGTTATACTTCATATCTACTGTACGTAAGATTTGCATACACTTGAAAATATTACAGAGATATGCACAATAATTTTAAAGAGAAACAAATTATTAAAGTTTAAATAACTTTAAAATTTAAATTAAAGAATTAAATTTAAATTTTTTTTTTTTTTTTGCCTTTCGTCATTTTAGGGCTGCACCTGCGGCATGTGGAGGTTCCCAGGCTAGGGGTCTAATCGGAGCTGTAGCTACTGACCTACGCCGCAGCCACTGCAACGCAGGATCCAAGCCGCGTCTGTAGCCTACACCACAGCTCACGGCAATGCCGGATCGTTAACCCACTGAGCAAGGGCAGGGATCGAACCCGCAACCTCATGGTTCCTAGTCAGATTCACTAACCACTGCGCCACAATGGGAACTCCTAAATTTAAATTTTAAAAGAATAACTGCAAAGCGACCTTATTAAATGTATTACCATTTTTAATGAAAGATTGGGTTCTGCAGAAGAAAAGTTGGTCAATCATGGAACCAAAAAGAGATGATTCTCAGGAATAAACATTAATACATAGACACAAGTTCAAGTCTGAGAGGACAATGTCCCAACTAAAGGGATTTATTGAGATTTGCTCATCTATTGTTCAGCCTTTTTATGGTGACAGATCCATTATCTTCACTTCCTTTAATTCTGTGAACTACCTGGAAAAGTTAACTCCCTTCGTTGCGTTTTCATGTCAATTAAGTCTGTGGTTTGGGAACCCTAATAAGCCTCTGCCTACAGGGAAATACCATGTTTATCAGACCTACGTCTTTCAGTACTCATAATAGTTAAGTATCTCATTGTTAATAAACTTTATTTTTTTGACTGTGCCAGCAACATTCAGAAGTTCCTGGGCCAGGGACTGAACCCACGCCATAGTAGTGACCCAAGCCACAGCCGTGACAATGCCAGATGACCCTAACCCACTGAGCCATCAGGGAACTCCCAATAGATTTTACTTTTAATTATTATAATTTTTAATGCTTAATAACCCCTTGTAAGTTTTCTGAGCCTGCACAGTAAGGGTCATCTCTTGGACTGTAAACCCAACATCCTTCCTGGTGACACACTCCCTTAGTACTAGCTCTGGGTCCAGTCCTAGGTTATACTAGAATAAACCTATAAATCAATTTAGAAGGATTTGAAATAGTTACACTATCTAGTTTTCCCATCCAGGATCCTGGCATATCTCAATTTATTCCCTACACATAGTTGTTCTTCATATCTTGGAAATTTGTTACTTAATGACATACCTGTTAGTGCTCCCAGGTACACTATATCTGACACATTGTAAGGATTCACTAAGTGGTAGTTATCATCATCATCATCATCACCATTGTCACTTTGTCTACAGAGTATAAGATGCAGCAAACGGATAGAGGTACCAAGTTTATTCATTCTGGACCAGATTTCAGGAGTGAGATGTCATTACTCTCAGTGCAGCACAAGGCAGAAAATCTGATGCAATAAAATTTTATAGTCCATCTTAAGAGTCACTGGTTTATAATTCTGTCCTCTCATCAACAAAGTCAAGGTAAACTGTGTTTTAAAAAGTGAGGGAATTACAGAACATTCCCTTTAAAAACAATCCATCCAAATTTGTCCTAATTAAAACAAAAATTATCACCATTTGAAGCTGTAAACTTTAGGGAATTGGAAAACTGGATTCTGGCATAGGAGTTTTTTTTTTTTTTTTTTTTACCAATGGAGAGGGAAAAACCACATATTTGCTCATGCATCTATAGCACCATATACCCATACATATGGGTGTGTATTGACACCCATTATGAGTCAGTTTTTAGCTCTAGGTCTTCTCAGAAAACAGGAGGAATCAGAGAACAAGAGAAATGAATCATCCAAGGCATCATGCCTCCCAAGAACTCACCCACACACCGGGGCTCGAGACTATCCCACTGGGTGTTTATTTGACAGGTAAGCTTGGCATTTCCTTCTAGTCTGTATCCTTCATCACAGGTGACCAAACACACTGTCCTGTAGGACATTTCCCCCGTAGAACAGCTGAGGCGGCCATGTTTGGGTTGTCGGAGACGAGGGCATGTTCTCACTATATGGAATGAAAACAACTAGATCACATTCTACTCAATAAGGACCAAGATAATAACTATATATTTAATGATGACTACAAACTGCAAACAGTAAATAACACACTCTTATTTACTGAGTTAGTATGAGATGATTAAAAGCCTATCTTTTATCAAACCCATTGCCTAAACAGCATCACTGGGTTCGGCCTCAGCCTGTAGGTGGGAAACTTAAGCTGTTTACGGAGTCTGGCCCTAAATGGATGCTGATGGCTGTGGATTGGGGAAAGTTGACAAAGGGAGGTATCTGCAGCCTTCAGCTGGACCTTTACTGTGATTTTCCAGGCTACATTCCAACAAAAAGAAGGGGTCTTTTCCAGAACAGAGATTTTAGATTCAACTTGGATTTCATTCCTCATGGATATATTCTGGACCTTTTAATGATCTCTGCTGCTTGACAGCTGCCCAGCCTCTACAATCTTGAAATCCAGTATTCTACTCTGACCACAGTTCTGGTCCTTTTAGCCTTTTCAGTCCTTTCTTCCCAGACACTTACTGAAAATCCCAGCTCATGATGATAACCTTGATTTATACGTTATTTCATTTTTGCTGCTGTAGCAGAAATTGCTAGTTGACCATCCAACATCCATTCCTCCCATTCTTATTCAGCACAGTAACATGCACAGCTAGAAGATAACAACTCCCCACTTCTTTTACAATGAATGAGAGCCAGTGAGATATACACTAAGATTGTATGGGACTTCCAGAAAAGCTTTTTAGTGAGGCCTGTCACAACTGCAAGAGTACTTTTTTGCCTTACCCCCTTCTTCCGTCTTTTTCCTAAAATGCAAACATGAAAGACAGCACTCCGGTACATTCCAGGATGCTATCAGTACCATGCCCTAAGATTGTAAAGCAAAAAAAAATAAATGAAGTCTAGGTCTCTGTTAACAATGGAGCTACCACCCCAGTTTTGGATGACCTACTTCTGTCCTTCTTTTATTTATTTGTGTGTGTGTGTGTGTGCTTTTTAGGGAAGCATCTGCGGCATGTGGAAGTTCCCCAGGCTAGGGCTCAAATTGGCGCTGCAGTGCCGGTATACACCACAGTCACAGCAATGCAGGATCCAAGGCATGTCCAAGACCTACACCACATCTCACAGCAACGCCAGATCCTTAACCCAATGAACAAGACCAAGGATCAAACCCACATCCTTATGGATACTAGTCAGGTACATAACCTGCTGAGCCACAACAGGAACTTTTAGATGAGAGGAAAACAAACCTTTGTCTTAAGAACTTGTCATTTGGGCCACTGACACCAGTAGCTATACTCAATCCCTAACTCTCTCTGCCCAGTATCAGTTCACATTTCTTTTCTCAGTTTTCTAGGGAAGATCTTTACTCTTTTTTAGCTCATGGGACTTGTGTGTGCTCCAGTCTTGCTCAGGAGTAGAGCATATGAGCCAGGATCACATTCCCTGGAACTGAGAAGTGACCAGGTACAACTGATGACATACTTCCTTTCTCTACCAGCTTTGAAACCATGATGAAAGAGCAACTGGAAGGGTATTTACTAAGCACTGGATGCTGGAAAGGAACCTGTGTCTCAGCCAGCCTCAACACCCCTAGGAGTGGAAGTGCGATGGCATGTCCAGAGAACCATGCCTTTCTCCAGTGCTGACAATTATGACCCTCTTGGCTCAACACTACATAAACTACAAGAATTGCTTCTGCAGATAATGGATTAAGATGGTGGAATAAAAGGACTGGAGCTCAACTTTTCTCCCAAAAAACAGCAAAACAGCAACCAAATGCGGAGCAACCTTCAACCAAATGGACTGTAAACTTCCAAAAAAGATATTCTACTCCAGAAGACAAAGAGGAGATCACATCAAAAGGTAGGTGGGGTGATTACGCGATAGAAGAAACCCCATACCTCCTGGGTGGGAAGCCCCACAGACTGGAAAGTAACTGCATCACAGAGACTCAGTTACAGGACTGAGAGTTCGGAGCCCCACGTCAAATCCCCATGCCTGGGGATCGGGCACAGGGAGAAAGATCCCCCGGAGCATCTGGCATTGAAGGCCAGCGGGGCTTGTGTGCAGGAGCTCCACAGGACTGGGGGAAACAGAGACCCCACTCTTGAAAGGCACACACAGACTTTCACGTACACTGGGTCCCAGGGCAAAGCAGTCTCCATAGGAATCCGGGTGGAACCTGATTGCAATTCTTGGAGGATCTCCTGGGAAAACAGGGGTGACTGTGCCTTGTTGTGGGGGAAGGGCATTGGAGGTGAAGCTCTCGAGGACATTTAGCAGCCTGCATTTCTCTGGAGGGGGACATTTCTGGGAAAATCTGGTCCCTCCCATCAGCCCGGACAAGCCCCAGGCCAAACAACAATCCAGGTTGGATATCAGCCCCACCCATCAGTAAACAGGCTGCCTAAAGACCCCTCAGGCACACAGCCAGCCTCTAATCTCATCCAGAGATAAAGCCCCATCCATCAGAGGGAGAGGAATCAACCCCACCTACCAGTGAGCTGGCATCTCTCTCTCCCATCAGGAAGCCTACAGCAAGCCCCCTCCATACCAACTTTAGCCACAGGGGAGGCAAACACCTGAACTAAGAGAGGCTACAACTATATTGTCGGCAAAAAAGTCACCATACCAAAAACCTATAAAAATGAAAAGACAGAAAACTCTAACTCAGATAAGGGAGAAAGAGAAAAGCCCAGAAAAACAGCTCAGTGATGAGGAGATTATCAGCCTCCCAGAAAGAGACTTTAGACTGTTGATGCTGAAGATGATGCAAGGCATTGGAAATAGACTGGAGGCAAAGATTGATAATTTACAGGAAACACTGAG
>PVHT021183634.1:21980210-22128289 GCA_004024745.2 Catagonus wagneri | reverse complement strand
GAGGAGATTATCAGCCTCCCAGAAAGAGACTTTAGACTGTTGATGCTGAAGATGATGCAAGGCATTGGAAATAGACTGGAGGCAAAGATTGATAATTTACAGGAAACACTGAGCAAAGAAATACAAGCTGTAAAAATTAAACAAGAAGAGATGCAAAATACAATCACTGAAATAAAAAATTCCTTAGAAGCAGCCAACAATAGAATACAGGAGGCAGAAGAAAGAATCAGTGAGGTGGGGGACAGATTAGTGGAAATCACTAATGCAGACGAGAAAAGAGATAAAAGATTGAAAGGAAATGAGCTGAGTCTCAGAGAACTCTGGGATAATGTTAAATGCACCAACATCCGTATTATAGGGGTGCCAGAGGGAGAAGAGAGAGAGAAGGGGACAGAAAAAATATTCGAGGAGATATTAGCCGAAAACTTTCCTAATTTGGGAAAAGAACCACTCACTCAAATCCAGGAAGTGCAACAAGTACCATATAAAATAAACCCAAGGAAGAACACCCCCAGACACATATTAATCAAAATGACCAAAATTAAAGGCAAAGAGAAAATTTTGAAAGCAGCTAGGGAAAAGAAACAAATGACATACAAGGGAACCCCAATAAGGTTATCAGCAGATTTTTCAGCTGAAACTCTGCAGGCCAGAGGGGAGTGGCATGATATACTAAATGTGATGAACGGGAAAAACTTCCAACCAAGATTACTTTATCCAGCAAGGCTCTCATTCAGATTTGAAGGAGAGATCAAAACCTTTACAGATAAGCAAAAGCTAAGAGATTTCTGCAACACTAAACCAGCTTTACAACAAATCCTAAAGGAACTTCTCTAGGCAGAAAACAAAAGGCCACAACCAGAAACAAAAACACCACAAATCACAAGGCCCACCAGTAAAGCCATATATACAGTAAAGATACTAAATCATCCATGCACAATTATGCTACCAAAAAAAGAAATCACGAGAAGAGAAAACAAACACAGGTCACAGGAGACGCATGTGCAATTAAGAAACCAACAACTTAATACAATCTCATTTATATACAGACTCCTATATCAAAACTTCAGGGTAACCGCAAACCAAAAATCTACAATTGATACACAAGCAAACAAGAAAAATCAACTCAAATACAGCATTAAAGATAGCCATCCGATGAGAGGAGACAAGAGAATAAGAGAAGAAAAAAATAGCAACAAAAACACCAAACAGTTAATACAATGGCAATAAGAACATACATATCAATAATTACCTTAATGGACTGAATGCTCCAACCAAAAGACATAGACTAGCCGAATGGATACAAAAACAAGACCCATATACATGCTGTCTTCAAGAGACCCACTTCACTTCTAGAGACACATACAAATTGAAAGTGAGAGGATGGAAGAAAATATTCCATGCAAACGGACATCAAAAGAAAGCCGGAGTAGCAATACTCATATCAGACAAAATAGAATTTAAAATGAAGAACACTTTAAGAGACAAGGAAGGGCACTACATAATGATCAAAGGATCAATCCAAGGAGAAGATATAACCATTTTAAATATCTATGCACCCAACATAGGATCACCACAATATATAAGGCAACTGCTAACAACCTTAAAAGGAGAAAGCAACAATAACACCATCATAGTGGGGGACTTTAACACCCCACTTACAGCAATGGACAGGTCATTCAGACAGAAAATCAATAAGGAAACACAGGCCCTGAATGAAGCATTAGATCAGATGGACCTAACAGATATTTATAGGACATTCCATCAAAAAGCAACAGAATACACATTCTTCTCAAGTGTGCATGGAACATTCTCTAAGATTGATCACATCCCGGGTTACAAATCAAGCCTCAGTAACTAAGAAAATTGAAATCATATCAAGCATCTTCTCTGACCACAATGCTATATGACTGGAAACCGACAACAAGAAAATAAAAATACAAATACGTGGAGACTAAACAACATGCTACTAAATAACCAATGGATCACAGAAGAAATCAAAGAGGAAATTAAAAAATACCTAGAAGCAAATGACAACAAAGACACGACACCCCAAAACCTCTGGGATGCAGCAAAAGCAGTTCTAAAAGGAAAGTTTATAGCAATACAAGCCTACCTCAGGAAACAAGAAAAAGTTCAAATAAACAACCTAACTTTACATCTAAAGCAGCTAGGGAGGGAAGAACTGACAAGACCTAAAGTTAGTAGAAGAAAAGAAATCATCAAGATCAGAGCAGAAATCAATGAAATAGAAATGAAGAAAACCATAGAAAAGATCAATGAAACTAAAAGCTGGTTCTTTGAAAAGATCAAAAAAATTGATAAACCCTTAGCCAGACTTATCGAGAAAAAGAGAGAGGACACAAATCAATAAAATTAGAAATGAAAAAGGAGAAGTAACAACAGACATCACAGAAATACAAAGGATCATAAGAGACTACTATATGCAACTATATGGCAATAAAATGGAAAACCTAGAAGAAATAGACAAATTCTTAGAAAAGTACAATCTCCCAAGACTAAACAAAGATGAAATAGAAAATATGAATAGACCGATCACAAGTTCTGAAATTGAAACTGTGATTAAAAAACTTCCAACAGGAGTTCCATTCGTGGCTCAGTGGTTAACAAATCCGACTAAGAACCATGAGGTAGCGGGTTCGATCCCTGGCCTTGCTCAGTGGGTTAAGGATCTGGCATTGACGTGAGCTGTGGTGTTGGTTGCAGACGTGGCTCAGATCCCTCATTGCTGTGGCTGTGGTGAAGGCCAGCGGCTACAGATCCTGTTAGACCCCTAGCCTGGGAACCTCCATATGCCGTGGGTGCAGCTCTAGATAAAGGCAAAAAGACAAAAAAAAAAAAAAACTTCCAACAAACAAAAGTCCAGGACCAGATGGTTTCACAGGTGAATTCTATCAAACATTTAGAGAAGAGCTAATGCCCGTCCTTCTGAAACTCTTCCAAAAAACTGCAGAGGAAGGGACACTCCCAAACTCATTCTATGAAGCAACCATCACCCTGATACCAAAACCAGACAAAGATATCACAAAAAAAGAAAATTACAGGCCAATCTCACTGATGAACATAGATGCAAAAATTCTCAACAAAATACTAGCCAACCGAATCCAAGAATACATTAAAAGAATTGTACATCATGATCAAGTGGATTTTACCCCAGGGATGCAAGGATTCTTCAGTATCTGCAAATCAATCAGTGTGATACACCACATTAACAAACTGAAGAAGAAAAACCATATGATCCTCTCCATAGATGCAGAAAAAGCCTTTGACAAAAATCCAACACCCATTTCTGATAAAAACCCTTCAGAAAGTGGGCATAGGGGGAACCTGCCTCAACATAATCAAGGCCATCTATGACAAACCCAGAGCTAACATCATTCTTAATGGTGAAAAGATGAAAGAATTCCTGCTGAGATCAGGAATAAGACAGGGATGTCCACTCTCGCCACTACCATTCAACATAGTTCTGGAAGTCCTAGCTACAGCAATCAGAGAAGAAAAAGAAATAAAAGGAATCCAAATTGGAAAGGAAGAAGTAAAACTATCACTTTTTGCAGATGACATGATACTATACCTAGACAATCCTAAACACTCTACCAGAAAACTGTTAGAGCTCATCAATGAATCTGGCAAAGTTGCAGAATACAAAAATAATACACAGAAATCAACTGCATTTCTCTATACTAACAATGAAAGATC
The DNA here is from genome assembly GCA_004024745.2 of Catagonus wagneri. Taxonomy (NCBI): domain Eukaryota; kingdom Metazoa; phylum Chordata; class Mammalia; order Artiodactyla; family Tayassuidae; genus Catagonus; species Catagonus wagneri. Next base: position 22,124,569 of record PVHT021183634.1, on the reverse strand, counting down.
AGAAAGAGAAATTAGGGAAGCAATTCCATTTACCATAGCATCAAAAAGAATCAGATACTTAGGAATAAACCTGCCTAAAGAGACAAAAGACCTGTACTCTGAAAATTATAAGGCACTGATGAAAGAAATCAAGGATGACTTGAACTGGTGGAAAGACATACCATGCTCTTGGATTGGAAGAGTCAATATTATCAAAATGACTATACTACCCAAGGCAATCTACACATTCAATGCAATCCCTATCAAATTACCAAGGACCTTTTTCACAGAACTAGAACAAAATATTTTAAAGTTTGTTTGGAAACACAAAGAACCCAGAATAGCCAAAGACATCCTGAAAAAGAAAAATGGAGCTGGAGGAATCAGGCTCCCTGACTTCACACTATACTACAAAGCTACAGTCATCAAAACCATATGGTACTGGCACAAAGACAGAAATATGGATCAGTGGAACAGGATAGAAAGCCCAGAATTAAATCCACGCATCTATAGTCAACTATGACAAAGGAGCCAAGAATATACATTGGACAAAAGACAGCCTCTTCAATAAGTGGTGCTGGGAAAACTGGACAGCTACATGTAAAACAATGAAACTAGAACACTTCCTAACACCATGCACAAAAAGAAACTCAAAATGGATTAAAGATCTGGATATAAGACCTGATACTATAAAACTCTTAGAGGAAAACATAGGCCAAACACTCTCTGACATAAATGATAGCAACATCTTCTCAGATCCATGTGTCAGAGTAAGGACAATAAAAAGAGAAATAAACAAATGGACTTAATTAAACTTCAAAGTTTCTGCACAGCTAAGGAAACCCTAAACAAAACGAAAAGACAACCCACAGAATGGGAGATAGTATTTGCAAATAATTCAACTGACAAGGGATTAATCTCCAAAATTTACAAACAGCTCCTACAGCTCAACACCAAAGAAACAAACAACCCCATCCAAAAATGGGCAGAGGATCTAGGCAGACAGTTCTCCAAAGAAGACATGCAGATGGCAAATAAACACATGATAAGATGTTCAACATCGCTCCTCATTAGAGAAATGCAAATCAAAACCACTATGAGGTACTACCTTACACCAGCCAGAATGGCCAGCATCAAAAAGTCTACAAATGATAAGTGCTGGAGAGGGTGTGGAGAAAAAGGATCCCTATTACACTGCTGGTGGGAATGCAAATTGGTGCAACCACTGTGGAGAACAGTATGGAGATTCCTCAGAAAACTCAAAATAGAATTACCATTCGATCCAGCAATCCCACTCCTGGGCATCTATGCAGCAGAAACCATGACTCAAAAAGACACATGTGCTCCAGTGTTCATTGCAACACTCTATGCAATAGCCAGGTCATGGGAACAACCTAAATGCCCATCAACAGAGGAGTGGATAGGGAAGATATGGTACCTACACACAATGGAACATTACTCAGCCATTAAAAGGAACGAATTACCAACATTTACAGCAACATGGATGGACCTAGAAATTATCATGCGAAGTGAAACCAGTCAGACAATTAGACAGCAACACCCAATGCTACCGCCTACATGTGGAAACTAAAAAACACAATGAACTTCCTTGCAGAACAGACAATGTCTCACAGACTCTGGACAACCTTGGTTTTTCAAATAAGACAATCTGGGGGGTGGGGGGATGCACTGTGGGTTTGGGATACAAAATCTATAAAATTGACTTGTGATGATTTATGTACACCTATAGTTGAAATAAACTCCATTAAGAAAAAAAAAAAAAAAAAAGAATTGCTTCTGCAGGCTCCCAAATGACATCTGTGCCCTGAGTTCTTCATAGAGTCTATTACCGCCTAGTCTGCTGAAATTCCATGAAGTGTCTGTCCCTCACAATCAATCCCATCCCATTATGCCCTTTATTCCTGTTCACAACAATCACTTCACCTGCCAGGGTCATGCCCATACAGTTCTGATCCAAATTTTATTCACAAACTCATGCACCTGACCTCTGGAATATATAATCTGTCTCCAGTAAAGCCCCTCCTACCCTAAACTTCTCTTATAGACAGAGCCTGGAGGTGAGAGAGGTGTCTTCTTTGTTCCCTATTGACTTCCCAGATCATTCTTTTCCTTTTCTTCCTAAAACCTCTGGCTCCCTGAAGTATCATATTATATTCCCAACACCCTATACCCCTGCAATTGTCTGCTGACCTCTGGGTCACTCCTCATCCTTTGATGATTTTATATTCCCTCTATCTTCCTCTCATACACACAAACACACAAGCTGGGGATTTTACTATTTATGTAGATGATCATTCCAGTCCTAGAGTCATACTGCTCACATCTTCTCCTCCAGTGACCACATCCTTCACCTTATTTCAGCCTCCCCTCCATTGCCTTACCCTCTAGACCTCATCATCACCAATCCAAGCATCCCATCTCTGACAAAAATGTCTTATCTTTGTGGATTACTCCCTCAAGAGCTTCAAATCCATTAATTCATACACCTCCCAATGCCTCCAATCTATTGCACATTCTTCTATAGATAAAATCTCTAAAGAGTTCATACTCTTTCTACACTTCTTTTTCCTCCAGTTCTAGCTTAGACCATGCCAATCAGGATTTCAAATCAGGAGAAGGGGGAAGGAGAGTCAAGGAGGAAGGAAAGGGGCAAAATAAAGCAGGGGTAAAGAAAGAAGAGAAGAGGAAAGGAAAGTCAGGTGATAAAGAGGAAGAGAAGGGGAAGGGAGATGCGGAAGAGAATGGGGAAAGGAGAATGCAGGGAAAAGGGAGAGAGAGAGACAGGGGCTTCACGGACCCATGCCCATGCACCTTTCCAGCTAGATGGCATGCACATCCTGGTCAAAGAGATCCAGAGAGGACAAAAGAGTGGATTATTGTTGAATATGCCAGCGGATGGGTGCATACACTCATTTTAATAGCTTACAGGTATTATCCTCTAAGCATCAGGCATTGTACAAAAACCAAAACCAACTCATACAAAAGAAAAAAGTTCAGTTTGCTCTTAGATATCATTCCTACAACTAAAAACCAGAACACAACACAGCAATCTCTAAGTGTTTTTGAACAAAATCATCTGGGACTCAAGAACTTTGTTGGGCTCTGTGCAAGATGACCTTTTGTTTCTTTTACTTTTATGCATTTACCAATTTTTCATACAAAGCATGTAGTTATTTATGATGAAAGCTGAACTTCAAAGGAAGTGGACGTAAAATATTCAGAGCATATTCAATTAAAGTCATGGCTTGACAGAATCTACTCTGAAGGAACCCTTCAAGTTATATTAGTTGGCAGAACATAAATATTAGATGTATGAAAGACATATTTAGGATTGATTACTCCTCAGAGAAAATTTAGGTAGAGCTTAAACCATAAACCTTAGCCTTTCAATCACCAGCACGGTTTGGACTAAAGTCAACTATTAATGATAAATGAATACAATGATTTTTGCCTTCCACATGTTGATTTTTATTGAGTGTGTCCACCATGCAAGTAGACTCTTTATTGAGTATGTCCGTCAAGCATGCAGAGATATTTTGCCTTCCATATTTTGACTTTTCTGGAGGGTGCTCATCAAGTGTGGCAGAATGCTAAGTGCCAGGTAGGATAACAAAATGACTAAGATGAATTACTATGACCAGGATATATAAAATCTGGAAAATCATATTAAACAAATGCTTTCCAATCCAATAAACTGCTCAAATGACTCCAGCTTTCCAACTTGAGACAAAATGAACTTGCAGCATCTCTCAGGAGAACTGATAGTAAATTAGAGCTGGTGTTTCACACAGATGCAAATTATATTGCTTCTTAAATGTTGGTTTTAATAAAGTTTCATTGCTCCTCAGGGAAAACAAAGCATATGTAATAATTACTATTTAGTTCTTAAACATTTTATCTTATTTTCCAACTAAGACTGATCATTTTTTATTATTTTTGATAGGAATATGCTTATTTACTTTCAACTTTAAAATATTTTTATTTCAATAAACTGAAAAATTCTGCAATAAATTTTGGGCTTACATTCATGTTAAAGCAAGCCTTACATATTTATTTAGTCTTTTTAGAAAATAGTGATTTAGTCTTCTAAGAGAACAGTATACTAGCTAGCAATGTGACAGCTTGCTCTGGTTCTCATGTGAAAGACATTGTATTTTTCCTCAGACTCACACTTCCTGTCAAACTCCCAATTGTGACAGCATCAGTACTGAACATGAAATAAATCTGATGTTAAAGGTAGGTTTCTCACTGTTGCTTGAACCTTTTTCTCAGGAAAAAAACCATCACAAAATTTACTTTATTGTGATATTGTGGTCTAGTGGTTCTCACTGAGAAACCACTAAGGAATCCTTACCAGTTTAGGAAAAAAATGCATAATTCAGATAAAATTCAAAGTGTGGGAGTTCCTACCCTGGCTCAGTGGAAACGAATCTGACTAGCATCCACGAGGATGAAGGTTCGATCCCTGGCCTTGCTCAGTGGGTTAAGGATCCGGCATTGCCATGAGCTCTGATGTAGGTCGCAGACATGGGCTCAGGGTGTTACTGTGGCTGTGGCACAGGTCAGCAGCTGTAGCTCTGATTTGACCCCTAGCCTGGGAAACTCCATATGCCATGGGTGCAGCCCTGAAAAATAAAAAAAGACCAAAAATAAAAAAAAAAAACCTCCCCGGCCAAAACAAAAAAAAAGCAAAGTGTGTAAGTGCTTTATGAAGATTGGAGGAATAAGAATCAAGCTTGGATGGGACTGGAATATACACAGTACTATATACAAAATCAGTTGGTATAAAGGACCTATTATACAGCTCAGGGAAATCCATTCAATCTATCTGTGATAGGCTATATGGGGAGATAATCTGAAAAAAAGAATGGATATATATATATACACACATATACATATACATATATACATATATATATATGTATATATGTATATGCATGGCTGGTTCACTTCGCTGTACTCCTGAAACTAACATAAGACTGTAAGTCATCTATACTCCAATAAAATTTATTAAAAAAGAATCAAACCTACTAATTAATACTACAAAACATTCATGATGTAACATGAAATTTGTAAGAGGTTTTATATATTACTCTGTTTTTTTATTTCCGCCTTACTTTTAGATTTTTAAGAAAAAGAAATAACTGAAATTATCCTTTGTCCTCATAATTAAGTTTAAATTAGATCTGTAAAATGCTACTTTCTCCTTAGTACTCATCCTGAAACAGAAGTGAATCCCCACACAGCTGCCATATTTCACTGCATCCCAAAGGCCCCAACTGTAAGGCACATTATTTTATATGCTGCTAACAATGTAACAATAATACCTGTGAAAGGATTGAATGCCAGAGATGTTAAGGTACCTCTCAGTTTGGGGATATTAAAATGTGGGGGGAGAAGTGTTTTACAATTAATGAATTATGGTATATGTTTCATAGACCAATATCCCAAGGACAGGCATACCTTGGAGATATTGCAGGCTTATTTCCAGACCATGCAGTAAAACAAGTCACATATTTTTTTCTTTTCGGTTTCCCAGTGCATATAAAGGTTATGGTTACAATCCCGCAGTCTATTAAATGTGCAAATTAGCATTATTCTAAAAACAATATACATCCATTGATTAAACATACTTTATTGGTAAAATATGCTAACCATTATCTGACAACTCAGGGTTGCCACAAACCTCCAATTTGTTAAAAAAAAAAAAAGCAATATCAGCAAAGCAAAATAAAGCAAAGCATAATAAGATGAGGTATGCCTGTAACTAAATCTATGAATGAAGAGCTAGAGGAAATGCCTAAGTATCTTCATTCAGGACAACTTTGTTCACTGGAAATTCAGGGAGTAGCTTTGTGGGTGAAATTGAAGGGATCTTAGGAAAATAAATATCCTGGAGCATTGCTCTTACTTTAATTAAAGTTATTTTATTTATTTTATGCAAACTGCATAAAAGACAAGCCTACTTTTTAAAAATGGGACTGCATAATAGGAAATGACACAAGCGGACCATCAATGTATTTGTTTGTCACCATATATACCCTTATGTGCATTTGCTAAATTAAATTTTCACCTGGTTTATATTGTAACAAGTCGGTTAAGCTGGAAAATGCTGTCAGAATCCCCTTATTGTGGGCCAATTTGGGGTTAGTCAAAAGAAGAACCTGCTCTTGATTTTGGAAAGCAGAAAAGCAGCGGTCATCGCTGGCAGATTCCATGATGGATCAATGCAGACACGCCTAGCGGGTTCCAGCCTGACTTTGCTCGCCTCCATCCCACAGCCCGATGGCTGACCCTGTTGACTGAAGGCAGTCCCCCAAGGTCACAGCTGAGTTTCTGACTGCCGAGCATCAGGGCGTGGTTACAGAGTGATGAAGCTTCTCTGAGACTTCACAACGCGTTTCTCCCCTGTGGTTCCATTTCAGCAGCTGGGTGAGCTTGGATTCTCAGACGGAGGTGGTAGTAACTCCTCAGATGCTCTAATTTCTCTTCTAGATCTTCTCCTTCCCACCTCCTTCTAAAATTGTGTAAGGTCTTATTCTTAAAATAAGTTATTTACCCAAAAATACAGATGACGTCCTGTACAATTCCCCGTGCTTCCTGACTCACCTGACACCCAGGGCACAAGGGTGAGGGCAGGACAGGTCTGTGGACGCACAAATGGAAGAGGTTAGAGGTCATCCTATCCAAGTTGAGGAGGCTGGAGACAGGGAAGGCTTATATGTGGGGACCAAAGGTGAGGTGATTGGACAAACAAGGCTGTCACTTGCAAAGGGATGGCTTCCTGAGAGCGCACAGCCATTTCTTATGGCTTTAGTGTAGGATGTGAAGCTCAGGATGGAGACTGTACAGAGTAGAGAGTCAGACTTTATCCTAAAGGGATTGTCTGCCTTATCCTAAAGGGATTTCTCTTGTTTGGAAGGCAAGTACGAAGTTGAAATGTCATGTTTTCCACCTTCTGCCACAAGGTATTTGGAAGAAGAGGTAGAGACTTTACATAGAACTTAAAACTCTGTGACTTGACAGGAATATATTTAAGAGGGTCCTCTAATTTTTTTCAATAATAGGCTTTTTAGCATTTGAGACTGAAAATGTTTTTGTGTTGCTTTCCCACATATACAAGAACTTGTCAGGCTTTATAAATCTAGGGTCTAATTATTTTTTCAAAATCCTGGAAACGTACTCATCTTCTCATATTTAGAATGGCTAATACTGGACTCAAGGTGAGTCTGACTCCTTTTCCTTTATAGGTAATGTTATTATTTCTAACTGTGAAACAGGCATAATTTCCTAATTTTTCCAGGGCTTTCAGAAGTTTCACTAAGATTATTTCCAGACACGGTCTGTTTTCAGTAATTTTTTTTTTTCTGGCACTCAGTAAGTGATTCTAAACTGAGTATCAAAGATTTCGGTCATGTATATTTTCAAGATTTCAGCTTGCAGATGTAGTCTTTGATCTTCTATTAGTTCTTTTCCTCCATTCCACTCTCTCTCTGGATTCCTAATCTGAGAAGAGCCTATTTCCTGTAATTACTCTTATGTCACTTTCTTCTATCATTTAAAAAAAAATCTTTAAAATGTTGCTCTACTTTCAAAAGAATTTCTTGAGTCAATTTTCTGACTTCAGACTTACTTAACTATGTCTACTCATTGGGTTAGGAATCTTTTACTTTTCCTTAAGAAATCTTTCGGCTCTCAGATTTCTCCCATTTCTTGGAGTCCTGGTCTTATTTTACCACTGTGATTGCCTTTGAATCTCAGTGATTCCATTTTTTTCACTTTTTTCTTTTAGGTCTCCTTTGTTAAATTTGCTAATTCCTTCTCTTTTTGTAAACAGTTTGGATTGGAATTTGACTTAAGCAAATTCATATTCATAGATGGGTTCAGTATTGGCAGCTGATGAATACAGTGAATGTCTCCTGGGGTTCCCAAATGACCTTGAAGTTGTGAGTAGGCTAGCTTCCCTTTGGGTGTGGCAGCCAAGAGAAGACTCAAAGACCGAACTTCTTACCCTACTTCAGTGAGCTGGGTGATGTAGGGTCTCAGAGCAGTCAAATATTCTGCAAAATGTATTGCCAAAGGACGCCTAGGGGATGTAGCATGGGTAAGGTTGCCAGATACAGCATAAAAACAAAGAAATGAGGATATCCAGTTAAATGTGAATTTCAGAAAAGCAACAATTTTTTTTTGTGTTAAGTCCCAAGTCTTGTATGGAACTTCCTTATGTTAAACAGTTATCTGCTGTTTATCTAAAATTTGAATCGAAGTGGGTATCATTTGGCAGTGGTGGGGGTGGGGAAACTGTATTCAGAAGCATCATGGGCAAGGATTTTCAAGCTTTGGTTTGCTCCCCCTTTTCTTAGATGATCTTCTCTTTTGATACAACCTGGAAAAACCTGAACAAGTTGGTCAAGCCATAGTTCTAAGAGGTGGGAAGGCAGATCTTAGAGATGGCAAGAGTGGAGGTGAGTTAAGGTACTATCAATTTTGTTCGATTGTTTTCTATATCTAGTGTAGGAACCTTGGGTTCTAACCTTGGCCTGATGAGGCCCTATGGGATCTCACTTAAGTAAATTCTCTCTTTCTATAGCATGTTATCTACTCAGAGTGAAGGCTGGGGATGTATAAGTTGGCAAACTGCTCCTGTCACAGGATACTGGTGTGGTTCCCTGAGTCTTACCATCAAAGTAGACATCAGAGCCCTACAGTGACATTCCCAAACTCTCCCTGGACCCTGTCTCGGCTGCTTCAAGTCTGAGGTTTAGAGTAACCTGTCCTTTTCCTTCCCAGGCAGGCCCTTCCTTTGCTCATTCATAAAAGAAACACAAAGGATAGGGTTTACGATGATGTGGCCAATTGAACTTAGTCGTTCTGACTTTAAACTTCCTATAATTTTTCCTCTTTCTGTGGTCTGTGGTCCATGAAATCAAAAGAAGCAAAGAATTTACTAGTCCATTAGAGTTTAAGTCAAGGAAATCAAGCAAGAGAATAAACAATACGAACTGGCAGTCTGCATACCTCTGCAGGAGCTCTCAGAACTGGACCACAAACCGTTGGGTAGACACAAGAAGATGCTGCTTCCCACGAGGTCAAACCCAGGGTGACATCGGACCCCACAGGCTGCATTGAAGTGGTTGTTGCACATATTCTGGATAAAGTAACCGTTTTCAGGAGGCTTCAGGGCAGGGCAGTGGACAACTAACATTTAGAAAAAGAAATTACAAAGCAAAGTTAACCTCTGTCTTTGAAGAAGCCTCCCCCTCCCCTTTTTTCTGTTTAAGAGGCCATTTTATACATAGAGCTAAATTACCTACAGCATTCCCATTGATTGCATATGAATTTCTAAATGCATATTTAGAAGAACACTTACAACTCATACTTACCGGTAGGTATTCATTTCCAATTGAATTTAAAAACATACTAAATGTTTTTGTCTTTCTTCCCTTTTTTTTTTCAAAAAAAAATGGCACATGGAAGTTCCCAGGCTAGGGGTCAAATCAGAGCCATAGCTGCAGGCCTATACCATGACTACAGTAACGCAGGATCTGAGCGGCATCTGCGACTTACATTGCAGCTTGCAGTAATGCAGGATCCTTAACCCATGAGTAAGGCCAGGGATCGAACCTGTATCCTCATGGATACTAGTTGGATTCTTATCCGCTGATCCACAACAGGAACTCCTAACGATTACTTTTTAAACCTTAAATTGTTTGATCTTGCTATCTATGTGGATACGAGATTTTGTAGTGCTTGACCTTCATTTATCATTAGCTATTTCCTTCTCAATTAAAGTAGCAGAAAATAAAGAACAAACAAGGTCAGCAAAGCATGTCTGCCACAAACCCCAAGAACCACTGCTTCCTGTACATGTTATTGGCTAACTGAAGATTTTTAATTTTTTGTATGAATTATATCAACACATCTTACTTATAAAAATATTTTCTTTAAATGGATTTAACCATCGCCAGGGCCCAAACCAGATCATTTGCTCCTGAAATTTGTTGTTAAATTTGTGACTTCTCTCTCTTGGATTCATTTTTTGATCTTTTCCAATATTAGATCTTTCTGTTTTCATAGTTATATCACTTCTGGAGCCTCAGATCCCCTTTTTCTAAAGTGAGATCTGAATATATTCAGTGATAAGAAATGCTACATAGTAAAAGCAAGGAATCTCCCCCAAATATGATTAGAGAAAGGACTATTAAAGATCATATCCAATGAACTAGGTAAAAATACCAAGCATCACATCCCTGAAAGAGATCAGCTTTTATATTTTCTGTCTGCCAGTGGTGGTGGGCTATTTACCTTCACAGGTCTGCCCGGATGCTCGGTAGCCCTCCTTGCAGACACAGTCCTCAGGGGACGTACTTCCAGGTGGAGAAGTGTGATTTTCATCAGGACATGGAAGGCATGTGCTTATTCCTCCCGGTGAACCTTCTGGCTTGTAGGTCCCTGATGGGCAGGCTGTGGGCAAGTGAGGGAAGTCCATTTTATGTAGTATGTCAATGGCCAGTTAACAACATTTTGGAAACAAATTAGGGGATGGGGAATCCCAAACAATAGCTTATCATAGAAATAATTGCATAATTCAAGCAAGGAGAGAAACCAAGATTTTTTTTTTAAAGAATGATGGTAGATTGCTAGCTGCAGGTAATGAAGTGGCCTCTTTGATGTCACACAACAAATTATACAATTTCAACACATCACAGCCTGATACAGCAGAGCTTATTTGTGGAAAAAAACTCAAAATAGCAGCATACAGACGTTAAGGAGCTTTAAAAAAATCAGTGATACTCAATGCATAAAAAAAATCTTGATAAGGACAGTATGCTACATAATCTGTCACCCCCTCAACCTGTGCAGCTGCACCTCCCCCACTGTGCCAACACTCACTCCCAGCAGAAGAGAATAACTGTAGATATACAAAAAGCACTGAGGCCTTTGTTTCTGCGCAGAGCACTGGACAAAGGAGGAGAAGAAAGCGAACGGCTTGAGGGAAATGATCCTACTGTTGGGAAATAGGCCCTTTGAAGAAAAAAGAATCGTTGACCCTGCTTTTCCCAGACTCAAGAAAAAAAAAAAAAGATGAAAAGCAGAATTTAATTGACTTTGCTTCATATCTTCCCTCTGTACTGACAAAGTGACTTTGAATCTGAACTTACTCTCTCTGGAGTTACACATCTGTAAAATAACTCACAATTAAGAATTCAATAATAGAGAAATTGTGGAATAAAGGGACTTGCAGTACTTACTTAAGACAAATAAATGTAGCATAGTCAAGTATGTATTAGATTATCGAAAAAACAGTAGCAACTAGGTAATGTGCACTTATGTGAGGCTATTTTATACAAATTATCTCATTTAATCCTCACAGTATTAAGTAATGTTAGTAGTTATTAGTATTTTTATTAATAAGTACATTACTATAGTGTCCATTTTAAAGAGAAAATGGAGGCTGAGGGTAATCTGACGATTTGACTCAAGTTACCCAGTTACTAGGTGATAGAGCTAGAAATTTTTTTAGTACTTAACATTAGTTTATTACATTTTTATGATGAAAATTCAAAATCACATTCAACCTGTTCATAATTAGCAAGTCAAATACTTTCAAATGGTGGTACATTCTATTCCTCTTCCTCTTGTCATTTATTTATGACCTGTTTCCAGGTAGATAAGCTCCAGCTTATTTATCTCTTTAAAGACTTTCTTTTAAGGCTTACAACAAAACTGAGATGAAGATTATGGCTAGAATTTTAAAGCAAATATTTACATGGCACTCACTCTGTCCCAGGGACTGTTCTACATATTTTATTAATACTATCTTTTTAATCTCTTTAAAAACCTACGAAGTGACTAATATCATTATCTCATGTTAAAGATGAGAAAACTAAGGCACTAAGAGATTAAATAACTCGCCAAAGTTACACAGTGAGTAAATGACAGAGCTGGTATTCAAACCCAGATAATTTCTATCCAGAAGCTACACTTTTTACTACACATGTGCTATGTCCAAACCTGGGTTTTCTGGACACAAAAGTCCTTGTTTCAACTGCTATAATATACTAAAAACAGAAACAATCATTATTGAGAGAAAAGACACAGAAATATAATGTAATTTTTAGAAGAAAATAATCAAGCTTCTAACATTAGTGATTATATTTAAAAACAGAAGGCAATATGTTCCCACGTATATGGCAGAAAATTCTAGAACTTGATAAATTTGTAGCTATTTAAGAATGAGAGAAACATTTTAAAAATAGTTATAATGATGTGTGACTTATGAAAAATGCTTCAGCAGGAAAAAAGGGAACACTACTTCAAAGAATCATAGTATTAAATATTGAATTATTAATTATTCATATTACTGAATAGTCTTTTCTATTAAAAAGTTCAGTAAATATTTGCACAAATCTTCAAGAATACACAAAACAACACCGTCTCCTTTAAACAGAAGTCAGCAGCTGTAGGAGAAAATGATTAAGATAAACACACAGATGGAAAAGAAAACAAACTGTAGCAGCAAAATTAAAATTGTCATTGGAGGCAATAAAAAGAAGCCATAAAATTCTAGAACAACAGAACTGAGTAGACCCTGGAGAAATAAAGTTGTGATAATATATTTCTTACTTGAAGTTTTAGTGCAATAAATACTCATTAAGTTCCAGGCAAAATTAATAAAAAGTGATTCACACACAGAATAAAGGAAAAGTATTATAAGCATCTAGGAAAGTAAAGAAAAATAATGGGGGGAGTTCCCATTGTGGCTCAGTGGTTAAAGAATACGACTAGGAACCATGAGGTTGCGGGTTCGATCCCTGGCCTTGCTCAGCGGGTTAAGGATCCGGCATTGCTGTGAGCTGTGGCGTAGGTTGCAGATGCGGCTCGGATCCCGCATTGCTGTGGCTGTGACGAAGGCCGGCAGCTACAGCTCCTGTTAGACCCCTAGCCTGGGAACCTCCATATGCTGCGGGTGCGGCTCTACATAAAGGCAAAAAGACAGAAAAAAAAAGAAAAAAGAAAAATAATGGGGAACATCAGACTGATATTTCATTTCTCCTGTGCAAAAACAAATGCTATGAAAAAGAATGAAATAATATATACAGCTATGAGGGAAAATATCATGAATCCCAAATTCTATTATCTGGACAAACTATTGATAAATATGAGGGAAGAAAAAACATTTGAGAATGTTCATGGCTTCATGGATATAAAGATGTATTTCACAGATAGAGAGGAAAGCAAAGTACTCAAGTATGAGAAAAAATGGTATTTAATAAATTGCTTGAGATTAAGATAACAGCAGAACATGTAGTATACTGCTAAATATCTTGCTAAAATATTGTGAAAATGAAAACAAATATCAAATAAAGCCTCTTCTTAAAAGGAAAGACATTATGGAAGAAGGAAAATAATAATCTTTCTATATTATAAAGAAGAAAGATTTAAAATCTAGGAAAAACTGAGGGATGACTGGGAAGAGGAAAAGGTGAAGTCTTCATTTCTTTTCAGATACATAAATATGATAAAAACAAAGGAAAAACATAGGTTCAAACTTGTACACAAAAATACACATAACTATGAATAGAAAAGGAATGAACAACCTTCATATCAGTGGAGGAGAAAAACCCCAAATAAAAAGACAGAAAAAAAACCCAAATAACAAAGACAGGGCAAGAAAATAAATAGCAAAATGTATTAATAACAAAATGTAATCAACTAAGATAATATAAATAAAACCAAACCTATCAATCATCATCAATAATACTAATGTGTTCATTCAACCCTGTTGATAAGACATAAACCTAAAACAAGCCAGACATACAGGTTAAAAAGAATTGAATATACGAAGATATGTTACATATTTTAAAAAATCTTCAAGAAGCAAATTACTACACTGAGAAATAAAAACTTCATAGATAAAGAGCTTTATATAATACATGAAAAAGATAAGACTACTTACTAGAAAAGTTGACAAAGAACAAGAACTGGAAATTTAAGAAAAAATGAAAATGACCAAGATCATAGGATAAACTAACCTCACTAATAACTAAGAAATGCCAACTGATGACTGCCTTTGAATTTGGCAAAAATGTCAAAGGATGTTAATACCCTTTGTTGGCAGGCATGGGGGCAAACAGGTTCTGCTATTCTGCAGAGTAACATGAGAGTAGACATCAAAAGTCTCAAAAGGAACTTGCCTTTGATATAGCATTTCATTGCTAAGAATTTGTCCATGTGAAAGTACATATTTTAACCTATACATTTAAGTATGTATAATTATCGTTTATTATTACACAGCATTGGAGACAACACAAATGTCAAGAGATGGGGGTTTGTTAAATTCTTATGACATCCATCCAATAAAATATTAGTCATAAAAATACAATTACTGACAGACAAATATGGCCAAAATCACATGAAAAGATGATCAACATAATTATCAGAAAAATGAAAATCAAAACTAAAACGAGGTATCATCTCACACCAGTCAGAATGGCCATCATCAAAAAGTCTATAAATAACAAACACTGGAGAGCGTGTAGAGAAAAGAGAACCCTCCTACACTGTTGGTGGGAATATAAATTGGTATTGCCACTATGAAGAATGGTCTGGAGATTTCTTAAAAATTAAATATAGAACTACCATATGATCCAGTAATTCCACTTCTGGGCATATATCTGGGAGAAAACTGTAAGTTGAAAAGATACATTTAGCCCAGTGTTCACTGCATCATTATGTACAATAGCCGAAACATGGAAGATACCTAAATATCCAAGAACAGAGGACTGAAAAAAGAAGATATGGTATGTAAATACAATGGAATATTAGCCATAAGAAAGAATGAAATGATGCCATTTGCAGCAACGTGGATGGAGCTAGAGGTTATCATAATAAGTGAAGTGAGAGAAAGGTGAATATTATGTGAGATCTAATATGTGGAATCTAATTAAAAAATGACACAAAAGAACTTATTCATGAAATAGAAACAGCATCAAAGATTTCAAAATCAAACTTATGGTTACCAAAGGGGAAAGGCTGGGTGGAGGGACAAAATGGGAGGTTGGGACTGACATATACACACCACTACATATGGAAGGGATAAGTAACAAGGACCTCCTATAAAGTATAGGGAAATCTACTCAATGCTCTGAGGTGACCTATATAGGAAAAGAATCTGAAAAGGAACGTATATGCATAACTGATTCACCTGAAACACAACACTGTAAGTCAACTCTACTCAATTTTTTTTTTAAAAAACACAATTCTTGATGTGGAAAAGTCAAATTGTGTAGCTAAGAATAAAAAAAGCATGTGTCAAACACTATATGTATTATATTTACTTCTGACTAATAAATGTATGAATGACACTTGAAAGAATGATCTAGAAGGTTAAGTATACATGGTGTATAGTCAGGGTAAAATTATGAGGCTTCCAGGTTTATTTTTGCTGATCTATATTTTCCTGTTTTGTCACACTGAATAGGTGTTGTGTGAAAATAATTAAAAGTAAATAAAAATTATATATAAGAAAGTCATTGTCTCAAATGTTATGTTTCATTTCACAGTTACTGGTTCTCTGATCTCAGAGATCACTTTGAATCCTCCTCCCTCCATCTCCTTCAATATACAAATAAAAAGCATGTTGTTTGGATTTTACTCCTTAAAAATCCTCTGCATTTCACCCATCTCTGCTCCTATCTTGGATCAGAACTCATCATCTCCTTCCAGGTTTTTTCAAAGTCCTTTTACTGGTCCTTCAGCCTTTATTTCTCATCAATCCATCTTAGATGTAATTGCCTGAACATTTTTCTAAAATATGAATTTAATTAAGTCACTTTCTACCTAAAAACTACATGAAGAGTATCTTCAGTAAGCGGTGCTGGGAAAGTCAGAGCATTGCATGTAAATCAATGAAGTCAGAAAACACCCTCACACCAGACACAAAAATTAACTCAAAATGGCTTTAAGACTTAAATATAAGACAAGATACCGTAACACTGGAAGAGAACATAGGCAAAACATTCTCTGACATAAATCATATCAATGTTTTCTAAAGTCGGTCACCCAAGGCAATAGAAATAAAAGTAAAGCAAAAATAAACAAATGGGACTGAATCAAACCTAGAAGCTTTTGAACAGCAAAGGAAACAAAAAAAAAAAGAAAGAAAGAAAAAAGAAAAGACAACCTACAGACTGGGAGAAAATATTTGGAAATGATTCAATAGTAGGACACAATTTCCAAAATATACAAAAAGCACATACAATTCAATAACAAAAAACCCAAACAACCCACCAATTGAGAATGAGCAGACAACCTATGTAGATATTTCTCCAAAGAACATATAGATAGCCAATAGGCACATGAAAGGATGTTTATCATCAGTAATTATTAGAGAAATGCAAATCAAAACTACAATGAGGTATACCTCGCATGGGTCAGAATGGCCATAATGACAAAGTCTACAAATAATAAATGTTGGAGAGGGTGTGGAGTCTAGGGAACCTTCTTACACTGTTGGTAGTAATGCAATTTGGTGCAACCGTTATGGAAAACAGTATGGAGGTTCCTCAAAAAAACTAAAAATAGAGATGCCATATGATCCAGCTATCCCACTCCGAGGCATCGGTCCAGAGAAGATTCTATTTGGAAAAGATACTTGCACTCCTACATGTTCATAGAAGTACTATTCACAATAGCCAAGATATGGAAGAAACCTAAATGTCCCTCAACAGATGAATGGATAAAGAAGATGTATATATACACAATGGAATAATACTCAGACATAAAACAATGAAATGCCATTTGCAGCCACATGGATAGACCTAGAGATGATCATATTAAGTGAAGTCAAAAAGAGAAAGACAAATACATATGATATCACTTATATGTGGAATTTAAAATAGGACACAAATCAACACGTCTATGAAACAAAAATAGATTCACAGATGTAGTGAACAGACTTGTGGTTACCAAGGTGGGAAGGAGTGGAGTTTGAGATTAACAGAGGCAAACTATCATATATAGGATGGATAAAAAAGAAGGTACTACTGTACAGCACAGGGAACCATATTCAATATCCTTTGATAAACCATAATGGAAAAGAATATGAAAACTAATATATTTTGAGACATTTTGCTGTACAACAGAAATTAATACACCATTGTAAATTAATTACACTTCAATAAAAATTTTTTAAATATAAATAAATTTTAAAAAAATAACCTGCACCGACAGGATGAGGCCCTCTCTTTTTACTCTGATCCACAAAGATATTGTCGATCTGTCTGTAACCTCCCAGCCTGTCTGCTACAATGAACCAGTGAATTCTATATACTAATTGGAAGCTGCTTCAGAATCAAGTAGAGACTGTTTTTGCCCCACACCTCCCTGACCTCAATCTGCTAGACTTAGGGAGTTTATCCAATTTCCTTAATTCCTCTGACTTGGTTTCTTTGCATACAATATTAGTAGTACTTCCCTTATAAATTGTTGTTAGGATTAATTGAAATAATGTGAGTAAAGCAACAATGCCAGACATGTAATTGGCATTCAGTACACATTAGAATCATGCCCCCAACCCTTAATTTTCTCAGTGATACAAGAGATGATTATACTTCTTTTACAGGATTATTGTGCCCAGTAGATGCTCTGGCGCTTGGAAAATGGCATCTGCCTCTTTTTCCCTTTCCTGTCTTCCACTTAACTTCTGCCTCTGCACATGCTTTCCTTCCTCCAAGTGAACCTCCAGAATCCTTCAAGACTCATTCTTCAGAGCTCCTCCAACTTTTTCAGATGGATTTTGTGCCTTCATTTCTGTGTCCCAGAGCACATTACCCTCACCTCTGCTCTGACATGCATCACACTTGCGCACTTGTTCCCTCATGGGGAACATGCTCTTGTAAGTTCAGAGAGTCTTCCAGTCACCTGACCCAGCCATTGCCCATCCCAGTGCCTGGGCCAGCAGTTGCTCAAAGGACGACAAGATAAAACATGCTCTATCAGAAAGTTAGCGTGGAGTAAGGATCAAAGTCAGAGGGACTAACAACAGGGCCAGGTGAATGGACATCAGACTAAGATTCAAAATAATTGAGCAGCTCTCTTGGTTCCTCCTAACAAGCTATGGGATCATAGGCATGTGACTTCTTTTTTCTTTGCCTATAAAATATAGAAGTTACAAATGATGATGGCTATGACCTTTCCAAGGGTAATACTTGATAATTCTATAAACAGAAAAATACTAAAAGATTAAAGAAACTTTTCCTATGAGCATATTTTAGCTGTAGATATCATAATTTATTTAAAAATAATATTACATAAAAGGGAATTAATCTTACACTATTACTCTCCAAAACTTTTTGAGTAATCAAGAGTTTTACAACACTTGAGAACAGCATTTTGGATAAAAATATCCAAAAGTACATTTGGAAATGTATTGTGAAATTCAAAATGGTAATAGAAAACAGACTTCAGGAGAACTATTTAAAGGCATTGCACAACTCTAGCGGGAGAGGTGTAATCAACTTCTTTGATTCCCAAGGGGGAAAATTCCTCATCTCAAACCACGCACAAGTTGAAAAGACAAAAGTAACTGTGGTTTGAACAAACTCCACAAGCGATGGTAAAGAGTACAATTTTTTTCTTTATAATGTGAAATGATTCCCTTCCTGGAAATGCACCAAATATTATTTCTTAATTGCTCTTTTTGCTGTTGTTAAAATGAGTACTTTTTCTTTTCAAAAACATTTTAGCAGTTATCAGCTACTATTACTGGAAGGGTGATTCTTGAAGCTACCATGTTGTGCTAGTAACATGAGATTTTTTTTCAGTTGCCAACATAATTTTTTGACTGAAATATGAACCAGTTTGGAATTTATAATATACAAGGTCTCCTTCTCTAAATATCAATCCTTTGAAAGATGACTTCAGTTAACAATATTTATTATACAGTAATTTACACTTTACAAAATTCCTTCTTATAATCTGACATTAATTTTTTAAAAATATCTATACATATTAAGAGCTTCTGTCCTCTGCACAAGTCACCTTTAAGGTTAATAAATCTCTTAAAGAATATAGTTTTGAGTCAGTTGCATCAGCTGCATTCAGGCTGTGAATGACACACAATTCCAAGGATGCCCATGCAGGTGGATGATGATGATACCCAGGAATTGTACAAATCAAAAGCCCTAGTTTCTGCTATATCTAGGTAAGGCATCAAGCAAGTTATCTGGGCCCCCAGAGGAAGGATCTTTATTATTACAGTATCATGTTTCTTCTCAAATGTATAGATTCATTCTGAATAAGGAACCTGTTCCTATTAAGAGTTGTGCTAAGATTTTGAGCAGAGGGACACACTGCACTGGAAGAGAACAAGCTTTCCCCAGGCTGAGCAATACTTGTCACAAATACAAGGACGTAGGCATATGTTCAAGGGACTTTCTTTCTACTAAATTGCCAAAATCCTTTCTATTTTCATCAAGGAATTAGATGAGGAGACTTTTAAATGCCTTGGATTCTGCATATCTGAATCTGTGTAAAATGAATTTGCATTCTGCCAGTCTCCATGGGATTAGTCAGCTGATTTGGCTGGAATACAAATTATTTGGACCAAATTGTGAATGTAGGCAACCATGTGGTACCATAGCAACAAATGGCACCCTAGCTGTGGGACACCAGGTTGCAAATGAAAACACCTGCTCAGACTAGAAAGGAGATTACTGATGGATTAGGATAAGTCTATCCAAAATGAGAAAAAAAAAAAACACCTTTCAAAAACTGTGTCCAAAAGAAGATGCATCAGTAAAGTGTCATATGTCAAGAATACATGTGCGTGCACATATACATACACAGACACATAGATTCACATATCTATAAATATATCATGCACAAGTACAACCTGGCTGAGTACAGCACACTTAGACAAAGTCTTTTTAGTTCAAAACTGCATATTCTTAATTGTTTTAAGATGTTTACTGTCTGGGTGAGAAATGTGAGATCATCCTGAATTTTATAATGAAAACTTCATGGGTAAGAATTTTTAGAAAAGGCCTCTAGCAATTGTAGGACTATCTGTAACTTTATTCTTTCTAAAATAGCTAATAACTCACAACTGTACAAACAGAAAAGTAAAATTTACATAAGTTAGACTACTCTGGTTTAACTATTCTTTTACTGTTTAACGTTTTCCTTTCCTCATCTACTATTACCTTGGTTCAATAAGAAACTTAAGGTCTTCAGAAATATGGATAATGTCAGCTGCTGTTTTCCATGCCCATTGTTGCAAAGGTAATTTAGGACCTTACAATTTTACGACTTGATCTTTAACTTCTACACATCCATTTCTTCATAGATTCAGTGATTTCTGAACACAGATGCCAAATTAATATTCCTATATCATGGCTCCCTCCATGCTACTTTCCTGCTCAAAAATCTTCAATGGCTTACAGCTGCCAGTTGACCAAAGGCCATCTCTGTAGCCTGGAATTCGAGTCCCAGCATAATCTAGTGCCTGCTCCTTACTTTTCTTAACCTGAATACCAGTTTTTCCATAGAAATGTAACCTATTTTCTCACCTATACAAGCTAACTTCAGTCTCTATCACAAGTCTGTACTTTCCATTACCCACAACGGTACCCATTTTCTAACTGTCCTAATACTATCGTCCAAATCCCCTCACCTCTATAACTAAGAGTGAACATGTTTGAACAGATATAGCATTTTTATATCACATACATCGCATCATTTTTATTTTGATTCAATCTCAGTTGCTTAGAACTAGATTCACCGTAATTCTTGGTTCATGGCACTCATTTTGAATTCTTTGCAGTAATTATAGCCCTATTTCATATTAAGTTACTTTAAGGCAATTACTATGATCATATCTTTTCAAGTACATAAAATATATTCAATAAATAGTTAAAGGAGTCAATGAACAGGTTTAAGTGACTTTCTTCTGCAGTTTCTGTAAAACCTGATTCAGAATGATCTGACCTGCCTGGCATTCATTCTGATGATCTGTGTGGTCTAGTCTGCTGCATCTTGAAGCAATCCACTCGTCTAGTCATTTTTTCCCTCCATATCCCCATATTAAAATGTTTGGATTATTTCCTGCATAATCTGTGTGTAAATAAAATTTGTGAGCCTTTCACTTTGGCAATTACAATGCTTTCAACACATTAAAGTTCACCATGTCACCACCTTTCTCCCATTTCACCCCTTAAAAGAGGGTGTGTGCAAAGGATCAAGTGAGAATCCCTGGATGGGAATTCTGCTAATTTCTACTGCCTGTGACACTGTCTGACCTTCTCTATGTTATGTAACCAACTGGATAACTGGTTTTTCTGTCATGATTCATGGGTGATCAAGTTTAGAGCCAAGTGGTTGTAAAACTAAAAAGTTATGACCCTCTGTAGGGATGGAAAGGGTATGACAGGTAATGAGATACTTGAGACAGGGAGAAGAATAAGAGCCTTGCCTGTAGTATTCAAGAGATGATTAGAATGGGATAAAGTACTACCTATCATATGTTATATGACAGCATACGAAAAAGATGTTATCCAGACCTGAAGCAGGGGTGGAGGGATCAGGTAAGCTTTATTGGTCAAAGTGATTTCAGTGGTAAGGCCAGAACCAAGCACAGTAGGGGGCTGGAGGTAGTGGAAACAGAGTGATGGCATTTAGAACAGAGGGAATTAACAGGCACAGACCCAGAGGCAAACGAGGGCAAAGCTGAAAATATGAGTTCACTCCGGCTGGAGGACAGATGGTTGGGGCTAGAAAAGTGAGTGCCAGGACCATCAGGGCTGGATAGGCTACTTTCAAAAGCTAGGAGAATAGTGACAATGTTTTAAGTAACGGTGTGTGAAAAGATCATTTTGCATGCCTTTTGGAGAATGATTTGGAAGGACAATAACATTTCATTCTCAAACACATGGAAACATTCACTCAGCCCCACATACTTCTATGCATAAGGATGATTTAAGAAATTTGAGCTATAGTTAATTAATGGGTTGTTTTGGCTTAATTGCTTTAATGCTTTTCCTCATAATCCTTTCTAAAATTGTTATCCTTTTTTCATTGGCCATTAACCACTTCTTCCCCATTTTCCCTTTGGTTACTTTTGGTTTTCTAGGAAAAAAAAGTCGTCATCAGGAATAGGATGTAAGGAAAACTGACATCACTAAGTTTCTACAAAGGTGACCCTAAAGACATAACATGTAAAGAACACTGCTGCTGGATTGATGCAATCATTGTGGAAACACCTGTCAACAGAGAAGAAATGATGCACGCGAAAAGCAGAGGAATCTGTTCCTAGGAAAATGGAGTAGAGGTATTTCCCCTTAGTCCTTCTGCTGAAGTTCAACTAAATACTCTAGATGTTATATATAAAATATATGTGAAATGACACTGATAAGAAGGCAGACCAGCTAGGAACCTCCAGGTTCAAAGAACAACATGGTAGGGAGTTCCTTGGGTTTCTTTTCCTTACATATTCCAGACTTAAATCTAAAGAAGCTGGAAACCCCAAAACACCCATGGGGATGAACAAAAAATTCCCCAAACAAGATAGTTAGCTTAGCCAAAGGATGAAGAAAAGGGCAGCCTAGCAAAGTTGAACACTTTTGGACAATAGCCAATCAACTGCTCTGCTCTAGCCAAACACCACAGAAAAACCTGTGTCCCATCCCCAGCTCTATCAGGCAGAGGCTAAGTGGGGAGCCTAGACTGCCATTCCTGCAAAGTTCTGGAAACAACTCTTCCAGAGTTGGTATCAGAGAATGCCAGAGAGATGGGTCTTTCATGCCAATGGACACGACAAGCTTGAGGATTATATCCCACTTCTATACCCACCTAGAAGTAACAAGGGGTCCCTCCCTGCCCCCATGGGAGTGGGGTCTCAGAGTAGGCTTAGTGGACAGTGAGGACTTGCACCACCACCAAGCAGTAAAGACTTTCCCTTCTACTAGTGTCAGTGGAGGTCACATGAGGGGAAATCATAGACCCCTAGGCCTTCCATCCAGGATGTATCAGTGGACAC
Source organism: Catagonus wagneri (assembly GCA_004024745.2). Lineage (NCBI taxonomy): Eukaryota > Metazoa > Chordata > Mammalia > Artiodactyla > Tayassuidae > Catagonus > Catagonus wagneri. The sequence continues at coordinate 22,101,531 of PVHT021183634.1, read as the reverse complement.
TTAGCAAAGAGCCTGAACTTCCATCTATGTTCAACAAATGAGGATCCGCTTCACACACACACATGCATACATACACATCTGTGATCAACAGGGAAAAATGAGGAACCTGATTTCTATGTTCACCTGGCAGGAAAAAGCCAATGTTCCTCATCTCTCATCCTCTGCTGGAGGAATGATTATATAAAATTCCTTCTTTTTTTTCTCACCCAGTAGACCTTTATTTTTTTAAGGAAGGAATTGTCTCCTGAACAAAGGAGAGGTCATCTTGGTCTCAGCTTTCTGAGTTTAACATTCTTGAAATGACAAAATTATAGAAATGGAGAACAGATAAGTGGTTTCAAGAGGTTAAAGTAGGGGCAGCCAGGGGTAGGAGGGAAGTGTTTGTGGTTCTCAAAAAAACATGTACTGGATCCTCATGCTGGTGGAACTGTCCTGAATCTTGCCTGTATCAATGTCAATATCCTGGTTGTGATCCTACACTATAGCTTGCCAAGATGCTACCATTGGGAAAAACTAGGACAATGATATAGAGGATCTCTCTGTATTAATTCTTAAAACTGCATGTGACAACATTATCTCAAAAGAAAACATGTAAAAAATTTAAAAAGCAAAAGGCAGAGAAGCAAAACTACAAGGTGCATCCAGAAATACCCAAGTTAGAGTAGCTTCATCTTGGAGCCTGGCCTATCTAGGTCTCTACAGAGGCACAGTTGACTGGAGGTCAAGGATATTTCTTTAAGTCTAACCATTGCTTTATACATGGATCAGAATATGATGAAGAGTGTGAGCATTAGATGACTAAAGAAGGGTATTCCTTCTGCATAAATTCATAAATTGACCCTCATTCATGTATCAGTTTCTACAAAATTTCACAGTCCCTCATGAGAGTCACATGTTTCTCTTTCAAATTATTCTTAGGGAAGATTTTTTTCTTATTATTGTTCTTTTGTTTGTTTCATTTTTGTCTATTTTAGGGCTGTACCCACAGCATATGGAAGTTCCCAGTATAGGGGTCGAATTGGAACTGTAGCTACCAGCCTACACCACAGCCATAGCAACACAGGATCTGAGCCATGTCTTCGACCTACACCACAGGCTCTTGGAAACACTGGATCCTTAACCCACTGAGCAAGGCCAGGGATCGAAATTGCACCCTCATGGACACTAGTCAGGTTCATCACTGCTGAGCCACAATGGGAACTCCTTTCTTATTATTGTAAATGGGATTTCATCGCATTTCAAAAACAATGTTTCTCTATAAAAATCCATTAATTTAGCAGTTGCCTTGTGGCTCAGCAGGTTAAGGATCTGACACTGTCATGCTGTGGCTCTTGTGGCTATACTAGCATGGGTTTGATCCCTGCCCTGGGAACTTCCACATGCTATGGGTCCAGTCAAAAAAAAAATACTGATTTAAAGTATTTATTTTGCCACCTTTCAAATCTATTAATTCTAGTGGTTTTCCATGGATCTCTTTGGATTGATTTTCTAGGTTAACAATATCATATGTTAATAATAAAACAGCTCTTTTTTATTTAAAGTATTAAATATTGATGGTGAAAAAGTGACCTCACCTTATAAATTTTTTATGGTTATGCCTTCACATACTTCACGTGTGTTCACATATAATGTGTATTTGATTACTTTTTTCTCATAACTTATTTTGTAGTTCATGACTTATTTTGATACAACTGTTTCCATATTTTGCCAAAATCTATAAATCAAGATTTTATGGAAAATTTCTCAATCACTAACATGATGTTACCTATGGTAATAATGGTTTGCCTTACATTTGTTACCTGATCGTTTAAATGGTAAAAATCCACCACATCCTAGAGCGCTGTCTTGACTGTGATACGAAGAAAAACATGATCCCAAACCATCCACCATCCATTCCTACAGATAGCTTTACACACACATATACACACTATACCACGGTTTTAGAGCTAAAGCTGGAAAATAATCTCAGGAACTAAGTAACATAAAAGAGATAAATGTGTGATAGCCACTTCTTATTGTTGAGCTCGGCCTTCCAGATGGCTCACTTTGATTTTAAGCCAGTGCTGCTAAGGGTCAGTACACTTGTTCACCTTCATTTCTCTAAAAAAGGAATGGAAAATTCCCAGGAAATTGGGAACCAAGCAGAGTTCCCATATGCTGTGTTCTACTATCTAAACACGCAATTTGCTTTACTTATTTACTCATTCATTCATATACTCACAATTTATTAATGATTACTCCAAGTCCCATGTCATGTAGCTGAGGTGATAAAGAGAGACAGGTAGACATACTCCTGCCCTAAAGGAATTCACAGATTATCAGAGATCATATACTCACAATTTATTAATGATTACTCCAAGTCCCATGTCATGTAGCAGAGGTGATAAAGAGAGACAGGTAGACATACTCCTGCCCTAAAGGAATTCACAGATTATCAGAGAAGAAAAAAAAACCTACCCCAAATGATGATACTATGCGGTTAACAGAAAAAAAAAAGATACAGAAAAAATAGATATTTGAGAGAACCAAATATCAGAGCAAGAAGCAAGAAGAAATGAAAGGGAAAGTTTCATAAGACAAGTGAGTTTGTTATGAATCCTGATCGGACTCTTAAGAACTGAACAGACAGATGAGATGTGGGATATTTTAGGCAAAGTGGAAACAAAAATGCACAAGATTGGGGCCATGAAAGCCACCAGCAGCTGGAGCATAACATACTGCAATGTTCATACCCAAGAGACCATTTAAGCCCAGTAGAATCACATGGTTCTGATATTTATTCTAAAACTTTAAAAAGAGATACAGTAATATTTTCTGAATCCTACATTAAAGTGTTAACTCAGTTTATCAATATAGAACAGGCACCTCAACCTCAATAGAGGCTGGTGTTTGAAACTTATCACAGCTGTTTGGTGTATTGTAGTCTATTTAGCAGAGTTCTTGGCTGCTAGCCACTAGATGACAGTAGCTCCCCCCAGCTATGATAACCAATAATGCCTTCAGACATTGCCAAATGTCCCCAAGGGGGGGTGGTGCACAAAATCTCTCCCTGGAGAACCACCACTCCCACTGGTAGAGCATAATAACGTAAATTAATCAAGTACCTACTACATGCCAAGCACTGCAGCAAGCTTTTCACACATAGTATCTCACTGAAATTTCATAACAATCCTACTGTTATTAATCCCATTTCAGAGACTAAGAAACTAGGGTCCACAGAGAACAAAGCACTTGCCTAGAAAAAGACAGTAAGTGACAACTAGGATCATCCATAGCATGCATGCCACCCGCTGCAATCCATAACTACTTATAAACGCAAGGTTGTATAATGGAGGATGACATCCTGTGTCTTGGCATTCCTAGCATTTAGCATACTTGCAGGGCCCATCATGTTTCTAGCTTGGCTATCATTTTTAAACTACTAACACTGGCTACCATCCACATTTGGCTAAGCATCTAACATTTTGTGAACACCAGCTCATGCAGATCCCATGGAACGGAACACTTGAGATGCTAAACTATAGCTTCAGAGCAACTACTTATTTTAAATGTAGCCTGGAAAGAGCAACAAAATAGTTCTGGATCATTTCCTTGATGGATAATGACTGTGCAATGAGTGCTATGGATGGACTACAGGGAATAAAATGCTGCAGAGATAGCATGGATTCTGGGCTCTGAGAAAGCTGGGTCTGCAGGCTAGTTTCTTCAGAGATGAATGACATTAGGAAAACAAAATTCTTTCAGTCTCTTCACTTCTGCAAAGGAGGAACATAAGCAGGCAGAGACTTTGCAAGAGGCATGCAGATGTGGCATGAATCGTTTTGGAGAGCCAGTTTCCAGGACCTCAACATTGCTATGTACTTTTCCCTAAATTGATGTGCCAGAGAAAGTGTAGATGGCACCTTTACACAATTGCCCTTCATTCATTTTTCAAAAGAAATGTGTACTTTTCACCCTTTCTAAATCTTGGTGCATTGATTGCCCCAAGGCAATAAATTTTACAACACAATTCAAAAGCTTGGTATCTGGAGATCCGCCAGATTAAGACACCTTAAGCAGGTCCTCTAAGAAATGGCTCTAGCAGGGAGTTCCCACTGTGGTTCAGCAGTAAAGAACCTGACTAGTATCCATGAGGATACAGGTTTGATCCCTGGCCTCACTCAGTGGGTTAAGGACCCAGCGTTCCCATGAGCTCTGGTGTAGGTCGCAGACATGGCTTGGATCCCGCACTGCTCTGACCGTGGTGTAGGCACGGCAGCTACAGTTCCTTTAGACCCCTAGCCTGGGAACCTCCATATGCCGTGGGTGTGGCTCTAAAAAGACAAAAAAAAAAAAAAGAAAAGAGAAAAGAAATGGCTCTAGTCTTTTCACCTACTTCAGTTAAATGTCTTTCAATATTTCCTGACATTGGAAATGCAGTATTTTGGCTCATTTCTGGAATGTTCTGAATTCAGATATGTTGTGGGGGTGGGGTCGAGGCACTGTTCACCTTGCCTTTTCAAACCCCTGATTACTGTCAAGCATATGTCACTTCTTTAGAAGAGTCCCATGAGGGCAAAGCAAGGAAGAAAATATCCACAAGCAATATTGAAGGTGGTGGCAGCTTATTTCATCCAGCTGACAAATTCTCTCCCTTGTTTATCACCTGTAGAATTCTAAAGTAATGTGCTCACCACTAGAATGTGCATTAGCTTATTTTACCTTTTGCTCTCAGAAAATAAACCTGATTTGGAGGACAGGTTTGACTAGGGGAAATATTCTCATTAATAGGTGATATGGTAGCTATTTGTCCAGAAATGAAATAAGCTAAATCCATAGCTCCAAGATGTGGATAGAACTACATCAAGGCATTTTTTAGGGGAAAATAATTTTTTCAAAAACTATTGAATTGTTAAAGGCTTATTAAAATGTATACTTGTTTGCTTTCCCCAAAAATCAACTAGGGTAAAAGAGTGCTTCTAAGTGAAATAACAGGTAGTCTTTTAATTAGTCTTGGTCAAGTCCTAGTCTCAGGATGGGGGGGCTTCCCAGAAATTTGAGAAAGTGAATCATTATAATGATAGGCTAATAACTCCCTTTGCTTATAAAAAAATTTCCAATTCCTTAGTTTCAATAGAATTGAAATTCACCCTAAGTGATTAATCAGCTAAGAGATCATTTGCAATCCTTTTTTGTTAGTACTTAACATGTTATTTTGGACATTAAAGTCAGAGGAACTCCAAGAACCGAGTGAGTGACATCAACTTAACACAACTCTTTTCAAGTTTCAACATAATAACACATATTTGTACCAAGGAGGTTTTCACCTCTAAAACCTTTAAAAATAAAAAACAGCCAATGAAATTAATGCTCTATACTCTCTTATTCCAAAAGTGAATAGCAGAAATCCATGGATCTGTGAATTAATGAACAATCTATCTCATTGAGATGAATTTCCAATAGCATCTTATTTTTACATATAATAAGTATCAAAACACATAATATTGTTTGACAAATTACATATAAATAACAAGTACAATAATAACCCAATCTATTGGCAATTTTAGTCACAGAAAATGTAAATATTTCAATTAATATCCACAATTTTTGTAGCAGAGAAGTAAAATTCTGTGATCAACAAAATCTTTAGGACATAAAACTGTGTTGCATTAGAATTACATGGTGGAAGTGGAGTGAAAGAGATAAAAGAAAGTATGTAAAGTTTTTACATTAAAAAAAAAAGTTGCTTTTGAGTTCCCGCTGTGGCTCAGCAGGTTATGAGCCTGACTAGTATCCATGAGGATGTAGGTTCAATCCTTGGCCTTGCTCAGGGGGTTAAGGATCCTGGCAATGCTGGTGAGCTTGGTGTAGGTCCAAGACATAGCTAGACTATGAATCCCAATGCCAGGTTAAGGATCCTGGCATTGCTGTGGCTATGGTGTAGGCCGGCAGCTACTGCTCCGATTTGACCCCTAGCCTGGGAACTTTCATATGCCACAGGTGCGGCCCTAAAAGTAAAAAAAAAAAAAAAAAAAAGTTGCTTTGTTCATAAATGGTTATTATTCAGAGGAATCAAATTTGCTGCAGTATTTAAATTTCAGTGGATACATTTAACAGTGAAAACAATCTAATTTTAAAACATCAGTACAATACTATGGAAATGCTACCTTTTACAACTCTGTGGAAGAAGACAAAGGCAAATATTATATGATATGATTTATAGGTGGAATCTAATAAAATGATACAAAAGAATTTAAAAAAACTCACAAATTTCAAAACCAATACTATGGTTACCACAGGTGAAACCATTGAGGGAAGGGAAGAACTAGACGGGGTGGGAAAAACATATACATATGACTGTATAAAAGAGATGATTAGAACCTACTGCATAGCACAGGAAAATCTACTCAACAGTTAGTGATAACCTGTATGGGGCAAAAAAGGGATATATTCATGTGTATGACTGATTCACTTTGCTGTACACCTGAAACTAATACAACATGTAAGGCAACTATACTCCAATAAAATTAAATTAAAAACTAAAATTCTCACAAACAAGGAAAACAGACTTGTGGTTACCAAAGTGGAGGCGTCTGGGGAAGGGATGGAGTGGGAGGCTGGGATTAGCAGATGTAAGCTATTATACGTGGAGGGGATAAACGAGTTCTACTGTATAGCACAGAGAACTGTATTCAATGTCCTATGATAAACCACGATGGAAAACTAAAAAGTGTGTAAATACATACACATGCATATCTGCATCAGTTTGCTGTGCAACAGAAATTAACATAACATTGCAAATCAACTATACATCAACGAAAATAGAAAATTTTTTAAGAATTAACAAATAAAATCCTGGGAGTTCCCTTCGTGGCTCAGTGGTTAACGAATCCAAGAACCATGAGGTTGCGGGTTCGATCCCTGGCCTTGCTCAGTGGGTTAAGGATCTGGCGTTGCCGTGAGCTGTGGTGAAGTTTGCAGACGCGGCTCGGATCCCGCGTTGCTGTGGCTGTGGCGAAGGCGGGGGGCTACAGCTCCTGTTAGACCCCTAGCCTGGGAACCTCCATATGCCGCGGGTGCAGCGCTGCATAAAGGAAAAAAGACAAAAAAAATAAAAATAAAAAAATAAAATCCTGTCAGAAAGTTCAGTTATCCCCTTAAAAATTAATGAGGGGCACATGGCTTTTCAAGTTTTTTTAAGGGTTACATGAGCAAGACCCCAAAACATATCTCTGAAGACCAGTGGGACTCAAGACCTCCAAGCCTATGTGGAACTCGGAAACGCGTCTTAATGGGCACCTGTGTGACTCACCTGTCCCATGGCTCAGCCCAGCGCCAGCCGGTCCAGAGGCATCCAGACAATGTTTGAGGCTCACCTGCTAATAATCTTCAAGCCTCTGAATTGAACACACACTACAGCCCGCTGGCTGGCGGGCATCATTTTCACCTTCTTCTTCCTCACTCTAGCCACTGGGTACCATCTTTTTTTCTTTCCTTCTTTTCCCCAGAGTGTCTGTCATCTGCACACTTTCCCTCGGCTGTATCCTAGAACCATAGCATCTCCTGAAGGGGAGTTTTCTCATGTGTCTGGAGCCCTGGTTTTTGCGGTTGCTGAGTAGGGGATGTCCCTTGATTGCTTGGCTTTGGAGGCCAGCAGGGCTCGGGCTTGTGGGTCTCGTGGGGGTATAACCAATGCCGAAAGCGTTCTTAAATAGTCTCCGCCCCCAAGAAACCGGAAGAGGCAAGAGACCCAGGAATTGAGACTTTCGTGAAAGCGGCCTATTAGTTAATCATCGGAGCGGCAGCCTGGGTCGGGGGGCGTTTTCCAATGAAACACATGTGTAAGTGCTAAGGCTAATCCTTTCCAGAGCTCTCCAAGGGGAGGTGCTATCTTCATGCTCTCCTGGTCATGCTCCCAAATGTCGGTATCTCCCAGAGAATAGCTTTCACGTGTCTGGTGCTCTCGTTTTTTGCAGCAGCCACCCAGGAGATGCCTCTCCAGTGCCTGGCTCTGGAGGCTGGTGGGCGACTAGTGTTCTTGGGTCTCCCAGGACTATAGCAATTGGCGAGACAGATTGTGGCCGGCTGTCACACCCAGGGCACTGCACAGACAACAGACTGAAACACAGCCCTGGTCCTTCTGAGAATCTGAGAAAGAGGCCTATTTGCTTTTCCTGGAGCCTGAAGGGCAGGTTCGGCTTTGACAAGCAAAGAGAGGCTGAGAGAGGTGCTGGCAGGGAACCCAGGTAGCTGGTGGTCATGTTTGCCTGAGGTCTCCACCTCACCTCACCTTACTGATATCTCCTGGAAAGGAGTTTGTACATGCAACTAGAGCCCCAGTTTTTGTGACTGCCACCCAAGGGACACTTCCAGATCACCTGACTCTGGTGGTCAGTGGGTCTTACACGTGAGGTCCCAGAGGATGGTATATATTTTCATACTTTAAAAGCTGCTGCCTGGAGGGTCTGACCTCCAAACTGCTAAATCCAGGTGCTGACTTAAATCCTCCCCCTTGGACACTGACAGGTCTTGGAACAACGTCAGCTGATGGGAGCCATTAAAAATAAAACAGGCCTCTTGGACATGGGAGTTCCTGTCATGGCTCAGTGGTTAATGAACCTGACTAGTATCCATGAAGATGTGGGTTCAATCCCTGACCTCACTTAGTGGGTTATGGATCCAGCACTGCCGTGAGCTGTAGTGTAGGTCACAGACGTGGCTCAGATCTCCTGTTGCTGTGGCTGTGGTATAGGATTGGCAGCTGTAGCTCTGATTAGAACTCTACCTAGGAACCTCCATATGGCGTGGTGCAGCCCTTAAAAGAAAAAAGTAAAATAAAATAAAATAGTCCATCCGGACAATCAAAAAGTTCCAAGAGACAACCAAGAACTGGGAAGGGTTGAACCACAAGGGTCCTCTCCTGATGGGGCCACTCTTTCCAGGCTGGGAGAGGTGGGTGTTTTGTCTCAGGCACAGAAAGCAACACAGAGAGTCGAATAAAATGAAGAAACACAGGAATGCATTCCCAACAACAACAACAACAACAAAAAGACATGATAGAAGATAATATGAGAAAAAGAATATATATATATATTGCATGACTGAGTCATTTTGCTGTATAGCAGAGATTGCCACAACACTGTAAATCAACTATACTTTGATAAAAAAAAAGACTAAAGTCTCAGGGAAAAAAAAAAACTTGGTTAAATACAGATAAGTCTTTCACAGTAAGAGTCCTAAAGATGCTCAGCCCACTTGGGAGAAGACAGGAGACGGAACGAACACAATGAGAATCTCATCAAGTATGAGACAGAAGTTAGCTTAAGAATACAGTAACTGAACTGAAATACAAAATACTGACTTTGGAGTTTGGTTATGTTTCATACCTAGAGTTGAATTACATGTGATTTCCTGTTATAAAACTATGATAGACTGGAAAATGCACAGAATTTTCTGGAGTGAATATAAACTAGGCTAGTCTAGGCAGTAGTGACCCATCCGCCTCAAGCTGATGGGAACCAGTGTCAACATGCTAGCAATATTCCCTCATAAAAAGCAAACAGGAATACATTGTACAAATTCCTTACACCTTACAAATCCATTATTAGGCACTGCTGGGGATGTTTTGGGGGGAAAAATCAGCTAAGCTCTGCTCAGAGAACAAGATTTCCAAATGTTCTGGTTTCTATTCAAGAATTTCTAGAGCTCTCTGTCCTTTCTCTTTCCAAAGAAACGATATACTATTTAGACAGGAAAATGTGTTTGTGTGCAGAGTGGGGGTGGGGATTTGTGTGCATATATTTACATGGGTAATGAGATTCCTACATAAATATTCCACTGTTTCCGTTTCTACAGTGTATCCTCCTTTTAGGGAAAATAACATAACAGGGGCTTTGGCTCATTACCTGGTCCTCAGCCTTGGTCCTCCTCCAGCTATAATTTTCAATCTGCTAATCATCACAAACTCACTGAAATGGAGTCTATGCCTGCAAAGCAGTGGCCTCAAGACAACTATTGTGTCCATCCTCTGTGTTTCTCAAATCCCTTCAGGGGAAACTCACAACAGCTGCAACCGCTTGGATTTACAACAGGAGTTCACTGGCTATTCACAGCTGATTATGATGATCTAGCCATGTAAAAATGACTCATCTAGTAAATTAACCATGCACTGTATTTGATTTACTGTTGACAAAATTTAAGCAAATGTAAATATTTTGCATTCAAATAAATTAAATACGTTCTTAAAAATTCCTGACCATGTGCCTTTGGGCTAAGGCTCTAAGGGGTGTCCAAGGCAGACCTGGAAACCACACAGTTGCCTAAGATTTCAATAATGAGTTCTTGTCCGTTTAAGATTCTGGTATTCAATTTGGCCTCCTACCTACGTGCTTTTCTTGATGAGCTCTGAAGGCAGGCAATGGAAATACAGAGTGAACTAGAAAATCACGGCCCATTAAATCACCAGTCTGATGAAGTAGGAACAAAGAAAATAGTTGGGTGTGGTGGGAAAGGGACTCAGAAGAAGCACGAAAAAAAGGTCTGAGAAATGAAATCGTGTGGTATTTGGAGGAAACTATAACTAGCTCCAGATTTTAGCTCAGAGGATAAAGAGAGGTCAGATCATACCACCTTTATTCTATGGTAAGGAGCTTGAAGTTTATTCCATAAATGAGTCACAATGAAAAAACAGTAGGAGAGGGTTCTTGTCATGACTCAGTGGTAATGAACCCGACTAGTATCCATGAGGACACAGGTTCAATCTCTCTGGCCTTGCTCAGTGGGTTAAGGATCTGGCGTTGCTGTGAGCTGTGGTGTAGGTTGCAGACATGGCTCAGATCCTGCATTGCTGTGGCTGCGTGTAGGCTGGCAGCTGCAGCTCTGATTCAACTCTTAGCCTGGGAACTTCCAAATGCCATGAGTGTGGTCCTTAAAAAAAAAGGACAAAAAATAGTAGGAGTTCCTCACTGTGTCTCAGTGAGTTAAGAACCCGACACAGTATCCATGAGAATGTGGGTTCAATCTCTGGCTTCACTCAGTGGGTTAAGGAGCTGGCGTTGCCGTGGCTGTGACACAGGCCTGCAGTTGCAGCTCTGTTTCAACCCGGGAACTTTCCTATGCCACAGGTGTGGCTTTTAAAAACAAAAACACAAAAACAGTAGGCATGATCAGATTTGTCTTTTATAATTCATTCTCTTTTCCTGCCTGTGTTAGGTTGAACTGAATGAAGCTGCTATCTTGTAGGTTGAAAATAATAAAATATTGAACATCTCATAAGAGTCAAAATAATACTTCATAGAAATTTGAAATTATGTTTTTAATTGGGTTTATCTGTTGAATGTCTCTATGTCTAGACTATAGACTCTGGAGGCAGACAACTTGGGTTCATAGATCCGGTCTGTTAGTTCTGTGACCCTGGTCAAGTTGCTTAACCACTCAGATTTTAGTTTCCTTGTCTCTAAGGTGGAATAATCCTCCACAGAATTATTGTGACTTTTATGTGAGTTTATATTAAAGCTTTAAGTCGTGTCTGGAATATAGTAAGTGCTATTTAAATAGCAGCTATTAGCAGCAGCAGTTGTCGCTGCTGCCATCGTCAGTGTCATCATCACCACCACCTCCAAAGGCCTCTATTAAATGTGAAGGAGAAAAGTAATCTTAGAAATTGGAAGCACCTTCTTTTCACTAGATTCCCCAGTTTTTCGGTCCTCTTTCCTTCGCTGAGATCAATAAGTAATCCTAGAAGGATGTTTTCTCAGCCAGCTCATGATGCATTAAAGTCCCATACCTGGATTTCTGAGTTACACAAAATATCTGCAGTAAATGAAACTGAGTGATGTGGGTTTTTTTTTTTAATGAAATATCATCAGCCTTTTGTAAAGCACTGATTTATAACCAAAAACAAAAACAAAAAAACAGGAAAGATAGGTGAGTGTTCCCTTCCACATTTTCCCCAAGAATAATGCAGAATCAGAGGAAAGAGCAAAAAGAACAAGAGGTTTGAGCTAGGTCTGGGAGGCATGAGCAAGGATGTGCTATGGCAGGGGCTGGGGCTGAGAGGAGATTTGAAGAGATAAATACAGAAGAGTATGGTTTCTAAGGGAAAGAATGAATGAGAAAATGGAGGTTTTTTTTTTTTTTTGTCTTTTTAGGGCCACGCATGTGGCATTTGGAGGTTCCCAGGCTAGGGGTCTAATTGGAGCTGTAACCGCTGGCCTATACACCACAGCCACAGCAATGCCAGATCTGAGCCGCGTCTGCGACGTGCACCACAGCTCACGGCAACGCCAGATCCTTCACCCACTGAGCAAGACCAGGGACAGAACTTGCAACCTTATGGTTCCTAGTCGGATTCATTTCTGCTGCACCACTATGGGAACTCCCAGAAAAGTGAGATTTTTAAAGAATTGCTGTGGTCTCTATTTCCCAATTTTCTAGATAGAGAAAATCAAGCAAGGGATTGGTATTATTTTGAAATTTATTTTGGTTGTTGAACTAGATTTCTTTCATTGCAATGCCCCTCTTATGCTGGACTACTTGGAGAATGGCATTATAAGTATTGCAGTTGTGTTTAAAACTCTCCTTTCCTAGCAGGTTTTTTTCTTAGTGTTAATTTAGCTTTTGTCAAATACTGTTTTTTGTTCAGTGCATTTATACAATGAGACATACATGAACAAAGCATTATTCTATTTCCAACTATCTATTTGTTAATACGGTTCTCTCTTCTGTAAAGCCTGTTAGCACACACCCTTCAAGATCACCAGCTGAGAGAGCACCAACTCAAAGAAGTTTTGAGTCAAGGGAAATTAAACACCAAATATAGTAGATATTGTCTTATGAAATCGAACTCTTTGGGATTTCCCTGTGGATGAGTGGGCTGAGGATTCAGCCTTGTCACTGCACTGCTTGGGGTACTGTTGTGGCTCCGGTTCCATCCCTGGCCTGGGAACTTCCCCATGCCATGTGTACAACCAAAAAACAGCAAAAATATTGAAGTCTTTGATAAAGTATTACTTGTTAGTAATTTCTAAAGAGTTCCTTCTGGCTTGCTTTGAAGTTAAGATGTTCATGATATGAAAAAGACCCACCATTAATAAAATCTTTCTATGCATCAGGGTCTTGTCCATGGCTGCTTCCTGGGGCAGTGATGCTCAAGCTATTTTGATCAAAGCCACTGCCTTGGCCAGGGTGCTGGGTAGCCATTGTTTGAGGACCCATGCCACCCAGATTACCAATCACCCAGAGCAATGAGGGGAAAAGAGAAGGAGGTCACAGTAACATCGTGGTGATCAACTTTCTTCAAAGTCTCCTAGGCACCATTTCAGACGCGAGAGCATAAAGGAAGGATCGAAGACCAGGAATTAGAAGAACTTTAACTCTGCCACAAACTTCCCATATGATCAGGATGAAATTCCCTCATCTCCCAAGTGAATGGTGAGGAGAAGCCTTACAGAGAATTCTACAGTGTTCTGCTTGTCTATGAAATTGATTATCAAATACAATGCCTCAGCATATAACTTTTCCTTAATCAAGTAAACCACCCCCACTTCAACATCCACTGGCACATTATCCCACTGCCTTTTCTCACCCAGGATTCTTGATTTTCACTGGGTTCTCATCAGGTCAATATGGTATACACCTTCAGGGAGGGCAAGGCTTCTTGATGGTATTCGCCCACACACAGGGATCTGATCTTCCCCACCACACAATTCCGCAGGTGAGACCACGAGTCTAGCCCATAAAAATGGACTTCACGGAGTTCTCTTCATGGCTCAGTGGTTAACGAATCCGACTAAGAACCATGAGGTTGCGGGTTCGATCCCTGGCCTTGCTCAGTGGGTTAAGGATCCGGCGTTGCCGTGAGCTGTGGTGTAGGTTGCAGACGTGGCTCGGATCCCACATTGCTGTGGCTGTGGCGAAGGCCGGGAGCTACTGCTCCTGTTAGACCCCTAGCCTGGGAACCTCCATATGCCGCGGGTGTGGCTCTACATAAAAGGCAAAAAGACAAAAAAAAAAAAATGGACTTCAAAAAATAGATGGTATCCCTTATCTTCATTCTTGAGATATTTATTTTAATGTCCATTCATTAGCTTTCTCTTAAGTTACCTCACAATAATGATTAATAATAAAAGCTACCACTGATTGAGAATTGATATGTCAGATACTGTCCTAAGCATTCTAATTATATTCTCTCAATTATCTATCTGTCTACACCTATATACATATGTGTGTATGTATATATATATGCATATCTATAGGTATACTTCTATATACATATATGTAACTGTAATACATACATAAAACTATACCAAAATATATATACATGCAACTATACCAAAAAGTATATATACATAAAACTATGCCTTTATTAAGTCCATTTTAGAGAAGAAATTGACAATCAGAAGGAATTAATCATCCAAAGCCACCCAGTTTGTAAATGTCAGGGTTGAATTTGAGCCAGATCTTTCTGTGTTTTTAAACACTTTGAGCGCAGTTCAGTGTTTATGGGCTCTGAAAAGCAATGTATACAAGAAGCTATTTTCAAAAATGCAAAATAAGCAGTTCGATATCTTGGAAACAGGACTTAGAAAAAAATGTCCTGGGTGCCGCTGATGGATGGTGGGAAATGCCATCTTGTGCAAAATGGTCCTCTTTCCTTGAGACCTCAATTTCCTTTTGTAGAATGAAGGGTTTAGAGCAGATAATCTCTAAGGTTCCTTTTGGCTCTAAAGAGAAACAATTTGCTTTGGAAAGGCATGGCAATGAGGACAAGTACTCAGACTTTCAACAATGAGGATAAGTACTCAGAATTTCAACTATTCCAAATGAAAGGTAATGTCCTCTCCGGAAGCAATAAAATAACTATCACCTAGTCATCCTTTAGATTTTAGAGAGCACAATCTTAGTCTAACCTTTCCTGGAGACCCTTCTTTGTACCATATACCTTGCTTTGTGATTACAAATTGATTTGTATAGTTGGACTGGAAGTTCCAAGAGGATTAGCACCACGTCTGTCTGTTCACCCTGCCTGGTTGGCACAGAGAAAATGTTCAGTAACCTTTGTCAACTAAATGGATTTTTTTCTTTTCCTTCCTGTTTCACTGATTTCTTTTTTTTTTTTTTTTTTAATGACTGCACCTGCAGCATATGGAAGTTCCCAGCCTAGGGGTCAAATCAGAGTTGTAGTGGCCGGTGTATGCCACAGCCATAGCAACTCCAGATCTGAGCCACATCTGTGACCTAAACCACAGCTTGTGGCAATGCCAGATCCTTAACCCACTGAGAGAGGCCACGGATTGAACTACATCCTCACAGACCCTATGTCAGGTTCTTAATTCAATGAGTCACAATGGGAAGTCCCAGATGGATTTTAAAAGGGGCTCAGAACATCTGGGTTTACAATACTGGATGACTGAGAGCTAATATTTTTTCCCACTGTTCCCAAAGATAAGAATCTAGCAATGAGTCTTCTGTGTCATAGGAAGGCTATACTTTATTTATTTTTTCTTAGCTCATTAGCATGCAGGAGAAGCCAGTGATGAGCACTGCCTCCTGCAAGTGTACAAAGATCAGCTCCGAGTTCTAATACCGTGTTCTCATTTCCGAGAAACAAATATTGAAGATGACAATATCAATATTTGTATCAATGAACTGTACCTAATTGAAATATTGCACATAAGGAAGACTTACTGATTTAAGGGAAGGGATGGATAAATGAATCCTTTTGTGCTTGGTGTTCTTGGCTGGACCCAGCAGCTAGAGTTCTTCTGTCCCCTTTACTGAGGCTCCACTGACAGGCCCACCCACCCTCATACATTTTAGGGATTCCTGTGCCTTTCAGCCTGGAATGCATGACGGGTAACAGCCACCACGACTTGACTAACTTGGGGGCAGTGGGTTTGTGAACTGGCTCCCTCTCTTTCTGTAGCTTGTCCCCTGGGATGCAAGATTATAGTGCCCGGGAGCGGTGGGGGCTGGGTACAGCATGGCTGAGGCTGCCAGGCATCCACAGGGCAGTGGCTCATTGGCAGGGAGCAGTTCAGTCTAGGACCACACGGAAAGCAGACATGCTGACTACAGCACGCAGCAAAGAAAACGAGAGCTGCTCCCTGTGTTTGGTGGGCTTGGACAGGAGGACGGAAGGAGGGGGTGTTGGGGAGAGTGCCAAGCCGGGCTGTTCATGAAAGTGTGGGAAGATTCAAGGGGAGGCATTTTGCCAACTCAGAGGCAGTTGGGCTGATCCCACCCCCCTCTCTTTTTTTTCTGCTTAAATGAGAAATCCTGCTGGGTGGAGTGGGAGCAGGGCCAAGAAAGGAGTGATTCTGCTGGGCGAGCATGGATGGTCGGACCTAGGAAGGATGTCCACCAGCTGGGATCAGGGCTAGGGGGAGAGGAGAAATTAATGGGATGGAGATGAAGGGTAACAAGAATAAAAGCGAGTACGGGAGTTTGGGGCAAGCAGTTGCAAACTACTATCTATGGAAATGGGACGAACAATGAGGCCCTACTGTATAGCACAGGGAATTATATTCAATATCCTCTAATGAACCATAATAGAGAAGAATACAAAAAAGAATATATACTTCAATCACTTTGCTGTATAGCAGAAACTAACAACACTGTAAATCAACTACACTTTAATTTTTTTAAAAAAGGAAGAAAAGCAAGTAAAAGAACAGAAGAGGAAATGTCCCAGAAGGAGAAGAAAAGAAGGCAAGCAGCTCAGGCCACGACCTGGGAGGTTCTCCCAGGAGAGAACCCCAGCTCTGTGTTACAGAGCGGAACTACCAACCTTCCAAACGTCAGAATGAAATAATGTTTCCAGGAAACAAGCAGTGAGAGACCGCACGGGACAGTATAAAGCAAACTCAATGCCCCTAAATTCTCCTGGTGGGTGTTAATTTCCATGGGAATATATTTTCCCCAAACAGCAAACCATGGAAGAGCTGTAAGTTCTAAAACACATGTTGATTTTTAATCAAAACAGAGCAAACAAAATGCCCTCACCGAAAAAGAACGCATGGCACATTTAAATATTTGATATTTCCTAAAATATAACTTAGAACAGAAGAATCCTGTGTTGCTTCTTGCTTTTCTAATAAACTTTAAAAAATACGATGATCCTCTCGGAAGGAAACCTACAGGAGGTAAACTGCAAATGTCAAGGAAGTGAATTCCATTTTGAAGTGAGGTAATTTTTAGAGCATTTTGATGTCCCTTCGTGGAGATTCAGGAAGAGCTAAAAGATTATCGAGTGAATGTCACACGCTTTGGTGAAAATCCCACAAGTTACATGTGGCCAGAGGACCAGAGGCTTCCATCCTAGACAGAGACAGGCATATTCTGGCGATGTGGCTTTTGACTGATTACAAATAAAAGGTGCCAGATCTTCTCCCTTCCCAGATCTGAACCTGGGTTTCAAAGGGCAATTCTTCCTCTTGGCATCCTGCCCCCACCACGTAACCAAGTCTGGCCTAGATTGATGGAGTCTGAGAGGCCACTTAAAAGACATCCCTGTGGTTCCAGACCAGCCATTTCAGATCAGACCCCCAGTGACCTGATCTCCAAACAGGTAGGAGAACCCAGGTAAGACCAGCAGGGCAGCCAACCCCACTCACTGCCAAGGACAAAAGCATGAGTCATTAAAGCTGAGACCGAAAGTGCCACCCAACTGACCCAGACACTCATAGGCAATAACAGACACTTCATGTTTTAAGCCACTGGGTTTAGAGATGGTTTTTCTACAGGGAAAATGAACAACCAAGGCAGTTATGCATAGAGCGGGCACTCACCTGTGCATTCGTACTGCAGACCTTTCCCATAATACCCCTTCTCACAGATGCATTCAAACTGACCCGTATGTGTCCCACATTTGCAGCTTGCCATCTGGTCACAGCAGTCTTGACCGGCTTCACACAGATATGAGCAATGGGACATATCCTCTTGAATAAAACTCCCAGAAGGCAGATCTACCAAGCACATGTGACAGGGGAGAGGTCAATAAAAAATGCAGGAGCAGTTGAATGTCACATACCAACTGAAGCACAAACTGGAGAAAATATCTTTTCTTACCCGTCTCTTTCCCAACCTCTCCCCACCCCCATCCAAAGATGGACGTGTGTGACTGGCGCTACCACAGACTAGGAATTGATTTCAGCCAATATTTTCAGTCTGGGACCTCATCCTAAATTCTTGAGGCCAGCCCGGGTCAGGCAGAAATTAAGTACTTCCAGCGAGGCATCTCCAGATGCAGCAGGAAGTCGTGCAGTCGGTTCTCCAGGTCAGTCCCCTGCTTCCACACCAGCTTGGGGTCAGGCAGCAGTAACCAGATTTCCAGAATCCTTGTTCTAATAAATAAATAAAGCTGCAATCCTGCCTGCTGCATAAGGGTGCTGATTGTGGGCTACTGACTTCAGAATTAATATAATTCCTTCCATAATTATTTGATTAAAGGCTGAAACAACGACAGCACACAAGTGGCACAGTAGAACTGGGATCTATTTTTAATGAATTTTCACATGTTGTGTAAAAGGAGACCATACTGGTTATCTGAGCCATGCTCTGAAATGAGCTATTCTGGGGATTCCACTCAAGGCAGAGCTGTTCTGTTCTGAACAGGGCAGGGTAAGGCTGGATATGATGTATCAAGAATGGATGGCCAAGAATCCAGCAAACAAAGAAGTTTCATTTAACCTGTTAAAGAAGTTAAAGACTTAGCTCATATTCTAGCAGTAGGTCCAGGATGCTAGACTCAGGTATCATGATGGGCCCATATTGGGACCCAGATGGGAATGTTTCAGCAAGATACATGAACTACCACTGAATATCTGGAAAGAGGACTGGTGATGGCCTTAATTACAGAACATCTGTCTCTCTGCATTAAGACTGAATGAGAGATAGGGACAAAGTCAAGGGAAGACCCAGTCCTAAGGGAGAGTAGTACCACCAAGCACCAAGTGCCTTATTCATGTTCCAGCCAATAGACTGTGATGTGGGTACAAGGTGGGTACAGCATAACCATCTAGGACTTAGCTCTGGGACCCAGGTTTATTTGGCAGTAGACTAACTTAGGGAGTGACAGAAATATAGCTATCAAGACTGGTGCACTGACATTTGGGTCTGGGAGAGAGAAAAGTGAACAAGATGCATAAATGGGGAAAGCTATCATTCTGTTATCTATGTCTCTTGAGAATAGCCACAGACATGGTCTTGAGACCAAAGTGGATCCATCCAAATGGAAAGTAGCTATAGCAGACCCACAGGTAGAGAAAACAAACTTGTGGTTACCAGTAGGGGGAGAGGGCGGTACAAACAACTGGGTATCAGGTGGGTTCAAGGATGTACTTTGCAACCTGGGGAATAGAGCCAATATTTTGTAATACATGTACATGGAAGGTAATCTTTAAAAATTGTATAAAAATAAAAAAACCCTATATTAAAAAAGTAGCTTCACAGAATGAGGCAGAGGAAATGAGGTTTACTTTCTTTGCCCCGGTTGTGTCTTTTCAGTAAAGATAGGACCTTTTCTTACAGAACTTGGAAACTCAGAGTATTGCACATTAGATATTAGCTTCTTGTAATAAAAGGGATGTCTTCCAAAACCCTGCTACGCTATGGTGACCAAAAGCCTTTCCTAGAAGATTCTTTCCCATCCAGTTTCTGACTCTGCTCGAATTAGGGTGGAAGAGCCCAATCCTAAAAGACAGAAGGCTGGTAGGACTGGAAATGAGTCCTCTACAACACAGCTAATGCCACTCATAATTTCCTAATCCCATCTAGAGAAACAGCCACACTTCCCACTCAACACGTCCCTTTTCCCAGAGAAAAGGGAAAACAAAGGAAGCCCCAGTTATTGAACTTCTGCCACGTGCCAAACACAGGGTGAAATTTAAATATTTTATGTAATTCTTTTGACAAAACTATAGGGTATGTATCATAATATCTCCATTTCAAAAGTGGAGGAAACTGAAGTTCATAGCTGTTAGAAAATCACCCAAGGCAATAATAATAATGGACATTTATTACAGGCTTAGAATAACAAGGCCTCGGTAGCTTTTCTAATCATTTTAAATATAATTTAATCCTTGGAATAATCCTTTGAAGTAGGTACTATTCTTGTACCCTATTCTATGAATAAGAAATCTAAGGCACGCAAAACTTAAATGATTTACCAAAAGCTCTCAGTTAGTAGGTTTCTAAGTGGGATTTATTTTTTTCTCCATTCATATGCATTCTGAGATGCTGCTCTAAACTCTTCTCTTGGAAGAGTAGGGCTGATTCACTTTTTTTTTTTTTTTTTTTTTTTTGCTTTTTAGAGCCACACCCGCGGCATATGGAGGTTCCCAGGCTAGGGGCAGAATCGGAGCTGTAGCCACCAGCCTACACCACAGCCACAGCAACACCAGATCTGAGCCGTGTCTGCAACCTACACCTCAGCTCACAGCAACTCCAGATCCTGAACCCACTGAGTGAGGCCAGGGACTGAACCTGCAACCTCATGGTTCCTAGTCGGATCTGTTTCCACTGAGCCACAATGTTTGGACATTAGTAATCACTAGGAAACCTTGTATGGCCATGATTTTCTCATCACACTGAATCTTTCACATGGATACCTGCAAAGATCAAGGTTAATTTGCTCCAGGACTTTGGTGGGAGGCTAGATCTCCTGCCCGCTCCCCCTCTAAATCTGTACTTTCTCTCCTGGATCACCAAGCCACATGCCCATACTATGCCTGGAGGCTCATCTGAATTAAGCCATACAGCTAAACATCTTTATAAGTGGCATACAAAGAACTCTGATAACTGGATTTACTGATGCTATTCCCTGTCACTGTCACTGATCTTCAGTGTATACATAAGCATATATATCTTCAAACTGTCAGGTCAAGAAGTGTGTGTTAAGTATTGATTGTCCCTATCATCTTCCTGTATATTTCTGGAAACATTCTGGTGAGATTCACTATGCATGTCGCTGAATGTTTACTTCATCTTTCCAGATAACTGTGGATGAGATCTAAGTCAAGGCTTCTCAGTCTGTGTGTGGTCTCAAAACACACCTCTATTCATTCCACTGATTCTAACTGTTCCAGGTGGGAGCATATGGATAGTTCAGTGAAAATATAGCACAGCTGTTCAAAAACAAAACAAAATAAATACTCCTGTTGCAAGGTCAGAATGTCATCTCCACTTAAGAAGTTCAACTCATCTCACGATACACAAAGGACACGTGGGTACCACATTCAATGAAGAAGACCTATAGGGTTTGGTATTACCCACCCAGGCCCACCCCCGGGCAAGTGTCAAGCAGTAAACAAGAAGGAAACCTCATTTAAAGGCACGGTTTTATGCCATTAAGTTTCCCTTACCTTCATGCAATGCTCGGCGAGCTAAAGCCTCAAATTCTTCAAAACTGTGGAGCAGGTAACAGTGCTCCTCCTTTGGGGTGGAAGCCATGTCATTCAGTTCTCGAATGTTTCCTTGCCATATGCCAAAAGTGAAGATTTCCACTCCAAAATCTCGCAGCGATGCTGCAATGGGTCTAGGATCTCCCCCATTGGAATATCCATCAGTGATGAGGAATATAACTTTTGTTGAGTTTTCTCTAGAATGACGAAGAATTTGCTGTAATGAAACAGGCAGGGTTAGTATGAGTTTGTACTGTGCTGTCACCTGCCTCCCTTATTAGGTCAGGGAGTACTTGTGAAGATCAGCAACATTTCACAAGTACGAGGAATGGAATGCAGATGAGTGAGGGTGAAACAAAAATAGGCACAGATTAGAGCTCCCAACGGTCTTCTCTAGGAACCACAATAAAACTCGAAAGCATTTCAAATGTATCGTTATTACCATCATCATCATCATTGTCATTTCCATAGAGCTTGCTAACAAAGGACAGCAAATGTTTATGGAATGAATTTGTATTAATACTGTCAATTACTATTAAACTATTTTTATTTCTTAGGCTCAAAATATGGACCAAAGTACCTATTCCCTAGCATCTATCTACCCACTTACCTACCTAGCTGAACCACCTCATGATCATACACTAAAAGGCTGCTGAACTAGGACATTTAGCAGAATATGTCTTTTCCAGAGAAAATAATGGCTCACTTGCTTCCTATATTTGTTTTTCCACTGCTTCTCCAAGGTTGTAGAATGGATTCAATACTTCATCTTTTTTGGACCACCCAGTGTTAGCAAAAAGTCAGCCAGTTTTGGTGGTGTCCTATCTTCATGAGAAAATACTGATTCACTCAATTTGATAGTGGGGCTTTATTATTCTAGGACAAGTGAATTATGCTTTATAATGCTATATGCTATTCCTTCTCTATAGATGAAAGTGAAAAAAAATCAAACCTTTTTAAAAAGGCATCTGTTTTTTGCCATTGATGCTTTATAGCATCAAACTGTAAAGGCACAAGAGACCCAATGGTGAGTTTGGCTTATAATTTAATTTGTCACTGCTGCTTTTCATTAGAAGTGGGTAGGACAGTTACAGAAGCACCAGAGTATATTTCTATCAAGTTCTTAGAAGGAATTCAATGTTTCTTAGACAATGATACAAGAAACACTACATTCAGAAGATAGGAAGAGCAACTAGTATAACCTATGTTCCATTAAAGTTAAAAGGAGATATTATGATTTAATATGTTCATATTAAAATGTTCTTGGAGTTCCTGCTATGGCTCAGCGGTAACAAACTGGACTAGTATCCATGAGGATGTGGGTTCAATCCCTGGCCTCACTCAGTGGGTTAAGGATCTGGCATTGCCGTGAGCTGTGTAGGTCGTAGAAACAGCTTGGATCTGGCTTTGCTATGGCTATGGTATAGGGTGGCAGCTGTAGCTCAGGTTTGACCCCCTAGCCTGAGAACCTCCATATGCTGAGGGTGGTGGGTGTGGCCCGAAAAAGATAAAAAAAAATGTTCTTAAAGGGGACAGAACTCAGGTATAAGATCCACATTCTCTCAAAATATATGATCAATGTCTATGGAAAGCATATTTTATTAGTATATAATCAACAGGTATTTATTCTAATTCAACAATTTCTGCCAATATTTTTTAGTGTTTGTGAACTAAAGATAAAGCTGTTAAACCTGAATTTAAAGACTATTAAACTCAAAATTACTCTGGAAAATATCTGGAAAGCCAGCAATTTGAGAAGAGGTATTTAAATGCTTCACTCTCCTACTCAAAAGCCAAGTGAAATAAAGGAAAATAAATAGTGTAGAGGGGTTCATACTGAAGACAGGCACGGGGGCAGGTACATGCGGTTGAAAAACACATGAGGTACTAACAGAGACATTTTCCAAATACACCAAGAGTCTCAAAATTCTTGGTGTTTTTCCCCCCTTTAGCTTCAAATTTATTGGCATAAAATAATCATAATAAGATCTGTCTGTTTACTGTCTGCATCAAAATTCTTGGCTCTTAAAGCTTAAAAAGCTGCACCCTTGATGACCGACATGAGGATTTAGGATGAACACTTAGAAATGTGAGATATTTCCTCACTCCAGAGAGGATCTCTGAATGATTATCCCCCAAAAAGTATCCAAAGATGTGGAGAAAAGGCAGCCCTCACACTCTCTTGGTGGGAATGTAAATTGGTGCAGCCACTATGGAGAACAGTATGCAAGTTTCTCAAAAAACTAAAAACAGAACTACTATATGATCCACCAGTCCCACTCCTGGATATATAGCTGAAAGAAGGAAGGAAGGAAGGAAGGAAGGAAGGAAGGAAGGAAGGAAGGAAGGAAGAAAGAAGGAAAGAAAGAAAGAAAGAGAAAGAAAGAAAGAAAGAAAGAAAGAAAGAAAGAAAGAAGGAAGGAAAGAAAGAAAGAAAGAAAGAAAGAAGGAAGGAAAGAAAGAAGGAAAGAAAGAAAGAAAGAGGGAGGGAGAAAGAAAGAAAAGAAAGAAAGAAAGGGAGAGAGAAAGAAAGAGAGAGAGAAAGAAAGAAAGAGAGAAAGGAAGAAAGAGAGAAAGAAAGAGAGAAAGAAAGAAAGAAAGAAAAGCACTAGTTTGAAAAGATTCATGCACCCAATTGTTAATAGCCACACTATATACAACAGCTAAGATATGGAAACAAACTAAATGCCCATCAATGGAGGGCTGAAAAAAGATGTGATACATGTATGTAATGGAATAATGCTCAGCTATAAAAAAGAACAAAATTGTGCCATTTGCAGCAATATCGATGGACTTGAAAGGTGGAAGGTATTACGCTAAGTGAAATAAGAGAAAAACTAATACCATATGACTCACTTACATGTGGAATATAAAAAGTACAACCAACTAGTGAATATAGTTTAAAAAAAAAGCAGACTCACAGAGAGAGAGAACAAACTAGAGGTTACCAGTGGGGAGAGGAAAGGGGTGGTAATATAGGAGTGGGGAGAGGGAGGTACAGACTATCGGGTCTAAGATAGGCTCAAGGATGTCCAACATAGTGAAGAGGGCCAATATTGTGTAATAAATGTGAATGAAGTGTAATCTTTACAATTTGTATGAAAATTTTAAGGATTTAAAAAAGAACCTCTGAGGAGAGGAAGAGGAAGAGGAAGAGTTCGGGTTAAAGGAGAATGAGAGACTTTAGGTGTTGCTGTGAGACTGCCCTATACCAAGCCCTCCACACCCCAACTCAGGCATAGAAGACTGACTGACATCACTTTATAGGGATGGGTGTAAGGTCCTCTTTCCATGTGGGTATTTGGGACAGCAGAAAGTCCCACAGAAGTACCTCTGGTCACAGTGACATGGGGCAATGGAAGATAACTATATGGGCTGTTAAAGGGGAGAGGACATGATGAGTTTTCTGTATTCCTGGGGAGGCTCAGGAGAGACAGAGAGAGAGAGAGAGCTCAACATAGAAACTCCCAAAGGAATTTTGCAATATTAAAGATGTGGCAGTGGAGGACAGCATGGACCATGAGAGCCATGTCTCTCTTAGGCGATATTAGTATGAAGAAATCCTGGAAGCCCCAGGAGATCGCTGCACCAAGGGTGACAAAGCTGACTAACCTACATGCCGATGAGCCATAATGACTGAGAGAACTCATACAATTCCAGAGGAGGGACAGGCAGGGTATGTCAGAGGGAGCAGAGGCCATCCCCTCCCCTGCTGCAGCTTTGCAGAAGCCCCAAAGTTTAGACTCAGCTAGAAGGAGAAAGGCAAGAGGGAAAAACTCCTGAACTGGCTCAGTTTTCAAAAGTAAAGCAGTGCTTGAGACCTTTCTGAGGCTGATTTGCATGGAAGTACCCAGATGGAGTTTTCTGTCATCAGGGGGATTGGAACCTCAAAATAGAAATGACAGTATTAGAAAAACAAAGAATTCTGAAAAAATTTAATGGGCAGATAGTGGAATATTTTCTGTTTTACGAACACAGTTTCTCTTCCTGTTAGAACCTTGTAGGTAGGTAGAAACACATCCTTCGGAACCTTGCCATCCCCACCTTATTTAGAGGGAAAGGCAAAGGCTGGAGGTGAAGGGAAGGAGGTTATTTTATTTAATCCCTTTGTAACACAGCTCAATGATATTTCCAGGTGACAAAGGCAAGGACAGCTTCAAACAGAAGACTAGTCTTCTCTCCAAATGTAATTTCCATGAAGGTGGGTATTTTTTGTCTACTTTTTCAATTCTTTAATTCTCCAAGTCTAGCACAGTTGCTTGGCAAACTGTATACAAACAACCAATATTGTTCAAAAAATAGCAGCCCACAATGCAGCTGTTGCTCAGGCCAAAAACGTCAGATTCACCCTTATCTCCTTTCTCTTGAACATTACCTTAGAAAGCTTCCCCACTCCAAGCCTAAAATATTCTCCTATTCTCCTCTCTAATACATCTTTTCTTTCTTTTTTTTTTCTAGGCCTGCACCTGTGGCATGTGGAAGTTCCTACGCTAGGGATCGAATCAGAGCTATAGCTGCCAGCCTACACCACAGCCACAGCAACACAGAATCCAAACCACATCTGCGACCTACACCACTCATAGCAGTGCCCAATTCCCAACCCACTGAGCAAGGCCAGGGATCGAACACGCATCCTCACAGATACTAGTCAGGTTCATTATTGTTGCGATAACATGGGAACTCCTTATACGTCTGTTTTTTAAAATTATTAAATCCATACATTTTTCTTTGATGTGAAGTAGACATTCCCTTTATTTTTATTCAACTTGATAAGCAATTTTCCCCAAATCAATTACTGACAAATCTGTTCTTTCCCTGATTAGAATCTCCTCATTCTGTTTTATTGACTTGTCTTTTCTTGGCTAGCACCATGCAGTTTTGGCTACTACACTGTTATAGTATAATATCCTTTGTGTTTTCTCTTTTAAAATGTTTGCAGTTAACCTTGAAATTTCTCTTTTCTGGTGGAGCTTCAGAGTCAGTTTACCAAATTCTTCATTAATTTTTTTTTCTATCTAACCATTTGATCCAGCAATTCCACAACTAGAAATCTAACCCTAAGATATACCGGCTAAATAAACAAATAAATAAAGACAGAATCAAGGACCAGCCCTAGTAGAAATTAGTATCCTTAGAACACTGATTGCTGTCTCCAGATATCATTTCCCACTGGAAGGAACCAAGAATTCTTGAAGAATTGATTCATTTCAGGTCTAGGGAAAGAAATATACAACACGAGCTTGGAATAGTCCTGTCATGACAGAAAGCAAAAAAGCTCTTAAAGGTTATAAAGACACGCCAAGGAGATCAGAAACCAGTCTGAAGAAGCTCCTTCTGTCCTTCTGGCCAAATAAGGGGAATATCAATAAAATAATAATTGTGGGGTTCCCGCTGTGGCTAGTAGGTCAAAGACACAACTGCAGCAGCTTGGGTTGCTGTGGAGATGCAGGTTTGATCCCTGGCCTGGCTCAGTAGGTCAAGGATCTGGCATTGCTGCAGCTGTGGCATAAACTGCACAGATTTGATCCCTGGCCTGGGAACTTCCATATGCCATGGGTGTGGCCAAAATAATAATAATAATGGAAATGAATTTAAATGTATATGCATTGTATATTTACATTTTCAGTCAGTATACACCCCACAGGGAAAAAGCCCTATGAATATAAAAAATACTTGGAATAAACTGAAACACACATACATTATTTTAGTTTGGTGCCAACTCTGGGGAAAAAATGCAATTATCTGTCATGAATGGTATGAAGTGAGACATTATTTTGTCTTTAAAATTCCACATCAGGTTTCAAAGGGTGATCCCTGGTTCCAGTACTTCAAGATGTGGTAGGTTACATTTATACCATCCTTGCTCTTTATTAAGTGAGGTAGTTCCCCTTCGAAATCACATCCTAACATCCAAGGACATTCCTCTAAGCTCTTGCTCATTTTCTTTACTCTCCCTTTGACAAGACTGTGGCAGTTAACTGTAATGAAGACACTAAACTGCTGACAATTGTAATGGAAAGGAGAAGAGAGGAGAATGTAAATTGTCTTTTTGTTTTTAGTGTGATATTCTGGTCAGTGCTGGCACAGAGTATGTGTTCATAAATATTTGTTTCAATGAATGAATTAATGAATGAGTGGAGTGGAAAAACTCTAGGATACTCTAGAGAGAGTCCCTTGAGTGTGTTGGTCTTAAGTGAGCAATATGTATGGAATATGTAGAATGTGTGTGTGTAGGCTGTATTTTGTAGAGTTTTGCACAAAAAAGATAAAAGTTTTCTTTTTGTGCCTCATTGTCCTTCTGACATGAACAAATACCATCCTGTAACATTAATCTTAGCTCCTGTCAATAACATTCCTTAACATCTGGGTTAGAGTTTGCAGAGATTTCTGGCTGTCCTACTCATTACATATAAAACACTTTAAGCTGTGATTCTATTTTTCTTCTCTTCTTGTAGGGAACTGCTGAGTATTTACAGGAACCATTCTATCTGTGGGCAAGACAATATATTAAGCTTAAAATAGTAGGAAGAATTGCAGGACGAGCAGTCCAAGTAAAGAATTACACAAGATCTGGGTTTGGAATGCACTTTTAAGACAGAGGGGAGTGGGTGATTTACTGAAAATAATTTATCCCCTCCCCCAATCTTTGTGGTTCATCATACTTGAATAAAAACATAATTCAATAAAAACATTTTTTCATCCCACAGATCCAAGAAGTAAATAGATCTGTGGTAATGTTTGTGGAATGTGGTAGTGGACCAACTTCTTCATCTTCCTTTTAGTGTTCCTGAAACAGTTTACATCATCTGCAATCCCTTGAAAGGCATTTAAGAAATAGAATTTTTTTTGGTCCAGAACACTGAAAGAGGCAAACCCTTTGTGACCAACAAAGAAACTCCACATGGACTTTGCATAGAAAAAGGTTATCACCATCTGTATTGTATCAAGGCTCTGATTAGCTTGTATAAATATCTGGCGGGGAAGTCAGCTCTCCTTGTCCAGTAAGAGTCATTAGAATGATAAAAATGCAGCATTGTGTAACATTGTTCTAACACCCGAGATCCATCACCATTTCACAAGACTGCAATCCCCTTCCCCACCCCCTCCAAGTCAGGCCACAAGGAACAGTTGTGAAAAATGATCTTGAAAGAAAAAGAGAGGTTACAGCAAAGCTGACCGGGGGACAATATTTGCCCCTTGGCCTAATTAATTAAACTACATGTAGATATAATACCAACCTCAGCACAATCTTAGCTGCAATTATCCATCATAGCCAATCTTGACTGTGGATGGTAACTAGAGAAACTCACAAGTCACCTTTTTAAAAACTTGATTTTGTGATCTGTTTTGTCACCGATTGTGACTCTGTCAGAGCCACTTCCCTCCAGGGAGCAGAAAACTAGTAAATTATGCCAGGATTTCAACTTGTTTTCCACATGTATTTTTTCCATGTTAGAAAACAAGACACCATAAGCTACTTATAATACTGTACAAAAAAGACACCGTAAGCTACTTATAATACTGTCATCACCTTGAAATTCCAAAATCCACCAAGCTTCATCTGTTACTTGATTAATATTTTTCATTTGAATTCTCAGTCTTTAGTTCAAAGAATGTTTATGACTTGAATATCTGAGAAAAGACGTTATCTCCTGGTTCATCATTTTCTGGACAAGTCTATTCTTTTTTTTCATTTTTATCTCATCTTACTTCCTTCTGAATTTGGAGGAAATATCTCAAGCTTTTCTTCCATGTCACTAGTTTCACACAGTGTTGTTTCTTTCTCTTCTACTTCCAATTAAGAATTATTTCCAATTAGAATCCTGGACCTAGAAATGATCATGCTAAGTGAAGGGAGTTAGAAAGAGAAAGACAAATAGAGTGCTATCACTTATAGGTGGAATCTAAAAAAAGATACAAATGAACTTACAAGACAGAAATAGTCTTAGAGACATAGAAAACAAACTTTTGGTTACCTAAGGGGGAAAGCGGGAGGGATAAATTAGGAGTTTGGAATTAACAGATACAAAGTAATATACATAAAATAAACAACAAAGTCCTAGTATATAACACAGGGAACTATATTTGATACCTTGTAATTATCTATAATGGGAAAGAATTTGAAACAGAATGGATTATATGTAATGAAATCACTTTGCTGTACACCTGAAACTTTCACAACACTATAAATCAATTACACTTAAATTTTAAAAGGCACCTGAAAAATTACTTAGAAATAGGCACCTTAGAAAAAGAATTAATCCTGGCATTGCATTTATTTTCCTGGTTACAATATTTCTTTGTTTCACACAGTTTTCTCTTAATTCCTTTCCACTTCTAAAGCAGTCTTGTTTTTCTTTCAGTTCTTTATCTTATTTCTCATTGCCATTTCAGTGTTTTATTTACTTATGTTGAGCACATGGAACAAACGCTTTCTAGGATTTAGTTCTGTTTTGCACAGTGAATTAATCCCTGAATTCCCTAATTATTCGTGAAGATAAATCCGTACCTTATATTCTATCTTTATTTAGCAAAAAAATTTCCAGCAAGTCAGAAGCTTTTGACCTCCCTTTTCCTCATCCATGAAGGAAGAGCTAAATCCAGTCAAAGCGTTGGCAGCAAACAATCAACAAGTGTGTAAAATGAGTGTTGGAATACATGGCTATAAATTTTGCCATTATTATTATTATCAACAAAACAAACTGAAAACCGACCCAAGTGATCAGTGCAGAGGGTTAAAAAGAAGGGGTTCACTGTGTCTGGAAATACTGGCACATCTAGATCAGCACTGTCCAAAAGAACTTTCTGTGAGGCCTGAAATGTTACCCGCTCTTTTCAATATGGCAGCCACGATGTATTTGTGGCTGCTGGACACTTGAAAGGAGAGGCTTTTGCAACTAAAGAATTGAATTTGTAATTACATTTAATTTTAATTTGTATAGCCACATCTAGTTAGTGGCTCCAATACTGAACCATGCAGGTGAAGCTAGAGATAGCCTCATTCCAGGAGGGAAAAACACAAAAAGTCTAAGCAGGTCCACAAAAATATTCTGTAAACTCAAGAACTGCAAAATCAACTTGGAAGATTTAGAAGACTACACAATTTAATACTAAAATAAGAAGAAAGTAAGCATGATAGAACGGTACTCACATCACTAGGATTTAGAAAGTCACAGCCTCTATGAAAACAGGAACTGAAAGCCACAGAGAGAAAACAGGCCAAGAAGAAAACAAAGGAGTTCCCGTCATGGCTCAGTGGTTAACGAATCTGACTAGGAACCATGAGGTTGTGGGTTCGATCCCTGGCCTTGCCCAGTGGGGTAAGGATCTGGCGTGGCCGTGAGCTGAGGTGTAGGTTGCAGACGCGGCTCGGATCCCGCGTTGCTGTGACTGTGGTGTAGGCTGGTGGCTACAGCTCCGTTTAGACCCCTAGCCTGGGAACCTCCATATGCCGTGGGTATGGTCCTGAAACGACGTAAGACAAAAAAAAAAAAAAAAAAGAAAAGAAAGAAAGAAAACAGAAATGTGTAGGAGGAGAAAGATTTGATAAGAAAATAATGCCAGGAAACCAAAAGGGCAATGAAAGACTTAGAAATCCACCTTGGTGGTAGTGAGATAAGATGTCAGGAATCCAAACTAAGAAAGTTTAGTACAAATTTTAAAATAGAAAGCTGCTGACTAATCTCACTTACAAAATAGAAGCACAATTCCAAATAAATACTTCCAAACTGAATTCAAATAATATTCAAAACAGAGAAAGACAAATATCATATGATATCATTTGTATGTAGAATCTTAAACAAATGATACAAACTTATTTACAAAACAGAAATAGACTCATAGACATAGAAAACAAACTTATGGTTACCAAAGGGGAAAGGGAGGGAGGGATAAATTAGGAGTTAGGGATTAGCAAATACGCACTACTATAAAGAAAACAGATAAACAACAAGGACCTACTTACTGTATAGCACAGGGAACTATATTCAATATCTTATAGTAAACTGTAACGGGGGAGTTCCCATCACAGCTCAGTGGTTAACGAACCTGACTAATATCCATGAGGACTCAGGTTCAATCACTGGCCTTGCTCAGTGGGTTAAGGATCCGACATTGCTGTGAGCTGTGGTGCAGGTCGCAGACACAGCCCAGATCCTGTGCTGCTGTGGCTGTGGTGTAGGCCAGCAGCTGTAGCTCCAATTCAACTCCTAGCCTGGGAACCTTCATATGCTGCAGGTGCAGCACTAAAAAGACAAAGGCATAAAAAAAAAAAGCTATATTGGACAATATGAAAAAGAATCGATAGATAGATCAGTCTATTTATGTATAATTGAACCACTTTGTTGTACACATGAAATATTGTAACTCAATTACACTTCAATAAAAAATAAAAATAAAGTGAATCTATGTAAAAAAATAATATTCATAAGAGCTCCCTCCTTTATTCAATGAGGCTTACTCCTCCAATGCAAAAATAGATTAAAATTCTTTTGCTGCAATACAACACAGTAATTGCAGCAATTAAAAGAAAATAAGCCAGGATATTAAAAAGGCATTTAGTGAAATTGGGTTCTGCTTTTTCTACAAATTAAAAATTAGAAATAAAAAGATACCACAGTAATATTGACAGCATATCCATCTCAAAGCAACAATAAAAATCATGCTCAACAGTGAAATATTTTCCAATTAGATAAGGAACAAATCAGCAATTCTAAGTATTTTCACTCTGATTTAAAATTCTTTTGAAATTTCTAGCCAAGGCAATAAGACAAAACCATAATTAGTACTGCATTTCTTAAAGTTTCTGCTCCTTCTCAGAAAATCAAAATTAGAAAGTAAAGAACTAGAAAATACGTTGATCATGTTTGCCAAATAGAGTATTAAGGTCCTTAAAATACACAGAAATTTTATATATCTCAACAAAAAGAATGAGAAAAATAATAGAAACATAGGTGTTTTAACAAAGCAAACACAGAACAAGAGATTTTTATTTGTTAGAACATGTGAAAAACATTTAACGTCACTAACAACTGAAATAATGCAAACTAAATAACAGAAATACTATTTTTTCACTTCTCAAATGGTCAATGATTTTTTTAAAGTTAAAAGCTGTATGAGTTCCCACTGTGCCACAGAGGGTTAAGGATATGGCGCTGTCCCTGCAGGAGCTTGGGTCACCACTGAGGTTTGGGTTCAATCCCTGGCCAGACGCTAAGGTGTGGGTTTGATCCCTGGCCTGGCTCAGTGAAAGGATCTCCCAATGCCGTACCTGTGGCATAGGTCACAGCTGCGGCTCAGATTTGATCCCTGGCTCAGGAACTTCCATATGCTGCAAGTGTGGCCAAAAACAAACAAACAAACACCATTGTAAAAATTATCATGAAATAGTTATTACTTTTACTGGGAATGCTCTCTGTACTGGTAATATTCAGGAGCACATTGTGACAAAGTGATGAGAGCCTCAAAAACTTCATGTGATAGGAACTACAATTCTACACCTAAGAATATCTTAAGGAAATAACCATGGTATACATAAAAAAAAAGATCAAAAGGAGGTATATTCCAGCAAAATTTGCAATAATAAAAAATGGATACAAAATAAAATTCCAATAGGTTACTGCTTAAATAAATTACATGGCAGTCATAAAATATCCTTACAATATTAAATGTAAAAAGCAGGTAATCCCAAACAATGATTGTATTACATGCATGTGCATACATGTGTGAATGTACTGCATGTGTGCATGTATGTATGTGTATGACTGACAGCATGTGTATTGAAATATTGAGTACTTCTTGGTAGTACATATATGGTGTAGTATTAACCTCTATTTTGTAGCTTTATATCATACCCAAATTTTCTCTTTCTCCTTCTATTCGTTCCCTGGGGAATGTCATGTGAACTCAGGACTTTGAGTCTCACCTATAGATTAATGGCTTCTAAATCTATGCCAAATAAACTCACATTTCCAATGTAAAGTTTCAGTGGCCTGTAGACACCTCAGCCTGGATGTACCATATGCCTCTGCAACTCAATACATCCTCTCCTTGCACAAATAAGGGTTCCCTCCTCCTGTTTTAAAATGTGTCAAATATGACAATATAATCTATCCTACTTTACCAGTGTGCAGTCACCGAGTAACACGTGCCCTCTTTCTGATCCATCACCTGTAGTAACCTGTCCAGACCTACACATTTCACCTCTGAATTACATACCTGCCTCACAACCCTACTGCCCTAGCCTTGGTTTAGGTATCAGATACTGATTCTGTCTGGATTAGTGAAAAATAAAAGCTGTTTGAAGCATCTCTAGCTGAAGCTGCTCTTCTTTCAAATCTGTTGTCTGACCTGTCATCCAAGTTATCTTTCTAAAATACTGATCTAATCATGTTTGAAATTTCCACGCTTTTCCTTCTTTCTACAAAATAAAGTTTTTTTAAAGTTCTTTTCCCATCTAGTCCTAAATAATACCTCCAGTTACATCCCTTACCAAATCTCTATCTCCTGCCTACTTCCCCAACCCACCTCTTACACCATATACTCCTTACACCATTTTATTTGGAGGTTTTGAAACATATCATGCTTTCCTTATGTTTGCTCTGCCTGGAAATTAACAGCTCTTTCTTATCTCCCATTATGTCTACCTCAGTTCTTTTAACAGTTCTTCGAAATCCAGATCAAAGTTCATCTCCTCAGTGAAACTTTCCCAAATATTAAATCCACCTCAGTGCCCACCACTACATTCCTTTACATCAACCCTATCATAATTACAGATAGCACTTATATCTGGCTATATCCCACACCAGATAGCAACATACCCTATGGCATTGCTGACTCATAGTCTTACTCTACTCAGGGTCAAAAAAATAACTATGAAATAAGTAGATGAAAGACAAACAAGCAAACGTCTTAATTTTAACCAGCTATGTGTCCAACATGCAGAATAAGCTAATAAATTCTAGGCTAACGTTGTTAAATTCTGTTCTGTGATTGTGAATGAAAAATCTCTTATGAATGTTACATTTAAACTTATTTCACCAAAACTATAGTGAGCCTCTACTATATACCAGGTACTATGCTAGGGATTTTTAATATACTGTTTGATGACACAACAGAGCCATTCCCTAAAACACATAAGCAAAATGTAAAGCAGTGACAAAAATGTAACTGGACAGAGTATTCATCAGTAATTGAGCTTTCCTATTTATATTGTAATACAAATCAATTATACTTAGTATCCATTATTTATTTAAAGTATTTACTGAGACTCCCTAGACTGAAATTCTAGAATGAAAAAAAAATTGTTGGCTGGAGTAACATTTAGGCTATTTATTACAGTTTAGCCAATCATAGAAGAACCAGGGGGTCAAAAGAGAACTTAATTTCAGATTTATGGGCACAGAGTTTTCCACCCACGTACATGCTTTAGTTATTAAACATGGCCACAAAACATTCTGAAGTGCACCCACTGGGACAGCCCATCAAATTGGGAAATGGTGTGCACGGGAATTGATGAGTAGCAGACTCAATCCAGACTGTAAAAAAAAAAAAAA
The DNA here is from genome assembly GCA_004024745.2 of Catagonus wagneri. Taxonomy (NCBI): domain Eukaryota; kingdom Metazoa; phylum Chordata; class Mammalia; order Artiodactyla; family Tayassuidae; genus Catagonus; species Catagonus wagneri. Next base: position 22,066,598 of record PVHT021183634.1, on the reverse strand, counting down.
AAAACAGAATAAACACGCAAAAGACCAAACAATTTTCCAACAATGAAAAATTCCATTACCCATTCTATAAACAGACCAAGGATAAAGAAAATCTGGATAGCAAAAAGCCATTGGAATCCAAATGACAATAAAAGCAGGCTAAATGCCATGTCACTCTTAAACTGATTACTCACTACAAAATAATAGTAAAATGCAAATTTATGGTTACTATTGTCATCAGTCAGTTTATAAAATGACTTCAGCTAACATGTTAAATGTTTATCCAACATGACTGAGTAGCAGTTAGCCCATAAAGTCAAAAGTATGAGAAAGTCTATTAATGAGTCTTATATCAAGTGGTCAAAGGAGAAATTAAGATAACCTTGAAAGATACTTGAGCATCAGTTCATGGTTTTACAGATGACTTATTTACTATGATAGAAAGAGCTATCACAGACCAATGAGCAAAAATACACTTGCAACATTCTCATTAAATTCAATAACAAGGCTACCACCTGTGGCACACTGTCCCTTAGCCCCTTAGGCTGTCCCCACACAGCCAACTTTCTAGAGACTTACAGCCTGCCAAAACTGAATTAAGAAGAAATAGATCAACTGAACAAACCAATCACTAGAAATAGAATTGAATACGTCATAAAAATACTCCCTACAAATAAAAGTCCAGGACCAGATGGCTTCACAGGCAAATTCTACCAAACATACAAAGAGGAACTATACCCATCCTCCTTAAACTTTTCCAAAAGGTTGAAGAAACACTCCCAAAGACATTCTAGGATGCCACCATCACCGTAAGACCAAAACCACACAAATATAGCACCAAAAAGAAAACTAGAGGCCAATATCTTTGGTGAATATAGACATAAAAATTCTCAACAAAATTTTAGCCAACTGAATCCAACAACATGTAAAAACGATCATACACCAAAATCAAGTGGGATTCATCCCAGGTTCACAAGGATGGTTCAACATAGGCAAATCAATCAATGTCATACTCCACATTAACAAAAGAAAAGTCAAAAATCACATGATCATCTCAATAGACGCCGAAAAAGCATTTGACAAAGTCCAACATCCATTCACGATCAAAACCCTTACCAAAGTGGGTATAGAGGGAACATACCTTAACATAATAAAAGCCATTTACGACAAACCCATAGCAAATATAATACTCAATGGAGAAAAGCTTAAAGCCTTCCCACTAAAATCTGGAACAAGACAAGGATGCCCACTCTCACCAATTTTATTCAACATAGTATTGGAAGTCCTAGCCACAGCAATCAGACAAACAAAAGAAATAAAAAGGTATCCAAAGTGGAAGAGAAGAGGTAAAATTGTCACTGTATGCAGATGACATGATACTATACACAGAAAACCCTAAGGACTCAACCCAAAAACTATTCAAACTGATCAACAAATTCAACAAAGTAGCAGGATATAAGATGAACATTCAGAAATCAGTCATATTTCTGTATACTAACAATGAAATATTAGAAAAGGAATACAAAACTATAATACATTTTAAAATTACACCAAAAAATCAAATACCTGGGAATAAACATGACCAAGGAGGTGAAAAACTTGTACGCTGAGAACCATAAAACATAAATCAAGGAAATTAAAGAGGATTCAAAAAAATGGAAAGATATTCCATGCTCCTGGGTTGGAAAAATTAATATGGCAAAAATGGCCATACTACCCAAAGCAATCTACAGATTCAAGGCAATCCCTATCAAATTACCCATGACATTTTTCACAGACTAGAACAATCTAAAAACTTACATGGAACCACAAAAGATCCACAATAGCCAACGCAATCCTGAGGAATGAAAACCAAACAGGAGGCATAAGTCTCCCAGACTTCAGACCATACTACAAAGCTGCAGTAATCAAGGCAGTGTGGTACTGGTACCAAAACAGACATACAGACCAATGGAACAGAACAGAGAACCCAGAAATAAACCCAGGCACCTATGGTCACCTATTATTATTGACACCTATTATGGTCAATTAATTTTTGACAAAGGAGGCAAGAACATAAAATAGGGGAAAAAAACAGTCTTTCAGAAAGTGGTGCTGGGAAAATAGGACAGTCGCATGTAAATCAGTGAAACCGGAACTCACCCCCACACCATGCACAAAAATAAACTCAAAATGGCTGAAAGACTTAAATATAAGACAAGGTCAAACTCTTAGAAGAGACCATAGGCAAAACATTCTCTGACATCAAGTTTACAAATGTTTTCTCAGGTAACTCTCCCAAGGCAACAGAAATAAAAGCAAAAATAAACCAGTGGGACCTAAACAAGCTGATAAGCTTTGCACAGCAAAGGAAACCATATTAAAAAAAGACAACTTACAGAATGGGGAAAAAATAGTTTCAAATGATGCAACTGACAAGGGCTTAACCTCTATACAATCAACTTATACAACTCAACAGCAAAAAAGCCAACAACCCAATTAAAAAATGGGCAAAAGACCTGAACAAACATTTCTCCAAAGAAGATATACAGATGGCCAACAAGCACAAGAAAAAATGCTCAACATCACTGGTGATTAGAGAAACGCAAATCAAAACTATCATAAGGTACCACCTCACAACAGTCAGAATGACCATCATTAAAATGTCCACAAATAACAAATGCTGGAGAGGGTGTGGAGAAAAGGGAACCCTCCTGCACTCTTGGTGGGAATGTAAATTGGTACAACCACTCTGGAAAACACTATGGAGGTACCTTACAAAAATATATAGAACTACCATATGACCCAGCAATCCTACCCTTGGGCATATATCCAGACAAAACTTTCCTTGAAAAAGACACATGCACCCATATGTTCACTGCAGCACTCTTCACAATAGCCAAGACATGGAAACAATCTAAACGTCCACTGACAGATGATTGGATCAAGAAGATGTAGTATGTATACACAGTGGAATACTACTCAGCCATAAAAAGAACAAAATAATGCCATTTGCAGCAACATGGATGGAACTAGAGACTCTCATACTACATGAAGTAAGTCTGAAAGAGAAAAACAAATACCATATGATATCACTTATATATGGAATCTAATATAGGGCACGAATGAAACTTTTCACAGAAAAGAAAATCATGGATATGGAGAACAGACCTGTGGTTGCCAAGGGGCAGGAGGAGGGAGTGGTATGGGCTGGGAATTTGGGGTTAATAGATGCAAACTATTGCCTTTGGAATGGATAAGCAATGAGATCCTGTTGTATATAACTGGGAACTATATCTAGTCACTTATGATGGAACATGATAATGTGAAAAAAAAAAAGAATGCATATATGTATGTGTGACTGGGTCACCTTGCTGTACAGTAGAAAATTGACAGATCACTGTAAACCAGCTATAATGGAAAAAAAACAGAAATCATTGAAATAAAATAAAAAACAACTACATATGTAGTCACACACATACAAAAAAGAGTAAAAGACAAATTCTCTAATAGTCACTATATTTTTCTGTTTCATTTAAAATCTATTAATTGGTATTTATTGACGTAATAAGTAAAAGAAGAAAAATAATTTCTACAGGAATACTTGCCAGTGGAAGTCAGTAAAAAACTCTGAGTAGTTACCCTTAAGTTAAAGGTATTTGCACAGTTTAAGATAAAAATTGATGAAGAATGCTTTAACCATACTTGGTTGTCAATAAGGTTTCGGTATCCCCTAATTAGCTTAAACAAATGGGGGCGGGTTTCTGGAAGCATAAAAAATAGCTCTCCAAACCCAAAGAGCAGGGAGAAAAACTGGGTTTCAAGAGAATTGGAACCAGGAATGATCATGCCTCAGAACCAAGATGGCTACTCACTCTAACTTTCCATCTCTTCCCTTCTGGGGCCATGCTCTATCTTGGCTCAGCTTCTGTCTACATATCTTGCTCATTCACTCTTCCTCACACTAAGGGGGTTTCTGTGATTCTCCATGTAGAATATTACCTTATTCTCTAGTTACTGGGAAAATAATTCTACTGAGAGCTCTTTGTGCCCAAGTCCAAATTTCCAGGAGACGGTAAAAAATGATCCATTTCAACCACTGGATTGCTATCTTCAATCCATCCAGAAAGAGACAACCTCCATAGGTGGGAAAAGGAGTGAGGAGAAGGATGAGCGTGGTTCTTGGGGTAAATGGTTGTTGACTGACGTGGACTCCAGAAGAAATGAGCTACAAGGGAAAGGAAGATTTTAATTCTATGCCAGGCATATCCAGCAGAAAAACAGCTTTGGAAACTTATCAGGTCAAGTTGTCCTTCCAAAAAACCACAAAATGCTAGGATGCATGGTGTAGAGATTGGGAGGATTCAAGGGTGAAAATGTAATGGAGAAAGGAGAAATGTTATTTATGATTCAAAGCTGCCATGAGAGAAACAATGTCTTCTTACTAGGTATTTTATAGTAACTATGAAGGAAAAATTTAGCAGGAGTTTAGAATATACTAAAGACATAGAGAATCTAGCCATTATATTGTAAATATCTGGGCTTCAGGAAAAACCCAATCTTTCAAAAAGACAGATGTATTTCTAATCAAATGTACTGACATATGGGAGATTCAAAGGAGGTAGAGGTTGGGTGGAGAGTTTATTGCGTATTTTGCATGTTTTAATTATCTTAAATTTATCAAAAAAGCCCAATTGAATTGACATTGGCATCCCAAATAAAAGACATTTGGAGATTTGTTTTCTTTTCATCTTTTCTTTTCATCTCTGTTTTGTTTTGTATTTTAGTTTATATGAATGACTACATTAATTGCCATTATAGGGCAAAAGATGCTGTGTTTCCTATCTTTAAAAAAACTGAAAATAGGCCCCAAACCATTTAGGGTTGAATTTGCATAGATTAGAAGACTTATTACATATTTACACTTAGATTCTCAATCAATGGCCATAGCGATATTTACATCCATCATTCAAAGGTGTTGACTTTGAAAATTATTACTTATAGTCTCTACTAGATTAAACAATTCTTACAATTTAATTATAGGCTTACAATTAGAACAGTGACAATGTTCCTTAAATATGCACTGGATATATTCTAGTTCATTACCTAAGGTACTTGATGAAAGATTTTCCTAAGCATTGATGATCATGGAGCCAGTTGCTAAAGTGAGGTTTTCTTATCTGAATAAACTACTGAAACAGTCATAGGGGAGATTTTTTTTTCCTTTAGGGAAATGGAATGGCATATTAAAAAAGAAACAGGAATTTTATGACGCAAGAGAACACTGAGTATCACAGATCAAGATAAATTGAACTTAGTTGGAAGCCTAAGTGTTATCCTGAGGTTTGGCATATTAAACTTATAAACTTAAGATTATACCATATGACATTTTGAGACATGGACTAGACTCTAGGACCAAAAAATACTGATTTTTGGCTTGGGTCACATTTTCATTTTAACAAAAGATGTGAGGTTAAGTGCCGACCTTGGATTAGAGGAACCAAAGAAGTTTGAAAACTAGATAAATGAAGAGGACAGAGGCAGATGTGTTGTTAACAGAAGATACAATCTCCCAGTGCCTCAGGGGCTTGGTCTCTGTAAGAACTGGTGCTGCAAAGATCTGCTAAGGTACGTGAGGTGGAAATGCTGGCCAGTGTAATTATATTGTATAAAAATGTCATAAACAACAAGGTCCTACTGTAAAGCACAGGGTACTGTATTCAATATCCTATAATAAAGCATAATGGAAAAGAATAGATATGTATAACTGAGTCACTTTGCTATACAGCAGAAATTAACACAACTTTGTAAATCAACCATACTTCAATAAGATAATTTTTTTTAAATGGCATCTGAGAGGCAATTCCCTAGACTGAGCACAGTTGAAGGAGATTGGGTATAAAGGTCATCACCTGGCCTGTGGGATGCAAATAGAGATAATCACGCCAAGTGAAGTAAGTCAGAAGGAGAAAGGCAAATACCATGTGATACCACTAAATACGGTACAAACGATTCTAAAATATGGTACAAACGATTATCTACAGAAAAAGAACAGACTCCCACAGACCTAGAGAATGGACTTGCAGTTTCCAAGGTGGGGGAAGAGGGAGTGGGATGGACAGGGAGTTTGGGGTTAGTAGATGCAAATTACTACATTTAGAATGGATAAGCAATGAAGTTCTACTGCATAGCACATGGAACTATATCCAGTCTCTTGGGATAGAACATGATGGAAGACAATATGAGAAAAAGAACGTGTGTGTGTGTGTGTGTGTGTGTGTGTGTGTATGACTGGGTCACTTTTCTATAGAGTAGAAATTGACACACTGTAAATCAACTATACTTTAATAAATAATAAGTTTGTCTTAAAAAACCCAACATATGTTCAAAGAAAAAGGCTCATTATTCGGGGATATCAGGTGCTTTAGAGAGTGTCCACTCAAATGACATTCTCAAAATGTTCACTCCTCTCTCTCTGCTCTGCTAGGTCTTCTACATGGTTATCCACATATCCAAGCCTCTACTCTCAGCTGTTGTCTCTGCCTTGAGTCCTTGCAATGAACTTTATTGCTGAGTTTACTAGATCCCTGGACAATAGAGCACAGAAGTAATATAATGTGGTGGTTCAAAGTTTAGACTGTGGGCCCAGACTGCCTGGATTTGAAATCCGGTACCTCAACTTACCAGCAGCATAACTTTATTTCTGCTCTCTGTGACTCAGTTTCCTCATATGTATTTAGGGAAAATTAATGACAACAACCTAACTGTGGAGATTCTTCTGTTGCAATGATTTAATGAATCCATATAGGGAAAACGCTTGGAGTGGGACCTGACGAGTTGTAATTAGTCACTAGTATTATTGCGATTAGCAAAAGAAACCTTTAGCATGATGCTGGAATTCATCTTTCAAGTGATAAACCAATGACAGTGAAATCAACATTTCACTCAAAGCTTTGAATGAAAATAAGTCATCATGGAGTTCCCATCATGACGCATTGGTAACAAACCCATCTAGTATCTGTGAGGACATGGGTGCGATCCCTGGCCTCATTCAGTGGGTTAAGGATCTGGTGTTGCCCTGAACTGTGGTATAGGTCTCAGACGTGGCTCAGATCCTGTGTTGTTGTGGTTGTGGTGCAGGCCAGCAACTGTAGCTCCAATTCAACCCCCAGCCTGCGAACTTCCATATACTGCAGGTAGGGCCCTAAAAAAAACAAAAAATAAAGAGAGGAAAGAAAGAAAACAAGTCATCATATTTGTGGAGCCTGACAAGACAGGTCGGGGATTAGGGAAAATTATGATTTTATATCTAAAACCCATACAGCCTCCACCTGAACAAAGAAGGAGGTGATAATGTCCCAGGCACAGGAGGAGAAAAAGAACTGCTTGAACCTATGCTGTTATGATAACATTACAGAAGGGATTAAAGGACAGTGCTGACAATGACAGGGAGAGAAGACATGAATTCAAAACCTCAAGTGCCTGCAACACTTTTCTTAACTGGATGGAGTTCTCTCTAGAGGTGCTGCGGGGTTTGCCTCCTGGACCAGATTTAGGGGAGAAAAAAAAGGGTACAGATTCATGCCTGAGATTCTACTCAACACTTTAGATTGTTGCCCTGGGAAAGTGGTCCAAAGGCTGAATTTGCTAAAATTAATATAATCTATCACTTAAGAAGGCAAGCATCCACTGAATATTCCTTTGAGAAGATGTCATAATTATTCTTATTTTGGCTAGAAGAGAAACAGAGAAGCTCAATGCTATCCTTGCTACACAAAAGTTAAAAATACTGAGTATACTAAAGATAAGTCTTTTCAAGAACTCTAAGGCTACAACAAATACAATTTTCTAGGTCCTGCAGGAGATATAAAGTCAAATAAGATGGGATCTTTGTCCTCAACAAGCAGAGGGGAAACAGATATTCTGCAGACAACAAGTGCAACAGAAGAGGCACGTAACCCATTTCCCTGTAATTTCCCAAACTAACTAACTAACTCCAGAATTTCCCCACATTTGGGAAAACATCATACAGGTCAAAACAGATTACTCTGCAAAATTCCCAAAAAAAAGAATTATACTGCTGGAACTTCAGCAACCTCTGCCTCCTAGATTCTGATATTGGGTTTTGTACGATGAAACTACAGGAGAAAGAAGGGGAAAAAAGTGAAAAGAAACAGAGAAAACGTCGTGAATGCTTTCTGTGTTTGTGGACTAACCATCGCTGGCCTACGTGTATGTTCTTTTCTCAGATCCCTCTTCCGGTAGTACACCCAGGAAGCCCTCACCATGGGGCCTGTCTGCTTAGCGGACAATAAATGACTCAAGTCCAGTTCACTTCTATGGTTCTCCTTTACCCATGGGAAAAAAAAAATCACGCATCCTTGCTTTGCTAAAGGCTGGGAGGGCAGGCTGTACCCCTGAGACCTCCTTTCTGCCTGCAACAGCAGACCCTGCGGGTACCACCACCACCCACATCCCAGAAACTGTATCTCTTTGTCTGAGATACATGTAATTCACTGGCAGGGCAGGTGAGAGTGACAGAAAATTTATGCTTTCTAGAGAACAGCCCTCAACAGTGATGGATGAGGGGAGGTCTATAAACGTACCAGATCCTTCTCCGCTGTGCTCATTCTAAAGCCTGAATTCCACCCTGGCTCCTAGTGGGATTAAGCCCTAATTACCTTTCCTGTAAAGACGGGTTCCCTTCCTGTCTCATATCCCCACTCTCCTCGCCACGTTTCCTAGGATCACCCCCCAAATAAGCTACTTGCACTTGAATCCTCACCTCGATTCAGCTTCCAGCAGAACCCACACTGAGACACTGGCTGTGTCTCTGGCTTGCTTTGTCTCCATTAATTAGACAGAGCAGCAAATTAAGGCTTCTGCCCAAGTAAATGCCCAACTGGTATAGAAAATGCTGGTCTCCCCTTCGCTTAGCTGCTGGAAGGGGAAAGCCCTCTATGCGGGCCAAGAGAAATCAGCCTTTCAGTATGAACTCTGCTCTCCCTGAAGGCAAAGATCTCAGTGTCTGCTCTGCTTCTCTGTCTCAGTTTTCCCCTCGCTTCTCAGCTCTCTGAGGGCTGATTGCATGGGGGCCTGCTCTGCACAGCACCCATGAACTCCAAGGGAATGTATCATTTGCGATTGCTGGTGGCTGTCTTTAAAATGTGAAATATTCAGTGCTCATTAGCTTAAACCATGGGTCCCAGTGCCAAGTTGGGGACAACAGAGAAAGTCCTAAATCACATCCTGTTGCTGATGAGTACCCTAAATGCTGAGTTTTACGTTGATTATATACAAATAGCCTAAACTTTGGTATCTTTACTGCTAGAAAAGTTTCAACAATAACCACCTGAAATCACCACTTTGGGAGCAACACTTAGAGCCAAGATTGCATATTTTGAAAGAAATGTGACTAAAAAGAGGGAAATCTTGGCTAGAAACAGTACTATGCAAAAACACAAATAAGCAAAAAAAATCGCTTAATTTCTTTCAAAGCCAATTGCAGATTCATCTGGAAAGGTAAAGCCTACAGAACTGGATTAAGATGAGGAGGCCCTATTTGCAAATATGACGTGGGTGGTGTAGGTCAACATGAGTGAGCCAAGTTGAAAGAGACACCGTTATCAAAAACCACTATCAGACAACACACCTGAATGTGCCCGAACCGTCTCCATCAATGGCAGCAGGCAAAGAGGCTGGCTTTCAGTGCACAGGATAAAAAAATCATACTAAAAATGAAGCTTGAGGGCTAAAGAATTGGTTGCAGAAAGTGGGTCCTTTGAGGCAATTATTTCATTGACATGTGATGATATTAATGAGTTAGAGTATATCCTTCTTCCCTGAGAATGTTCTTTGATGAGAGAGAATAAGAGAGATTGACAGGGCACTGGGTCAGCATCCATCTCCATCTCTGTGTGTAACAAGCCAAAGCAAGGCCCTGTTCCCCTGCCCTCTCAGCAAGGTGATGGAGTCGGTCGTTTCCACCATCTGCAGCCTCAGTCCTCTGCTCAGTGCCACATTGTGGCCAGCCATCCGGATACGCACAGGGAGCCTGCCGAGCACTATCATCTGTGTGCAGATTTTTATGTGAGTCTGGATCCTCAAGATGCAAGGTGACACTAGGAGAAAGGAAAGGGACAGCTGGAGGCAGTAATGGGATCTGTAGGGTCAGTGCTTTCAACCCAGGACAGTTCTCCGGTCCTGAGGGATTCAATGCAACAGAGTTTGGCATTCAGCAAAAAACAAAAATAATAATAATAAAAAAAAACGATTGGAATTTTTTTCACCTCAAGTTCCTGATAATCAGCTAAAGCATCATTTTATTTCTCAAAGCAGAGCTGTATTATGGGCTAGAAGGCAAAGTTCTCACGGCAATTTAGATAAAAGCTGAGATTCAAAAGGAATTTTAAGACCTGAGATCAAGCGCTTCAGGCTATGCCTCCAGATGCCTCAAAGGTATGACCTCGGTCTGTGCCTGGTGAGCAATGACAGTTCACTTCCTAGTAAGTAATACATGTTTGTTATACCTAGTTTTTCAAATGCAGAAGAAACAGGACTTATTTAAACAGGGAAATACACTACTGCAAATGTTTTGACTTTTTTCTCCCCAGTTTTCTTTCTGAGGGTATATATTTGGTGAAATCAGACTTTTATATATACAGTTTTATATGATGATGATAAGTCAGAGAGTTTCGACTCATTTAATACAATATTTGGCCAATTTACAATGTCATTAATTAGTCTTTAAAGTGATTTTACGAACTGTACTACACTTTAGCCCGGATATGCTTTTATTTTGTTAAACTTGGAACTTGGCTATTGCTGCCTCTAGTTTCTGTGTGGGGTGCCAGGCATCAGTGTTACCCTCTGGCTCCCCCACACCCCATCTCCCAGCCTTCCCCTGGGGAGGAGTGCTTCCTCAGCCCCTTCCTTCACCTTCCCTTCGGCTTTTGGCTGGCTGCTCCATCTCTGTTTTATAGGGATGCTCTCCGTGCCCAGCACTGCCTGTTCCTGGGGAGGCCAGTCAATCTAATTTAGAGATTCAGTATTAGGAAGCTGTGTACCCCGGCCACATCCTGCATTCATCAAGAGATGAGGGCATGTCTGATTCTCCACCTGCCTTCTCTGTTGTATTAGAATTCAACTGATTTAGAACCGAGGAGAGGCGAAGAAATGTGTCATGGTGAAGCCCTCCCAAACCAGAGATAGACTGTTTCTCAATTCCTATTCCAAGGAATTCTGGGATGAGCGTCTTTATCAGGAATCTGTGCATGTATCTTGAATTCTTTCTTCCTTCATCCCTTCCTCCTTCCCTCCCTCCCTCCTTCCTTCCTTCCTAGGGCTGCACGGGCAGCATATATGGAAGTTCCCAGGCTAGGGATCGAATTGGAGCTGCAGCTTTTGGCCTATGCCACAGCCACATCAATGCCAGATCCGAGCCAGGTCTGCAACCTGGCAATGCCAGACCCTTAAACCACTGAGTGAGGCCAGGGATTAAACCCGCATCCTCATCGATACTAGTTGGATTTGTTACTGCTGCTGAGCCACAAGAGGAACTCCTTGAATTCTTTCTTATGGGAAGTTTCTTGATTGGGAATAACTTAGCTTTATGATTTATAGTTTTAAGACTCTGCAAACATACTGACAGTTTACCATATTCTGGAAACATGCTACCCATTTTTAAATATGTATTGTGAATGTTCCACTTTAAAAGAGCCTATTGAGAGGAAGATCTTGAAGAGAGAAGGAGAAATTCTACTTGGTAGAGGGTCTTCCTTGGCTGAAGAAAGAGACTCTTACTCTAATAAGTGTAAGAAAGTATGGTTAAATACAGGCAAGTTTACAGGTGGAATTAGTGGAAATTTGAGAGAGTTCATATCCGAGAAAATAAGAAGCGTACACATTTTACCCATACACACACACACACACACACACACACATATATATATACATTTTAAACATTATCTTTGAAATTTTATAAAATCATATTTTACATTAGAAATCAGTACCTCCTATAACCAGGTACAGCAGGATGAGAACTAAACAATGAAGACCAGGAGAAGCATTTCAGAGGGAGTTTAAAAAATAGTGCATCAAACTCGTGTACCTCAAAATATAATTTTTACATTCTAGCAATAACTTACAACTGGAAAAATATCTAGCCTGGATTTTACTTAGTAAATGACTAAGTCAACATACTAAGTAAACTAACTTTACTTAGTAAATGAATCAGTCTTGTAATAAGCCCTGCTAAAAACTTTCTGTTCATTGTTTTTCTCTATTAATCTTGCAGGAAGTTATCTTGTCCTTAATTGAAAGACATCTATTCGCCTGAAACAAGGCATTTGTCACTATTTCAACATATGTAGCAATTAGACTCTATCCTCAAGCTTATAGCTTTCATGGTCACTACAGCTATGAAAGAATGCTCTGAATTTGAAAAAAAATTGTTGTTGCTTAACTCTTTACACAAAGCAAACAGCTTGAATGACCTCATGAGAAAGGCAGATAGCAAAGAAGATGAATATGCTGAAAATCTTTTCATCGAGACTGTAAGAAAATATACCTACTAATGCACTGCAGATTTCATTTCTTACCACTATCATTCCTTTCATATAAAGCACTGTAACAACATTCATGAGCTACAAGATTTCACAGAATGTTTCCTATCCACAATTGGATTCCAAACCATAGCAGGTTACTATACATAAGCGGTTTCTATGCCAGAAATCCATTCTTCACATGGCCTGGGGAGACTTAGAGAATACTCTTTAAAATCTATGGGAAAGGCGGAGATAATACAGAACAGGAAATTCCTCTTAGTGTAGAAGTCTCTTAACCTGACATCTTCCTCTGAAATGCCAAAGAAGAACTGTGTTTTCCTGAGAAATATTCATTTGGGTTATCTACATGAACAACGAAATATTGATTTTATTTTGTGGGATACATTTTTTTCCCCATCACTCTCAGTATAATCTTTTATTTGGGAGTGAATGTCATATTATTTAGAAACTTCTAAAAAACTAACATAGGAACTTTCCATGCCAAAATTTAAATGGATTGATAACTTTGAAAGTTTGGAATTTATAAAAATGCATAATCTGGCACAAAGACAAAGGTATTTTTTAGTTAGGCAAGGCCTGACTCTTCAATCTTGAGCTGGGCCAGCCAGTGCCTTTTGTGGAAGAAACGAAGTGGGATTTCCAGATAACTCTCTGGTTAGACAGACTCTTCCTAACACACTGATTTGGTAAAGACCACTTTTCACTTTCTCAGAATCCACCCTCTCCTTCCTTTTCAGTAACAAAACTCATAAAATTAAGGATGGGCTTGAGACCAAGTTTTCCCCAATGAGATATATGTGAAAGTACTGTGTGAATTGCCACAATCTTCTTAAAGAGCAAAGTGACTGTCTTTGCTCTTCCTTGCTTCCTGGGATCTGGAATGAACCCCTGATTGCAGGAGCTCCAACAGCCATCTTGGACCATGAGGTGACCTGAAGATGATAGAGCAGAGGGCTGAAAGGAAGGCCTCTGGGTCCCTAAGCACATCACAGAGCTGCTATATTAGCTCTGACTTTTCTACTCAAGACTTAATTTGAGAGAGAAATAACTGTTCATCATGTTTAAGCCAGTGATTCTTAGATTTTTCTATTATACCCAGTTAAGCTGAATCCTAGCTATTTCATTGGTTAAAAAGGAAGCTCAGAAGAAAAAACTAGAAGGTATTAAACCATCTTAGGCTCTGCCAATGACTGGTCCATGTCAGAGCATGGAACAGCAATCAAGGACCACAGAATGAAAATCCAGGTGCCAGGTGAGGATGCTGATGAGTTCAGAGAAATCACACTCAGAACTGTTACATACCCCAGTTTGTCAAGAATTAGCCCAAACTCTGATTTTTAAAAAATGCTACCTCCTGATTTTTAAAATGCTTGCCAAAATTAATATATTATATATATATATTTTACTCATGCAAATACATACACACATATATATGCACACACACACACACACACACATGCGATACATATGTATATATTTCACACACACTGAGGACCAATTGAAATGCACTCACAGAATAATTTTGGCCTGAAAGCCATGGGTTTTGCTCTCTGGGTTAGACTGGTATTTCATCTTCTGTAACATTTTTGGAGCTCTGGAGATGGAATTCCCTACACCTCCCTGGCTTTTGATACAATGCAATGCATGGAGGTGATATAGTAAAATGTGGGTAGGAATGGAGGATGGGGGGAGAGGAGGAGAAAGACCAGATGACAAATCAGAGGACTGGATTGACTCTACCTATGGCATTTACTTAGCCTTGTGCATAGCGTTAAGCTACCTAACCTCTCCTAGCATCCAGGCCTTTCCTAAAACACCAATTCTGTAAAATCATAACCTGAACGTGCTTGGTAAATTGCAAAGCACTTTACAAATGAAAGGTATATCTGGTCAGGAATGAATACAGTTAATAATTTTATTTCATGGTCGCTGTTAGGCACGATCCTCTCTAGCACATCTGTTCCATGAGGCCACTGGGGGAGACTTTCCTATCCTTTGTCCACAGAAGTGAAGAAGGACAGAGCCATTGGCCCTTGCTCTGTGTTTAAGCATTCAGTCTTTCATGATGTATTTCAAACAAACATAATATTGGCAGCCAAGAATAATAAGCATCTTTAACATTAGCCCGGGTACACAGTCTTATTACATATAAGTGTCCTGTGTGCTGGGAATAACCAAACCAATAAACAAAATATGCAAATGCTAGACTAAGAATAAAGTGGAATTCAATATTTGAGAATTATTTGTGCTCTCTCTCTCTCTCTCTCACTCGCTCTTGCTCTCTCTCCCCTCAAATGAATTTCAGCCCCATCCTTGCTTGGGAAATATACAAGAAGTCTGGATCTATTTCAAGCACTGAGGATTCATTCATTCAATCACATTTCTAAAGTACTGATGGTATTACCAAAGTTCCTATGGAAGACCTAGGCAATGTGAGAATTGTTTAAATGTTAACGAAACATGAAAGAGGAGTTCTCATCATGGCCCAGGGGTTAACAAACCCTACTAGCATCCACGAGGATGTAGGTTCGATCCCTGGCCTCACTCAGTGGGTTAAGGTTCCGGCGCTGCCATGAGCTGTGGTGTAGACATGGCTTGGCTCGCGCTTTGCTGTGGCTGTGGCGTAGGCTGGCTACTACAGCTCTGATTGGATGCCTAGCCTGGGAACTTCCATATGCTGCGGGTGCAGCCCTAAAAGAACAAAAAGACCAAAAAAAAAAAGGGAAAGAAAAGAAACACAAAAGAGAATGTTTCCAGAGGTGCATTTAGAAAGATTATCTTTCCAGTATCAAAAAAAGAATGTTCCCTTCAACAGTGAGCAATTTTCAACATCTAAATCATGCAAACCATGCTCCTGAAGCCACTGCAGATCCTATGACTCCCCCTACCTCTTCGAAAAGGGGAGAAGAACTCAAACTTCCTTTTTTTTCCTGCAGCATTTGGGCTATCAGAAAGGCTGCTGTTCAGGCTATACTGGTTTGCCCTATGAAAATAAAATAGTTCTAATTTTATTCATCAGGGTTTTAATCTAGTGGCATCTCACCCAATTCCAGGTTTTATCAGAACGCTTAAAAACAGGTAGATTTTCCCCGCATGAGGCTGAGAGAGCAGGTAAAGGTATGAACAAGTAACAAGTGCAGACAGATTACATTGATACCCTCTCCTTAAAGTCAGGAAGAGTTTCTGCCCATCTAGTCCCAGTTTTCTCGCCTTCCAGAGCTCAGATTTTTAGTGAGGGAGCACATTCCCCACCAAAGGATCATATTTCTGGAACTCTGAAACAATAAAGAAAACAGAGATTTTTTTTTTCAAAGGAAGCTCCACGCTATGATTGTGTAACAGATATTTAGCAAAAGCGAAGGGGAAGTGAGAGACTCTGATTTTATTATGACATGAAATGCTCAGGAGTTGAAGAGTCTTGCATTCACAGAGGGGCCAATTCAAATTATACAGTTTAGGAGAGCCAATTTATAAATACACGGTGGGGCGAAAAACCAAGAAGGAAGGTCATTGTGAAACAGTCAACGGATGGAAAGGAACAGCTGAAGAGCTTTTTGTTGACTTTGTAAAAGCCCTTCATGTAATCAAGTTCAAGGTGCTAAATCTTTCCCGCATATACTGACTGCATCTCTGGAAGAATCTGTACCAACCACAGATTTCGCTGCTTTAGTCCTATACTCTTTGATGAGTGTTGGGATGGTGTCCAAAAATAAAACATCTACACTGCAGTTCATCCATTCAAAAAAAAAAAAAAATGTCCATACAGAGAGTTCCCTATCAAGTTGTGCAATTCTGACACCATATAAAAAAAAAAAAATGAAGCCACGCTGTTATCTTTTCCGTTTAGTCAATTACATGCGCTGACAGATAACAGCTAAATTCATGTTGGTAAAGGAAATGCTCCATCTCAGGATTTTATGTAAGAGGAGTAAGACATCTGAATTGTGAGGGGCAGCCATGTACTCGCAAGTGTGTATCTATGTGTATGTTTATGCGTTTGCATATCTGTCTGCCTGTGTTTATATCTGTGTACAGCTGTGTGGTCATTCAGTTGCAAATGAAAAAGACTTGAAAAACTCCTTTTCCTGGGAAAAGTCAAAAACATCCCAGGATTTTCAATTTCACATAAAGGCCAGGTCACAATCCACTGCAATGTGACCATCCTGCACACGCCTGGGAATCGGACAGAGGGTCTCATTTCCCTGATGAAATGTCTGCAGTTTCCAAACCACAGGACACAGCTTAACTGCTTTCAAACTAATCCCGCGACAAAACCGGTTTGCTAATCTCTCTGCCAAAATTCCCATTCAAACTTCTATTAACACTATTTAGCTTTCCTTTTTTTTTTTTTTTTGCTTTTTTTTGTTTTGTTTTTTAGGGCCATGCCCACAGCATATGGAGATTCCCAGACTAGGGGTTGAATCAATTGGAGCTACAGCTGCTGGCCTACACCACAGCCACAGCAACGTCAGATCCAAGCCACAGTTGCAGTCTGCAACCTATATCACAGCTCACAGCAACACCAGATCCTTAACCCACTGCATGAGGCTAGGGATCGAAACTGTGTCCTCATGAATACTAGTCAGATTTGTTTCTGCTGTGCCACAATGGGAACTCCACTAAGGACATTTCTAAACAGCAGTCGTCTTCAATCAACTTTCCCCATAAATATCACATTTTAGTTTTACCTAGGAATGCTCATCAGAGGCTTGGCACATTTACACTAAAGACATGGAGGTTTCCAGGTTAGACAGGCCCTGAGTCCCGCTGACCCCCTCCTGCACCTTCTCATAACCCAACCAAGATGGGGAAAGGAAAATAAAGTCAAGGGAAAGTTCAGTTAACACAAACTTTTGAGAAACGTCTCCTTGTTAGATGACAAATGGATCCAGACAGAAGAAAGGCACTGGGAACCCTGTTGGTAATACCACTTTCCAAAACAGGATGTAGTATTTGGAAGGAGAAAGCTGAAGGCAGGTCCTGAGGAGAGCAGAGCGTATTCAACTCATTATCCATTTAACTGTTTTGGATCAAGAGAACTAAGAGGCCCCAGGCAGACCTGGCCAAGCCAAACAGAGGAGCTGGTCTATGGCAAGTCTTTCCCTAATGCAGTGAGGTTCTTCTCTGACTGAGTGGGCAGTGCCATCAGGAATAAGGCCAGTCCTGGGAACTTCATGAGAACCTGGAATGGAGGCCAACAGCCTCCTAGGTCTGCAAAACTCAACCTTGCCTGACGCAACTACCACAATAAACAGAGGGCCTCTTTTCATCTCTTAAATGCAAAAGCCTTTCAAAGTTCATAGGAAAGGGGAAAAAAGCACAAATGGAAAGAGAAATAGACTCAGTAGATGGCTAAAATGATAGATGCGATCATCAAAAACAAAATTCAAAGGCAAGTGAAACACAGAGGAAAAAAAACTTGCTGCATTCTTGGCAGAGGGAGGGTTAATATCATTAAGATTTAAAAAGCATTTATGAATCACTAAGAAAAAGAATCACTCTCAAATGAGAACGGATAATAATCCCAAGATATTTTAATAGGCATTCTAAAAAAAGAGCTATATATGGCCAATGAGATATGCCGCCTCCTGCATACAGACCCAGGCACTGCTTGTAGGGTAAAACTTGGTACCATTTTTCCAGAGCAACTTGGTACATGTATCAAAGGCCTTAAAATAAAGGGCATCCTCTTTGAAGGAATAATACCTACCACTTCAGAAATGTGTGCTAAGGAAATTATTAGAGACATGAGCAAAGATTTGGTCACACAGCGTTGCTTTGTAGTAGCCTAAATATACAATAATAGGTAGTCACATGATGAAAATAAAGGCACATTTTGTAGTGGAATATTGTGTGACCATGAAAAATGATGAAGTAGAGGTATATTTCTTATAAAGAAAAGAAGGCTGCAACATATGATAGAAAAGTCAAGTTACAAAAGAGAACACAATAAATCCTCCTGGGGCAAACAGTTATGTATGATACATGTACATGTATGAAAACATACTTACTACCTTGGCAACTGGAAAAAGTCAAGAAAGATATGTACCAAAATATTACAGTGTATTTTACAGAAAATGTTCCTGATTATCTTATTATCTATAATAAATACTTATTACCAGTAAAATAAAAGAGACTTCGATAAGAATCCAGATACAGAACACGTTTTAAAAAATCAACAGTTTTTCTTTACAACAAGAATAATTGGGAGTTCCCTTCGTGGCTCAGGGCTTAACGAATCCGACTAAGAACCATGAGGTTGCGGGTTCGATCCCTGGCCTTGCTCAGTGGGTTAAGGATCCGGCGTTACCGTGAGCTGTGGTGTAGGTTGCAGACATGGCTCAGATCCCGCGTTGCTGTGGCTGTGGCGAAGGCCAGCAGCTACAGCTCCTGTTAGACCCCTAGCCTGGGAACCTCCATATGCCGCGGGTGCGGCTCTACATAAAGGCAAAAAGACAAAAAAAAAGAATAATTGCTTAAAATTTAATTTGAAAAGATGCTATTTATGAAAGCAATACTGATCAAAATACATTTAGGTCTAAATTTGAAAAAATATACGCAAGACTTAGTTACTAGAAATCTACAACTGTATTGCAGGATACGAAAAGAACTGGTTATAAATGGACACACCATCTTTTTGACTTGGAAGGACTATTATTAGAAAATGGAAATAGTCCCCAACTAAATTTTCTATTTCACCTACTGCAATCAATATCCTTGATATTGATTTGGAATACGTGAAATTGAATTAAAAATTCACATTAGGTAATAAGTATATAAGAATTGATTTTAAAAGTAAAGGGAGAGAAAATTTGTACTACTAGATATTTAAATATACTGTAAAGTTATGATAATTAAATCACTTTTGCAAAGCTTAAAAATAATAGATAATAGAATGGAATATCCTATCATCCGGGATAATATAAAATGTCATAGAATGTCAGAAGGAGATCAAATACCCTTAAACTTTTAGTGTATGATAAAAGTAGCATTCAATAAATTGCAAAAAGGTGAATGGCTAGTCAACAAACGATGCTGGGACAATAGGCTAACTAGTCATTAAAAAATAAAGTTAGACATCTTTGTCACACCATATACTAAAATAAGCTTATTATGGATTAAACTGTTAGATGGGAGAACACTTCTCTGATTTGGGAAACAAGAAAGCCATTCTAAGAACATAAGGAAAGGTAGGCTCCTAGGGACAAAGTTCAATAGGTTTGAACATACAAAATTTTAAATCATCCATCTAACAACACTATGGTAAACAAAAGTAAAAGGCAGTAAACTGGAAAAACACTTGCAGCATGTACAAAAAAAGAGTTACCGGTCTTCCTATATAAAGAGCTTTTAGAATTCACTAAGAAAAACAAACACACAAACATGCATCATAATTGCCAAAGGGGCAAAAGTTACTACCAGCTAATTTTCAAAGGAAAAATACAAATACCCAGTAAATGTATTAGAAAAACCGAAAATGTTAATTTGCTAAAATGATACCTCTATTCACCTATCAAGCTAGCAAAGGCATTAAAAATATCAGCACATGTTACTGGTGACCAGGTGGCAAACTTACTGCTGTGATACTCTGCTGGTGAGGATGTAAGTCCATGTAAGTCTCCAAGGGAGAACTGGACAGTATGTATCAAGAAGTTTACAAATGTTCATATTCTTTAACTCAGACACTTTACAGAAATTCTTCCTAAAGAAGTAATCAAAGGAGTCCCTAAGTATTTGTGTTTGCCATAACTTAGTTAATTAAAAAAACCTGTGTCCAACAATAAGTGACAGCTAAAATAGATTCTAGTGCTTGCATTCATCTGAAAAGTATTCAAGTAGCATAGCTTTGTAATAACTATATTAGATATAATAATGCAGATCATTTTATGATATAACAAATGAAAAATGTAGGCTGCAACACAGAAGACACCAATTTGGTTAAAAGTATGTGCAGATGTGCATACTGGGCAAATGTTCAACAACATATGAACAGTGGCTTTTTAAAGGTGATGGGATTGGAGGTGCTTCCCCCCTCCCCTTCCTCCTTTTGGTTTCATTCATTCCACAAACACTGGCTTGCTACCATGTGTACAACACTTCTATATGTTCCAAATTTTCTTCAATTTGAATGTGTTACTTTGTAAAAATCAGAAAAAAAAGTTACATTTTGGAAAAGACTTCCTCCAGGTGCTAAAAATCTCGTAACGGTCGCAGAACAACCAAAGGCATATTGCAAGCATAAAATCACATACTAGACAACAGGTCACTCGACCTCTTATCTTTAGAGACACTTCGTAAAACATACTCACCTGTTCCAGTTTGACCGCAGTCTATCCCTAGGAGCTTGAATATGAACGGCAAGCATCTCAAGGACCCCTTCCCAAGAGAGTCCTCAAAGACCACTTAATAAGGAGCCTGACATCTCCTGAAGCCTTTAAAATCCATTTTCCTAAGGGACCTTCCCCCCAACAATAGAAGGATAGGTATGATTCTGACTCTGGGGATGGGGAGGCTTGCCAGGGGCTGAGCCCGGCTTAGAGCCGAGCGGGCAGCGGTGGGTGCGCAGGGCCGGGCTGGGGCCAGGAGGGCGGGCACCTTACCGCTGCTTGCTGGAAGGCGCCCTTGGTGTAGGTGCCACCGCCGCGGTAGGTGATGGCCGGGATCTCGCGGCTGAGGAGCGCGCACTTGTGTTGGTGCGCGCGACGGGAGGAGATGTAATCGACGCGCGGTACCACGTTGTTCTTGGACGAGAAGGTCACGATGGCCACGCGCGTGGCCGTGGGCACCACGGGGAAGTCGGATAGCAGCTTGCGGACGAACTTGAGCTCGCTGAGGAAGTTGGCTTGGCCCACGCTGGACGACTCGTCCACCAGGAAGACGAGCTCCAGGCGCTCGCTGAGCTCCCGCAGCCGCCGCACGCGTCGCCGGAACGCCTGGCCCAGCCGCTCCACTTTGCTCTCCGCCGCCGCCGCGTCCTCGCCGGGCGCGGGCAGCGCGGGGAGCCGCCCGGGGGCCCCGGGCGCGGCCTCGGGGAAGAAGCGGAAGCTGAAATTGCGCGACGGGGACAGCTGCTGAAAGGTCGCCCAGCCCGAAACGAGCGCCAGACCCCAGCAACAAAAGGCCAGGCGCGCCCACATAGCGCTGGAGACGGAGCGGGCGCCCGGAGCGCAGGCGTCGGCCCGGCGCGGAGAGATGCTCGGCCGCCCGGCTAGCAGAGGGGCGTGCGCGGCGCGGGGCGCGGGACGGCGGCCGCGAGCCTCAGCAGTCTCTCATCTGACACTGGGGACACAGTCCAGACTCCTCTGGCAGGCCGGGGACAGGGGAGGGAACGGCGCGCGCTCGTTACTCCTCTCGCTCTCGTCTTTTCCCTCTCTCCTCCTCCTCGCTCTCCCTGAAGCCTATAAAATGTTTGAAGGAAAGGGGGCAGTCAAGAAAAATCTCTGGCTTCCCTCCTTCTCTCCCTCTCTCCCTCCTCTCTCTGTCTCTCCCTCTCCCCTCTCCTTTCTCTATCTCGGCCTCTATCTCTCTCCTCCCCCTCTCATTCTCCTCCCGGGATCAAGCCAAAGACTCTTGGAGATTCCATGACACCAGAACCCCGCGTCTGTCAGGCTGTCAACATTCCCGCAGCAAGCGCACCAGCGCTGAAGCCATGATTGATCCCATATGTCTGGCAGGAGCTGCAGAGGAATTCACTGGAGATGGATCCAGATACCGAGAGTGCCACAGTAATTGGAAACACTTTGTAGAGGAAAACACACGCGGACTGGCCGGGAGTTGAAAGCATCCTTTGAAAATTGCTTGCTCACCTTTTGTGTCTCTTTTTCCCCCTCCGGTGCCTCAAAGCCCCAAGGAGATGTTTATTTGACTTTCCTGGTGGGGATTTCTGACTAGTGGTTTGTGTGCTCGTGCACTCTTGTGGACCAGCCTCAGACGCGCCATCTAAGGGTCTCATCTACTCGTGTGCAGCCCATAGCCATGACTTGTCATGGTGGTACATTCAAGCATTTATTTATGCATCCATTTATTCACTCCTTCATTCACCAGATGTTTTTGAGCACCTCTTGTGTGCCAAAACACCTGGAATATGAGGAGGAACAAAAATTGACATAGATATTGTCCCCAAGGAATTTAGAAGGTAACAAATGAGGGGACCCTTAACCAGACATTCCAGAAATAACATATACAGTTACAGCTGAACCTGCTAAGTGCATGAAGACCTTAAGCTGACAGACTTGGCCTTGGAAGGCTTTACTGAGGACGTGAAGTTTGTGCTGAAATCCAATAATGAGTAAGGGTTACTTCCTTTCTCCCAATCCTCAGGTATGTGCCCATGGTCTGTTTCAACGGGTGAGATGCATAGAGGTCCAATTCCTTGGCCATGAATGGCACCTGGTTTATAGCTACTTTGAAACACATGTTGCCACCTGGGAGTGGTTTTTCCAAAACAACACTCCAAAAGGGATGGTGCAAATGCAAAGGAGGAGTAAACTTTGCATGAGGTGGAAAAATGATTCCAGCTAAGCGTCAGGAGCCCTGTGTAAAGAGGCCTCTGCAAGTATGTATATAAATCACCCAAACCAAGAAACTTCCAATTCTTGGCTTCAATTTCTGCATCTATTTCATGATGGAATTCAGTGATCTCAAAGTTTTCTTTGTCTCTAATATCAGATGATTTAATTCCATCTATATTTAATGACATACCTTCAGAATGTATGGGTTGAAATGTTAGGGCTCTGGATTCCATTTGCCTAGATGAGATCTTGGTTCTGCCATTCATTGGTTGTCCCACCTTGACATTGGTTTGCTCACCTGTGAAACGGAGGGATAATATTAGCATATTAAGGGTTACTGTGAGGATATAATCATAAAAACTAAGTTCTTAGGAGAGTGCTTCAAATATATCATGTACTCTGCAAATGCTGGTTGCTATTTTTGCCACACTTCATCATGAATACTCTTCAAATCCTTATTTTTCTAGCAATATTTCCTGACCATCTACTGTGCCAGAATGTGAGATACTCAAGATTTAAAGCTGAGTAAGACTCAGCTCCAGCCTTGCAGAAGTTCAAAAGCTATCAGAAGAGAATATAGACTTGCAAACAATTTCAGAGCAGTAGGACAATTGCAAGGATGGAGAAGAGGGAGCAAGCCAAAAAAAAAAAAGTTCTCAGTCTTTCCAGGGAATAAGCAAGACCTCATTTGAGCTAACACTTTTCAAAAAGAGAAAGCCTGTCCAAATTTCCTCTATTCTGTGTTGTTTCAAATACATCATAAAGAGCCAACATTTCAGGACCTTTACATGCCAGGCACCAAGGCACCATGGCAACTCTTATGTGTACAAACTCATATGATCCCTGCAAAACCGGGGATGTAGATGATTGTTTTAGGACTTTGTGGTTGCAAGCAATAGGCACCCAGCTTCTCCTGGTTGTAAACAGGGAGGGATTTCTTGGCTCAGTAAGTAAACTGGAGAAAGGGCTTGGGGTAGACTGGTCTCAAAAAAAGCTTGGAAAAGGAAATCAAGAACTACCTAAGTCTTCCGTTTTTCTATTGCTTCTGCTTTTCTTTGCATGTTAAATTTGGATTCTGTCTTCAGACTTATGACTTGAGAAGGAAAGACTCTTCTCCATGAGCTCACGTTTAAAAACTCAACGAAAGTGATCACTGCCACCACCTTAAAAAAAAGACTCCCCTGAAGCAGGCATGGATTATAAACCCATCCCTTAACCAACACTGTGGTTGGAGGATGGGCCATTATAATTGTCCTAACCTAGGTCATATTCTAACTGTGGGAGACTCCTCTGTCACCTACCTACCACATCTGGTCTCTTTTTTTTTTTTTTTTTGGTCTTTTTAGCACTGAGCCTGAGGCTTATGGAAGTTCCTAGGGGTCGATTCGGAGCCACAGCAATGCCAGATCTGAGCCATGTCTGCAACCTACACCACAGCTCACAGCAACACTGGGTCATTAACCCACTGAGCAAGGCCAGGGATCGAACCCACATCCTCACGGATACTAGTCAGGTTCGTTGCTGCTGAGCCATGACATGAATTCCTGGTCTGCCCTTTCTGAAGAGCAATGGAGCTCCTGAGTTTTAGCGGGACACAAAGGTACCTGAAATAAAGATTACATGTCCCAGCCTCCCTTTCAGATGGGTGCTGCCATGTGCTGGGTTCTGGGCAATGACATGTAAATCCTGGTTTTGTGTGGCTGCTTGCAGAAAACCTTTTCAAAAGACAGCTGCTTCTTTTGCCTGTTGTCGCTTCCTTTTACCTCTTGTCTCATCTTTCTACCAGGAATGTGAATATGGTGGCAGACCTCCAGCAGCCCCCTGGGTCACAGGAATGACGGTCACATTATAGCAATGGGTGAGTAGTAACCAGGAAAGAGCCTGGATTCCTGCTGACTTCACAGAGCAGAACCACCATTCTCATCTCAGATGGCCTATCTATCCCTTTTATATTGTCTTACTGTCACATTCAGCTAAACTTGATCCAGCCTAATAAACTCAAACCTGTAGCCATGGAGGCTCTCCTCTCAAAATATATCCTGCCATAAATGCTATGGCAGAGAAAAGAGGACATAGAGAATTGTTCACTGCCCCCCCACAGAGTGACACACATCGTTTCTGCTCCATTTCTTTGGCCAAAGAAAGATACACGGCCATGTCTAACTCTAAAGGTAAGGAAAGGAAATCCTACCACACTCCCAGAAAGTAGAAAACTAGAAATATTTGGTGCTGAATCACATAAAATGAGAAGACAACTAAGTTCAAAAAGCAAAGCAGAGGGGAGTTCCCATTGTGGCACAGGAGAAGTGAATACAACTACTATCCATGAGGATGCAGGCTCAATCCCTGGCCTCGGTCAGTGGGTCAGGGATCCAGTGTTGTTGTGAGCTGTGGTATCGGTCACAGCAGCAGGTAGGATCCTGCGTTGCTGTGGTTGTGGCGTAGGCCAGCAGCCGTAGCTCAGATTCCATCCCTAGCCGGGGAACTTCCACATGCCGCAGGTACGACCCTAAAAAGCAAAAAAAAAGAGAAAAAGAAAAAAGTCAAGTAGGGATAAAAACCCTGGGAAGATTAACCTTCCTCAAATTAGGGAGGTTCCTGTAAGAAAAAGTTATAAATTTGTTTGTTTGTTTGTTTGTTTATTTAATGGCTGTACCTGCAGCATATGGAAGTTACTGGGCCAGGGACTGAATCCAGGCTATAGCTGTGACCTGCACCATGCTGGGATGGGGTGTGAACCCATGCCCACACGTCCACTGTGACCCAAGCTGCTGCAATCAGATTCCTAACCCAGTGCACCACTGAGGGTACCCCTAAAGCAGTTTCTGTAAGGATTTTCTGGTCTTTAAATCTGGGATAGTAAATTCACCAGATGCTTCCTATATTACATATAACCATGGCTAATTAAGTATACAGCAGTGGCCGACTCTGGCAAGAGTTTGCAGTTGAGCAGCTGTAGGCATTAGATTAAATTCTTCCTTTCTACATTTTTCATTGCCAACCCTCCTTGGAATCATTGTCTCTTTTTGGCACAAAAAGCACTGAATTATACTAAAACAGAGTTATCCAAACGTCCTTTAAAGCTAAATGTGTCATACAGTAATGCATGTACTTATTCACGATCACATTAAATAACACCACCTATTGACTGTTCTAGTAAATGCCTTATTTTCAAAGAATTGATGTAGTAATACTATTTTGAGGTATCGGCATTGGCTGTGGGTCTAGGTGCATCTAAAGCTCTCTGGATAATTCTGACATGTATCCTAGGAGTGAGAGCCTCAGGCCAACATACTCTGGCTCTGTGTATTTCCAGTGGGCTGAAGTCAGGTCGATGTTCACGGTCCCTGTGGTAAGGAGTGGAGGCTAGAGAAACCTTGTCTGCACGTTATTAAGGCTGCTGCTCCAAGCTTGGCACTGCTCCCCAGGGCTCTCTAGCGTCTTAGACTCTCTAGTCAAAAGCAGTGGTTCTCCATGAGCTGTGATTCTGTACCTCACCCATTTCCCCAGCCCCACCACCACGGAACATTAGGCAGTGTTTGGAGATATCTGTGGGACAAACAGTGCTACTGACATTTAACATAGAGGCTGGGAATGCAGCTAAACCTCCCACAAGACACTGGACAGCCCCCACAACCAGGAGTCATTCAACCCAACATATCAGGAGCAGCAAGGTTCAGAAACCCTGGCTATCGACAATAAACAAGACACACAAAATGATGAACTTTCACTATGGCAAAAACTAAGGTTGAGAAGAAATCTAAACATACTGAAATGAGAGAATGAAGCCAAAATGAGAAAAAAACCACCTGGGATTCATCTCATGACATAAAGACTTCTGTGAAAAAAAAAGTGTTGGTGATACAAGGGATGGCGGATGCATTATAATTTATTTCACCACTGCGCCCTGATCAACAAGAAACTGGTCCTCAGTGTCTGTCTCTCCACTGGGACTTCATCCCACCCTTCACTGCAACCAAATTACATTAAGGTAGATGCTGTAAAAAGAGAGAATGGATTTGTGGACTTCTCATTGTGGCACAGTGCAAACGAATCCGACTAGGAACCATGAGGTTGCAGGTTCAATCCCGAGCCTCGCTCAGTGGGTTAAGGATCCTGCGTTGCCGTGAGCTGTGGTGTAGATCACAGACTCGGCTTGGATCCCGCGTTGCTGTGGTGGAGGCCTGCGGCTACAGCTCTGATTAGACCCCTAGCCTGGGAACCTCCATATGCTGCAGCTGTGGCCCTAAAAAGCGAAAAAAAATAAAAATAAAAACCACAGAGAGAGAGAGAGAGAGAATGGATTTGTGTGTGGTGAGAGATGGAAGGGAAATGGAGGAAGAAAGCAGAGAATGGTGCTACAAAGTCCTTCTGAGATGTCAAGAATCAAGTCCAGTGAAAGGAAGCAGAGAAAGGGAACATGTCAATTTCTATGAATGTTAGGAATTGTGTCTTGTTTTGTTTTCAAATTTATCACATTATATGAGTGAACCACAGTGACAGGCAGGAGTGACAGGAGAAAGATGCCAGCTTGTGACTAGGCGAGAATATCTTTCGGTCGTGAATTTAACAAAGACGTTCTCCCATGTAAGAGATTGGGAAAAATATGCCACCCTGTATATTTCTTTAAGTAGGATTATCCAAAGACGGAGTTCATGATGGAAAATCCTAGCAGTGTACATTGCAAAAAGTTAAAAAGCAGTAAATATACATAAATGTTGTCAATCTGGTTATAACACTAGATAAGATTTTTAAAATATTTTTAAGATATTCTCGCCTAGTCACAAGCTGGCAGAAGTCTTTAAGTACAGCCCACTGTATGTGTTTTATCTCATTTAATCCTGCTATAAATCCTGAAATAAATATAATAGGTACTCTGTTTTTTTAAAAAAATTTTATGGCTGCACCCGCAGCATATGGAAGTTCCTGGGCCAGGGACTGAATCCAAGACACAGCTTCAGTCCTGGTTCCCTTAACACACTGTGCCAGGCTGGGGATCGGACCTGCACCTCCGCTGCAGTCAGGTTCTTAACCCACTGGGACACAGTGGGAACTCCATGTACTCCATTTTTTTTATAGGTAAAGAAATGAGCTGTATGGGGTGGCCATAAAGTCTGAAAATAGAAGTGCTGTTCCATTTCAATGCATGGAATGTTTAATGTGGTGTCCCTTACTAGCAATGCAAGTTTGAAGCGAAGGGAATAATTAACACATCATTTGTGTCAATCCCTGCATGTGTATCTAGGGTGCACTGCCTCAGATAATTTGGTCTTTGATTTCTGTGGAAAAAAACCTGAGCCTTCTTTAACAAATCCCAGAGGAAGGAATGAAGGGACTTCAGATCTGACAGCCTACTCCACACGAACGTGTCAGCCAATCCAGTTTTGGAAATTATCCAAACAGTCCCTCGCCTTTCTGGCTTAATGGGCTGGTGGGTGTGCCAGCCTGTGGGAACCACTCCTGGCATGCTTCCCATAGTCTGTCATATACAGGCAATAACTGCTCATTTCACATAATGAACTGCATCTCTTCAGACATGATACTTCAAAGAAAAATGGTTCTAGGACACGTGCTTTCCCACAGGTCATTGCACAGTATCACTTTGTCTTGCGCTTGAGTGGCTGAAGTCCACTGTGGATTGCCTTTTTTTTTCCTTTTTATGGCCGCATCTGAGGCACATGAACTTTCCAAAGCTAGGGGTTGAATCGTAGATGCAACCACCAGTCTCTGCCACAACCACAGCAATGCCAGATCTAAGCCGCATCTGTGACCTACACCACAGCTCACAGGAATGCCTGATCCTCCACTCACTGAGTGAGGCCAGGGATTGAACCCGCATCTTCATGGATGCTGGTCAGGTTCATAACCTGCTGAGTCATGATGGGAACTCCAATGTGGCTTGTCTTTACTGTCTCCTGACCCAAAATGGCAGCTACTGTTTGCCTCCCTTTTCACAGAAGTAGCTTGGTCTCAGTCTTTGGGAATGCAAGGTTCCTATCCAGGAGATCTGAATGCAAGGAGCACAATTCCAAACAATAACTGGGATTATCTTTGGCTAAACTTTGCAGGACTTCATCTTGAACTGGTGAAAGGTATGTGGATTGAGAATTTTTCATGTGGTTACTGATAGGTACCCCTTCCTCTAGTTTCTAGAACGCTCTTTGAACTGGCTATGTTAATGGTGACCAGTTCCTTTACCTCTTCAGAAACATCATCCACAAAACGGGGTGCCCCAAACACTGCCTGTGCCCTTGAACTTGTGGGCCAGTTTCCCATAGATGCTTTCTTCCAGAAGGACATGCATCGAAGGACTCTTTAGATTCACTGACAGGACCAGATCTTGTGTCCACTTAGAAGTAGCAGCTTACCTTTCATCATCTTCAACAAATAAAAAAATAAAATAGTATCATCACATATTTCTAGACATTATATTCAAGATAAGGGCTTGAACCAAACTCCATGTATGGTCTTCACAATTCTGGAGGTTGTTCCGCTAAAAACAGATAATAATGATAAAAGTTCTTTAAAGTCATATTCTTTTTTGGGGGGCAAGCACGCCCATGACATGTGGAAATTCCTGAGCCAAGGATTAAAACTGTGCCACAGAACTGACAATCCTGGATCCTTAGCTGCTAGGCCACCAGGAAACTCCAAAAGGCATGTTCTTTTCATATTTATCTCTTTCTTTCTCCCACCATTGTGCGAAAGACAAAAGAATCAGTAAAAATAACTAATTTCTCATTGACAAACTAGGCTCCCACCTCTCCCATTTGGAGGCAGCTCTAACTATATTTCCATTATAAATTTTATTTTAAAATTATCATACAGTAAAATTCACTTTTTGTGGCTGTACAGTCCCAAGAATTCAAACACATATACGGATTTCATGTAACCACAACCACAATCAGGATGTAGAACCATTCCATCATTCCAAAAAACTCCCTTTGTAGTTACACTCTTTCTCCAACCCCTGGCAACCCACTCATCTGTTCTCTATCACTACAGTTTTGTCTTTTCAAGAATTATAAATGGAGTCATATAGTATGTAATTTTTTGAGACTAGCTTTTTTACTTATCAAAATAACTTTGGGATTCACCTAAGTTTGTGTACAGGTTTTTGTGTGAACTTAGTTTCATTGACTTAGGATAAACACCAGAGAGAGGATTACTAGATCATATGGCAAAGTATGTTAATGTTTTAAGAAACTGCCAAAATGTTTTTCAGAGTGGTACAGGTACCACTGCTCATTCATGATAGAAAGGTATGAGTTCTAGTGGCTCTGCATCCCATCCAGTGGTACTGCGTGTTTGCGCGTATTTACATATACATTTGTCTAGACAGACAGATTCTAGATTGATAGTGTTCCTTTTTGTTATTTTGAGCCTACCACTGAACCCATTCAGTAAGTTTTAAATTTCATTTATTGTACTTTTCAGTTCTACAATTTTCATTTGATTCTTCTTTATATCTTCTATTTGTTGGAAGAATATATCTTTTTTATCCATTTGTTTCAAGAGTGTTTTTAACTGCTTGTTGAAGCAGTTGCATGATAGCTTCTTTGTGATATAATTCCACAGTCTGTCAGCTACAGCTTTTTCCCATGCAAGTGATTTTTTTTTTTTTGGAGGGCAAGTAATTTTGAATTGTGTCCAGAGTATTTTGAATATTATTTTATGAAATTCTGTGTCTTCTTTAAGTCGTATAGAAAGTATTGCTATTTTTGTTTTAGCTTACAGGGGAGGTTCTAGTCACAATCAGCCTTCTACAGGAGTTGGCACCAGTGTTAGTTCAGATTTCAAAGTTTTGGCAATGCTATTAGGATTTTTCCCTGTGTGTGAGCCCCCAGGGTCAATCTGGGACCTAGCTAGTGTTCTTATAGTTCAGTTACTAATTAATATCAAATATATGCATGGGCAGGGAGTTCCCTTTGTGGTTCAGAGGGTAATGAACCCAACTAGGATCCATGAAGATGCGGGTTCGATCCTTGACTTCTCTCAGTGGGTTAAGGATCCCACGTTGCTGTAAGCTGTGGTATCAGGCACAGACATGGCTCAGACGCCGTGTTGTTGGGGCTGTGGCTATGGCCAGCAGCTACAGCTCTGATTTAACCCCTAGCCTAGCCTGGGAATTTCCATATGCCATGGGTGCGGCCCTAAAAAGGAGAAAAAAAGAAATATATAGGCATCTCAGAAGTTCCCAAGCCATTTGCTCCCCATGATCTCTTCATTATGTCACAGTTTTCTGGGGGCTCCTCTTTTCAGTCCTTTGTCCCTAAAATTGAGACTTTGGTTGCCTCACTCTCCTGCTGGTCACTTCTGTCACTGTGTTTGCATTTGGACCAAAAGGCCGGAGGACAATGCCTTGACCTCTTGAATTTATAAATCCACCAATAAGAAAGGGAGGCTATCCCTCCAAGTTTTGGCTCCTACAGATTTCTATGTCTTTTTAGCCTCTGCCATCACTGCTGCTGCCAAGACATTATGAAAACAGGGAGAGGAAAAAAAAAATACAAATATACAATCTTTCTAATCCTGAACCTGAATGCCTCTTCTGGAGCTCTCTCTTTTTGCACTGATGCCTTCTTGTGGGTTTCAGACTGTTGTATTGAGCGCAGGGAATCCTGGAGGGGAAGAAAATGGTAAACTTACTGCTGGCTCAGAGGTATTTTAAATTCTGTTCTTCCTCCCCAAGTCACCCACTACTGTTAATTTTTCTGAGTCTTCAGTTGGTGGCTCCATGTACCCTGTAGATTTTATAATTGTCATCAGATAGGGTGTAGTGTACTTGCTCCATCTTACTCAGAACTAGGACCATTACTTTACATTTGAGTAACAATTTTATTTCCTTTCATTATTTTTCCAAAGTTATCTATTCATTGAAGCTTTCATATTTCTTCTTAAGAAGTCTTAATAATTTACATTTCTCTTAGGAAATTGTCCTTAATTTAAATGTAGATTTAAAAATTAACATACAAATTTAAGTTGCATACATTTTAATCATTATATTCTCAGCCATACGTATGGTGTTATTTAGTTTGTTTCTAATGCTATATATTGGTAAATTCCAGGCTAGGGGTCAAATCGGAGCTACAGCTCCCAGCCTGCACCACAGGGATCCGAGCCGTGTCTGTGACCTACACCACAGCTCACAGCAATGCCGGATCCTTAACCCACTGAGCAAGGGCAGGGATCAAACCTGCAACCTCATGGTTACTATCTGGATTTGTTTTTGCTGAGCCACTATGGGACCTCTCTACTTTTTTCTCTTGATTTCTCTCATAAACATTTTACCTATTTTGTTGGGCCTTTTAGAGTACTGACACTTGGATTCTTTGTTTTCTGATATATTAATTCATGGTTTTATCATGAACAATTTTTTGTAGGTCCTTGATTTCAATCCTTTATCTTCATTTATTCTGTTTTTTAAATAGAGCTTTTGCAGATATAATTTCCACTGTCACTTTAGCTAAATCTCATATGTAGTGTCATTATTATTTTCTAAAAAGTGTATAATTAGACTTTTATTTCCTCTTTGGCCCAGAAATTATTGAAGTGGGCAGTTTATTTTATTCTTATGTTGCTATTTTTACTCATTTATACGTTTTGTTAAACTATGTCAAAATCAGTTTTCAAGTTTTTTTCATTGAGGTCAGAGGACAGGAGTGTACATTTTTTACTCTTATTGGACTTTCTTATGAACTAATATATAACATACAGTAAGACATACCATTAGATTTTGAAAAAATATAAGCATTTTTTGACTATAAGATATAAATTCTTCTATCTTATAAATCAATTTTATTGTATACATTATTCAAATACTCTATATCCACAGTCACTTTAATCTATTCCATCTGTTCAAGACTGGAAATATGTTAAAATCTGGTATGGTCACTTTTTTTGACAATTTTTACTTGTATTTTTAGTGTTTGCTTTATATTTTTGTGATATATTTAAGTTTTATACATAAATGTTGGTAATAGTTACATATTCTCTGTGAACAAAGATCTACTCAATAACAAGATAACTGCATTAACTTCAACAACACAAAATCAGCCTTTATTCATTTACTATATTTACCTTGAATTTTACTATGGATGATACCTCAGCTTTGTTGTAATGATAATTATCATCATCAATATCATCATCACCAATATCACTGTTTTCCACTTGCCTGATATTTCCTTACTCAGTCTCTTTGGTCTCCTTTTTTAGTTTGTCTCTCTTTGAAATAGATTAGGAGGATATTAGATTTCTGATAGATTAAAGAAATGCATACAAATTAAATCATAAAGAAACAAGGGAATATATAGATGAACATTCATAAGACTGTAGGGTATGAAAGAATGTTTTAAGCATGTAAACAAAGGAAGAAATCACAATTAGAAATATTAACTTATTTGTATAGCAATTAATACTTTTATCGTCATAAAGTACTGTAAACAAGTTAAAAGGACAATGACTAACTGGAAAATGGCAGAAAACAATCTTATCATTCTTATATATAAAGCACTCTCTTAATTAAGTCTATGTTAGCAAGACAATTAAAAATATAGACAAAGGATAATGGAAAAGCAGTTCACAGAAGAATAAATTCAGATGGACACCAAGCATATGAGGAACTACTGACTGCATTTATAATAGAAATATGCATTGTAAGAAAACCAAGAAATTTTTTTGCATTTCATTTTGGCAAATATTAATGAATTTATATTCAAACCCAGAATTGGCTAAAACTGAGTTGGCAGACACAAAGCACATTCTTCCATCCCTCATTGCGTGCTTGCATTCTTCCACCCCTCATTGAGGTTAAACACCACTAATTTATCTTAGCTTTCTTTGCGGCTGGACCCAGATGTGGTCTTGCAGTCCTTTCAAGGAGTACCAGGTCACCACTACTAATTAATTGATGCTGGTATTCCAGATGGAATGTATTTGCCATTCGTAAAGTTGGATGAAAGTGGAGCCGTTCTACATGGTTAATCTTTGGCAGCCTAATTCAATAATATGATTTTTTAAAAGTAAGGTATGATAATGATCATATCCTTTAGTTCAGAACCATCTCTAAGGAGATAATCAGAGATGACCACATACATTTATGTACAGGACTAGAACTTACAGTACTAATTACAAAAGTAGAGTGTTGGGAATACTGATAACAGTCTTAACATGTAATAAAAGAATGGTCAGAAAAAGCCTATTAAATGCATAAGAAGAAAAATTACAGAATCATCATGCTTATGTTTTTAAAAAAATTGCTATAAAAATACCAGTCCATTCTATCAAATTGGGAGGGGAAGGCCAAAACCACACTGGTGTCATGTGAATTTTTTATAAAGATATGCACATAGAAAAACATAGGAAAACACACAAATATGTAATAATCTTTAAGTGGAGCAATAGTGATCGTTATTTTACTCATTCTATTAAGATTCAGAATATAAATAGTTAAGCTACAGAGTATACCTTTGTATCCAGACAGTGTTGGAAGAGGTGACTGATAATTGTTCCTGGAGCTGCACTGGGGCAGTAAGAGGCTCCTTACCCCCTCCCCTGTCTTTGCAATGTATGTTCTGCCCACCATTTCCACAGTGGAAATTGTTTCTAAGGATGCCGTCGAGAGAGTAATGTGTTGTTGAGAGCATCTGGATGGCATAGTGACTGAACCCAGTTACACCCTCTATACAAACTTTCTTTCTTTTTCTTTTTTTTGTCTTTTTAGTGTTGCACTTGTGGCATATGGAGGTTCCCAGGCTAGGGGTCGAATTGGAGCTACAGCTGCCGGCCTACTCCATAGCCACAGCAATGCCAGATCTGAGCTGCGTTTGAGACCCACACCACAGCTCATGGCAATACTGGATCCTTAACCCACTGAGCGAGGCCAGGGATCAAACCTGCGTCCTCATAGATACTAGTCAGATTCGTTTTCGCTGAGCCATGACAGGAACTCCTTGATAAACGTTCAATAAAACTTTTTAAATGGCATGCAGATGCAGAGATCGACTCATCTTGTGACCTCCGCTCCCAAAGCAAATCTTGTATGTAAGTTTCCTTGCTTATTAAACCTCTTTCTTTGGTCTCTCCTTGCCCTCAGTGTACAAGGAGCAGTTTCAGATTTCACCTGGGGAGCTCCCGAATTTGCAAACTAACCAATAGATAGATACTATGAAGTATATATCAGTGATATCCTATGCTTGAATACTATAGTACGATAAACCTCTCAAATGTCTATGGATAATATAGAGGTGATTTTCAAATTCTGGCTGTATGTAAATAATGGTTTCCAATGACCTATTATTGCGTGTGAACCACCCTAAAACTTAATGACTTATAATTTATTATTCTCATTCATGTTTCTGTGAGTTAACTGGAATCAGTTGACTGTTCTCACTGGGTTCTCATAATTGCAATCACACAGAGACTGTGGCTGGAGTCACCTACAGGCTCAATCGAGCAGCATGACTGAGATGGCTTCTTCGAGCACTTGTATAAGCTTTGTGCATCTGCATGTAGTTCTCTTACCAAGAGAACAGTCCAAACTTTTTAGCTGGTAGTTCACAGCCCCCAGAGGCAGGAAGCAGAAGAATCTGAATCTGTTAAGAGGGATGATTGGAGATAACGTGATGTCACTTCTGCCCTATTCTAATGGTCAAAGCAGATATAAAGCCTATCTAGACTCAAAGGGGTGAAGAAACTGACCCTACCTCTTGATAGGGGAGCCTCGAGATCATATGGCCAAAGATCCTGTGGCATGAAAAATATTATTGTGGATCTCTTTGGAAAATACATTCTGCCACTCAATATTAAAAGCAAATCTGTCACTTTTAGGAATCCCCTACCCTGCTTTTCAACTTGCCAGCCTCACACATGAGGATTCTAATTCTTCAACAGCTTTAATATATTCACTGGGTCTTAAGCTGATGTAGTCTAGAAAAAGGAACTTCTCTCTTATTTCACTACTTGATAAAGAATCAATTACAGTAGCTTAATTTATCCCTTATGGAATGGGATTTGATCTCAGGCTTACAGTGTTTGCAAACTTGTACAGTTTAAAATGAAGCAGCTTACTCCACTAATTCCTGTTTACCCTGTTAATTTGTGCATTGTTTTCCTCCAGCCAGATGTTTCTTATACTTAATTTGCCTAATAACATTCAGACTAGAAAACCATTCTAGCATTGACATGATGCCCCAAACAAACCCACATTTATTTTCCATATCCTTGGCTCTTTCTAAATCTGCCAAGCATTTTTCAACATCCTTAATTTCTATTGAACCCAGATGAAATCTATGTTTGCCAGGAAAGAAAGAGAACAAAACACGCGACAGCATTTTATATTCTTCCATGTTACATGGAAAAGGCCTGAAGATAAAATATACTCTTAAAGATCATGCCGATGTGTATGATATTACAGATTATATTTCCAGACATGAAACCATGGTACTCCTAGAAGAAAACATAGGCAGTACACAGAGTGACATATGCTTTAGCAACAATTTTTTGGATATGTTTCCTCAGGGAAGAGAAACAAAAGCAAAAATAAGCAAATGAGACTTAAGCAAACTTAAAAACTTTTGCACAATGAGGGAATCCATCAACAAAACAAAGAGGTAACTTAGTGAATAAAAGAAGTTATTGGCAAATGATATATCTGATAAGGGGCTAATATTTAAAATATATTAAGAACTCATACAATTCCATATCAAAAAACAAACAACCTGATTGAAAAACAGGCAAAGACCTGAAGAAGCATTTTTCCAAAGAAGACATAGAGATGGCCAACCAGACATGAGCGCCAACCAGTAGATGCTCAACTTCACTAATCATCAGGGAAATGCAAATCAAAGCCACAAAGAGATAGCACCTCATACAGGTCAGAATGGCTATCATAAAAAAAAAACAGAAATAACAAGTGTTGGTAAGGATGTGGAGAAAAGAGAACCCTTGCACATTGTTGGTAGGAATATAAATTGGCACAGCCACTGTGGAAAATATTATGGCAGTTTCTCAGAAAAGTTAAGAATAGAAACTACCACATGATCTAGAAATTCCACACCTGGGTCTATATCTGAAGAAAATGAAAACACTAATTCAGAAAGATATATACATCCTAATGTTCAAAGCAATATTGCTTACAATAGCCAAGATATGGAAGTAACCTAAGTATCCACTAATAATTGAATGGAATGGATAAAGATGAGACAAATATATATATATATATACATATATATATGTATGTATATATATGTGTGTGTGTGTATATATATATATCAGCCATACAAAATAATGAAATTTTGCCATTTGCAACTAATGGATGAACCTGAGGGTATTATGCTTAGTAAAATAAGTCAGACAGAAAGACAAAAATTGTATGTTTTCACTTACATGTATAATCTAAAAAATAAAACAAATGAATATAACAAAACAGAAGCAGACTCACAGATACAGAAAGCAAACTAGTGGTTACCAAAGAGGAGAGGGGTAGAGGGAAGAGCAAGATAGCTGAAGGCGATTAAGTACAAACAAACAGGTATAAAGTAAATAAGTTACAGGAATATAGCCAACATTTCTTAATAACTTATATGGAATATAATCTATAAAAATATTGAATCACTATGCTGTACACCTGAAACTAATAAAAAATATATATAATTATCCTTCAATTTATAAAAATCATGCTCACCAGGCATTTGATTTAAGAAAGTATTGTAGGCAACCACTGAAATGATCCCTAATGATCCCTGCTTCCTGATAGTCTTGTCTTTTGTAATTCTTTCCCCTCGAATACGGGATGACCTTAATGACTCACTTCCAACCAATAAAATATGGCCAAATTTTTGGATGTCACTTTCAAGATTAGGTTACAAAAGACTCTCTTTTCCGTTTTGCTCACTCTTGCCCTCTCTTGTTCTGAGGAAAGCCAGTGGCCATATCATGAGATGCCCTATGGAGAGGCCCACAGGCCAAGGAACTGATGTCTCTGGCCAACAGCCAGCAAGACACTGCAGCCTGTCAAAAGCCATGTAGGGAACTTTGAAGTAGAACTTATGGAGCCTGTCAACAGCCATATGAGTGAGCTTGGAAGCAGACCCTCCCAGTGTCAAGCCTTAAGATGACCGCAGCCCTGGGCAGCATGATGGTTGCAACTTCGTAAAATGCTCTGAGCCAGAAAAAAACAGCCTAGTGACACCTGGAATCTGGAGCCACAGAATGTGCAGATTCAGAATGTTTGTTGTATTAAGTTCCAGCATTTTAATGTAATTTGACATGGCTGCAGCAACGTGGGTACCTCAAGTGCAAAGAGGAAGTTCACATCCTTGACTCAAAGAACAAATAAAAGGACCCCTGTGATTCAAAGAGTTTGGAAGGAATCACCACTATTTTTTTTCTCTCTTTTCTCTTGCTACCTCATCCTGATGGCCATCTCAGTAACATAGCCTGCACAACTTGAAAGAAACTCTGGCTTTCCAGTCAAAAAATAAAGAAAAGGGACTAGAAGGGAGAGGGGGTAGAGGGGAAATTCTTGGGAAGAGAGATCTGGAGAAAGAGATTCTCTATTTCTATGTGTGAACTCACACAAGTCCCCAGTCATGAGCTGCAAATGCAAGGGAAAAACACAAAGAACCACAGATTTGAGAACTGAACGGCCATATAAACCAGTATCCACATCCCAGACTAAGTCCTATGAGGTGCTTACATGGAGCAGACCTAATCAGCACAGAAAAAGGGATTTTTGACAATTGAACTTACGTGAGATTTTTCCATCTGCGGGAAGAGAGACAGAATGTGTGGTCTAAACCTAACTGGGTTTATTGACTACTGAAACAAAATAAAACAAAAGACCAACAAATGGACATCTCCAGAGTATTTTAACAGGACCTAGAATCTCACAATATAACATTCAGAATGTCTGGGAGTTGCCACGTGGCTCAGTGGAAACGGATCCGACTAGGATCCATGAGGATGCAGTTTTGATCCTTGGCCTCACTCAGTGGTCAGAATCTGGCATTACCATGAACTGTGGTGTAGGTCACAGAAGCAGCTCGTATCCTGCTTTGCTGTGGCTGTCACATAGCCCAGCAGCCATAGCTCTGATTCACCCCTTAGTAAAAAGCTCTGATTCACCCCTTAGTAAAAAGTATATATACACACACACCCACACATACACACAAATACAGAATGTCCAGGATGTAATTCATTAAAATTAATTCAAAGGAAAAAAGAAAAAATCTTATGGCTTTTTACCAGGAAGAGAAAAATCAACAGGTACAAGCCCCAAGATGGTCTAGATATTTGAATTATCAGACAAAGATAATAAAGCAGCTATTATAAGCATATTCCTAAGGCAAAGGTAAACAGTCTAAAAAATGTATTAAAAAGGAGTTTTGAGAAGATAAACTATAAAAACAAACTGACCAGAAATTTAAAAAGTGAGGCAGAGCCTCCTTGTGTGCCCGCTTGCACCTCTAACAAGTGTCCTATCCTAATAAATCTATTTCTTGCCTATCACTTTGTTTTTCATGGAATTCATTCTGCATGGAGGCATAAAGAAACTGAGCCTCAGTAAGTCCAGACATTGGGTGAGTGCTAATTTAAAATGTGGGTTCAAGTCCCAGTCTGGATTTGGGTGAGGTTCGAGTCCCAGCACGTGGGTTCAAGTCCCAATCTGGGTTTAGGCCGGGTTCAAGTCCTGGCATGTGGGTTCAAGTCCCAATCTGTGTTCTGGCTAGGTTCAGGCCATTAGGTGTTGTCAGTTTTAGTTGGGTTCTTAACCTGCTGAACCACAATGGGAACTACAAGGAGTCAATCTTTTATCAAACCAATTAACTTGGAAAGCAAAGAGACAAAGCTGCTAGAAGTATTCTGTGTTACATATGAATTTACTCACTGCTTTCCTATTTTGGCTACAATTTGTATTTATCCTTTGGAATTTGAGGGACTCGTAGTGAAACAGGAGGGAAGGGGGCAGGGCATAGCCTTTAAAAGAATGATGTATTCATTGAGGGTATAACAAAACTGGTTAGAATCAATTAGATCCAAGATGGCAGAAGATTCAGCATCCCTTAGACCTTGAGTCTCATTCTACGCCCACTGTGATACATTAGCTAAATGACATGCTCACTGGTGCCATGACAGTTCCCAGGCCAACCATAAAAGGACAAGAAGTGGATGGTGGTGCAATTCTTAGAAGTCCCCTCCCCTTCCCTGAAATGGCTGGAATAACCGTTAGCCTATGAAATTAGCCTATGAAAGTCCACTCATTAGCTTATGAAATTCCCCAGCCCATAAAATCTCACCACCCACATATTTTCAGGCCTCTCACCTTCTGAGACAGCCCACAGTCTGTCAGTGAAGCGTCTCCCTCAGGGCTACTCTCACCTTCTAGGACAGCCCACACTTTGTCTATGGAGTGTGTATCTCTCTTAGTAAAGCAACTTCTTTCCTATCACTTTGCCTCTCATGAATTCCTTCTGCACTGAGATATGAAGAACCTCAACTTCATTAAGTCCTGAGACCAAGTGTGTGATTTTAATTAAAAGACAGTGGTCAGGGGAGTTCCTGTTGTGGCTCAGTGGAAATGAACCTGACTAGGGTCCATGAGGATGCAGTTTCGGTCCCTGGCCTCACTCTGTGGGTTAAGGATCTGGTGTTGCTGTGGCTGTGGCTGTGGCTGGCAGCTGTAGCTCTGATTCGACCCTTGGCCTGGGAACCTCCAAATGCCACAGGTACAGCCCTAAAAAGCAAAAAAAAAAAATTAAATGAAAAAGGCAATACCCAAAACTAAAAAAAACACAAAAAAACTAATGGATGGGCTCAATGAGGATGAGCAAAGGAAATACTCAATGAACATGAAAATAGATAAATAGAAATTATCTAATTTCTATTGACTCTAAAGAGTAAAAAAAAAAGATGGGGGGAGAGAAAAAGCATAAGGTCTCTGGCAACTGTGGGACAATATCAAAGTTCTAACTTTGTGTCATTAGAATCCCAGAATAGAGAAAAAAATAGATTGATGCAATATATATATGAAAGAAATAATAGGTGAATACTTCTAAAATTTAGTGAAAGATAATAAGTGCACAGATTTAAGAATTTCTGAGAACACTCAAGGAATAAACTCAAAAAATAATGTCCAGATACATTTTAATCAAACTCTCAAAAACCAAAGATTAAAATATATATTATATTTATATATATAAATTATACATATAGCAGTCAGAGACAACAATTTGAGTGACTATGGATTTCTCAGCAAAAACCATGGAGACCAAAGTAGTTAACTACACTCAAGTGCTGAAAGAAAGGAACAGTTGGAGTTCCCATCTTGGACAAACAGAAACAAGTCTAGCATTCATGAGGACGCAGGTTTGATTCCTGGCCTCATTCAGTGGGTTAAAGATCTGGTGTTGGGAATTCCCGTCATGGCGCACCTGTTAACGAATCTGACTAGGAACCATGAGGTTGTGGTTTTAATCCCTGGCCTTGCTCAGTGGATTAAGGATCTGGTGTTGCCGTGAGCTGTGGTGTAGGTCACAGATGTAGCTCAGATCCTGAGTTGCTGGCAGCTGCAACTCTGATTTGACCTCTAGCCTGGGAACCTCCATATGCGGTGCATGTGGCCCTAAAAAAAAAAGTTGGTGTTGCTGTGAGCTGTGGTGCATGTCACAGATGTGGCTCAGAAAAGGAACAAAAAGAAAAATATCTGTTTAAAGAAGGGACAAAGCCTAAGGAAAGAGGTATTTATGTGCATGAGTGGATGGTAGGCAGGGCCTGCTCACTTTTAAAACGTAGGAAAGAGATGAGTAGGAGTTATATTTGATTAAAAATCAAGATGGGCACTTGTCGCTGATTCTGGTTCTGAAAAACAAACAAACCAACAAAAGACCAAGGGGCCAAGACAGCTCAGAGAGGTGTTGTTGCCAGGATTCATGTGTTTCTGCAAAGATGGGGATCACTTCAATGAAAAATGAGTCAACATGTAACTAGAAGTCCAGTTTTGGAGAGACCATGAACACCAGGTCTTCCTGGTCATAGGGAGGATTTTGGATGAGAGCTAGAATTCTCTGGGAGTGTAGGAGAGGAATGGCGCCCAGGTCTGGTGGTTTAAAGAACTCTGTATTAATTAGGGGGATGCGAGAGTCAGGCATTATAACTTTTTGACTTAACTAGTGAATCTATTGCACATCCATTGCTTTTGTGTTCTCCCAAATCATTGCCAGGAATGCACCTTGCCGTGCCTGTCAAGATACTGGCAAATGCCTTGAGGATGACTAATGGGTAAGGATCCCTAGAGCGCACACAGTACTTGGCATAAATTAAGTTATGGCGAATGGTGAATATATTTATAAATGATGATAATAAATAGCTTTGCTTCATGAGTTGAAGAATAAGAAAAAAAATGCTTGTTTTATAAATGAAGTTTCATTCAGGTTAGCGATTAATGAAAAGTCCTCCCAGATTCTGGCAACATTCTCTCTGTCAACATTCATTATCAATGTTTGTTATTTTGAATGCTCATTCTTTTCTGTTTCAAGCAGTATTTGGGGGCAGCTTGGGAGAGAGGATCCATTTAGGAACTACTGACCATTAATGATAAGCAATTAGCCTGCATTAGCTCATTTCATCCAAACAAATCCCAATAAGTAGGTTTTACTTCAACTAACTCCCTAGAGTCGCAAAGACTATACCCAGAAAGGAACATAGTTCCAACATTGCCATTTGGCTTCCTTCTTAGTTTTGAGTTGCCCCAAGAGCCTTCTACCTGGGTTATAAACTGAACCTTATTTCATGTTCTATACCTGCATACTTTTCTTCTCCATTCATCCTGGTCTTGTGCTAAATGAGAAACTAGCTAGAACATGATCACTTAAAAGGATTCACTGTGAGGTTGTGAAGAACACAACTTTTTTGTAAAGACTACTGAACACAAACTTAATTGGTATGTTTGTCATGAATGTCAATGGGTAATGAAAAAAATAATGTCAATGGGTCATGGACATTGCTCCCACTGTGATCATCTGCTTTCTCTTTTCAGTCCTCTAGGCCTCTGCCTTCTCCTTCCACCACTTAAAAGCTTCCTTTATGTGTATCTCTGGTTTTGGCGGCATATTTTCATATTCCACACATTCTCCTTGGTGACCTCATTCACTCCCAAGTAGTCATTAATCATACCATGCGAATCTCCATTTTCAGTCCAGACCTCCCTCCAAACTCAACTTGTTGAGTCTCTTACAACCTGGGTCCACACATCCAGGCTTTCATGGGCCTTTCAAACGCAACATGCCCCAAATGAAATTATCTACAACAATCCTTCCCTCTCTTGTCCCAGCCATGTCCCTCCCACCATGCACCTGAAAAAAAAATTAACTTCTGGTGTTTCTCACTACCCCATAGTAATCACCTGTTTAATTATCCATGTGAAATTCAGAATCACCTATGGTACTTGATCCATGTGGTATATTTTCCCTTATTAATCAACCTCCTTCTGCATATATGAGTAGGAAAAATAACATCTAATTATCTTAGCAGGAGATTTGCAATTACTTTAAGACTTTTTCAAATATATTTTTGTGTGATTAAAATGATGGGCTATGTCTGAGTGAATTTAAATATTCAATGCAGGAGTTTCTATCGTGGCTCAGCGGAAACAAAACTGACCAATAAGCATGAGGAGGCAGGTTCGATCCCTGGCCTCGCTCAGTGGGTCGGGGATCCCGCTTTGCTATGAGCTGTGGTGTAGGTCACAGACGCGGCTCAGATCTGGCATTGCTGTGGCATAGGCCAGCAGCTACAGCTCTGATTTGACCCCTAGCCTGGGAATATGCCATGGATGTGGCCCTAAAAAGACCAAAAATAAAAATAAAAATAACAAATATTCAATGCAAAACATTCCATCCTTAGAACTTAGTAACTTTTAGCTTAGAAAACATTACTATTTTTACACAAGCTGCCTGGGCTCTGAGAGATATCATGTGTTTTTGATAGTTATATGTGAAAAGTGTTTTTTGATCTCTAAAATTTACTTAAGGAACGCTGTTTGTTAAATTTCTTTTCCTTTCTATTTTTCTGAGTGTCCTACAACTAACTCACAATTCAAAAGAAAAGATTTCTATTTTAAGCAGTTTCAAGGGAATATCACAGATAGCAAATGATGAAACTAAAACATTATTAGCTGTAGATGACTCAAATATTTCCCTGACTTGCTGTCTAGTTTTGATGTGATTTTTCCTCCACATTTAAAAAAATCCTTTAGTACCATCTGCTTCTGTACTACTTTGTCACGCTTTAAAAATTTCATTCCCAGACCCTGTAGTTTGGAAATACCTCCACGAAAATTTATTAAAGAATATTAATTGGAAAAAGAATTTCCATTCCTCCTAGCTTGTTTCTTAATAAACATCAGATGAATTACTCAGGAAACACGGAACTGCATAATTTTTGTTATTATCAGACATTTCCCTTCTGATTTTCCCTCTGACCTTATGGCTATATTGTGCCTGAGGAAACAGTATTTCATGTGCTATGTACACAGCTTGAGCAATAATTTTCCTTTAAAATATGCAGATCTAGTTTTATAATCTGAACCATAAATATGATGAATTTCCAAATAGCCTCATTCATTTTATAGATAAACAACAAATGACTAGATCACCAAAATAAGGGAAGTTGATAGAAGCAATAATACCAGAGAAAGAAATCGGATAAAGTAAACAGATAATCCTTGATGAAACTGAAGTATACGCTTAAATAAAAATCAGACTTTTCCAGTTTGGGAGAGCAGTAATGAAGATTAAGTGACTCACTTTTTCACCGTGTACAACTCAAGTCTGATATTGATTTAGAAATAGAAGTATGTGGTATTGAGATAGT
Source organism: Catagonus wagneri (assembly GCA_004024745.2). Taxonomy (NCBI): domain Eukaryota; kingdom Metazoa; phylum Chordata; class Mammalia; order Artiodactyla; family Tayassuidae; genus Catagonus; species Catagonus wagneri. Next base: position 22,021,693 of record PVHT021183634.1, on the reverse strand, counting down.
GCCACTGAAATTGCCGTAGAATAGCAATAGGCCAGCAATCTCCTTGGGAAGTGTAACATGACTATATATTTATAAATATATTTATCTTTTCAATCACTATTCAATATACATCAAGCACCTGCTGTGTCTAGATTCTATATTCATTTCTGTAATGAGTCAATAATGTTCTTAATTATCTTAAATGAATTGATCTATCGTCTTATAAGTACAACTGAACTCTCTTCCTCTAGCACTTTCTTCTCCAATCCACTGTTCACATACTAACCAGAATGAACTCTGTAAAGTTAAAATTTTATTACACGATACAGTTCAAACTCACTCATGTGGCTTAGAGACGATTGCATGGTTTCACACTTGCTTACCTCTTTGGCCTTGCCGGTCTTTGGGCACTCTGAACAACTAAGCAGTCACTGAAGTCAGGCCTTTGCCTGCATTTCCACTGCCCAAGTGCTTTTCCTCCTCTCCTTGTCTGACTCCTTTTTACCTTGCCTTTTAGTTTCTGGCCTAAATATCTCCTTGGTTTCTAAGGAATACAGCCCGGTCAGGTGAGCCTCCTATACAGTCAAATGCCTTACACCTGAGCTCTGCTCATCAGGTGACCCTTTTATGAACCACATAGCATGATATGCTCCCCACCTTTTAGCACCTTACACAGCAAGTTATTAACTTGTCTGCCTCTCCTCCTGGACCGGCTACTCGTCACAGTTGTTTGCTCTGGAAATCTCATTTTGTAAAATAGGACCTTGACGATAATTTGCAGAAGGGGTAGATGGAAAAGTGAAATGCATTCCTCCTATTTATTTTGGTGAGGTCAATTGATCCTGGTATGTGTGTGAAGTTAGGGAAATTATCCACCCCTGGCCTCATTACTTGACTACATGGATTGAAATCTTCGATAGTAAATGTACACACTTAAGCATATTCTCCTTTTTCACACGTTTTAATTTCAATTTGTTATTACAATGTTTTGCACTGAAATCAGTGATGCCCTTCCTTTCCTATTGAGAAAACTGAGTAGCTTATTCTCACTTTGTTTTTTGTTTTTAGGGCCGCACTCATGGCATATGGAAGTTCCCAATCTAGGGGTCAAACGGAGCTGAAACTGCTGGCCTACACCACAGCCACAGCAATGCTGGATCCAAGCCACGTCTGCAATCTACACTGCAGCTCTTGGCAATGCTAGATCCTTAACCCACTGAGTGAGGGCAGGTATCAAACCTGCATCCTCATGAATACTAGTCAGGTTCGTTTCCCCTGAGCCAGAATGGGAACTCCGCTTTGATGAGTCAAAATACAGGGCAACCCTGAAATCCACTTAAATTTGTTTCTTTTCCTTTTTTTTTTTGAAAGCAGGCTAAGAAGTAAAAATGAACTAATCTAGAGAAATAAATACATACTGAGTAGAAAAATGAGAACTATGTTTGGATAAATTGTTTTGGTCTGCACAATATAACATACAAAAGTACTGAACTTCTATAAAAGCTTTATTTCATTGGGATCTCAAATATATGTTGATTTGGAACTTTAGTGTTAATAGTGCAATTTTGAGCTATATATATAGATTTCGAGATCACATCTATAAACTAAATAAACTTACATCCACATGTATTTGGGATGAATTCCATCAAAACACTAACAATAGTTTATCTTTGATTGAATTTTACTTTCACTTTTTACTTTCCTGTACTTTCTTAAACATAGACAATAAGCAAGCCAAAAAGAAAACCAATAAACATTTTTACACACAGGAAAGAGCAGGAAAGATAAGACATTGTTCGAAAGGGAGATTAGTAATATGAATGATCTGTGACTGTCTTTCTTTTAAAATTCTATTATTTTATGACTTCTCCATTGCACAATGCAAAAAAATAAGTAGATTTCAATCCATACTAGGTGAAATAGGGATTCAAAAAGAAATGGCTCTCAAATGTTCTTTCACAATAGAAATAACGGAAAAGCTTACATATGACTTTGGTCATAACAAAAGGTAAATGCCTTGCACCTAGTAAGCACTCATTATGTGCTAAATGAATAAATCTACCAATTGGTCAATGAATGTTAAACAAATTTTGTATATTAAAATTCTGTCTCTGCTGCCCTCCAGTGGCCCAAAGGCTTAACTCTCAATGCCTTCAAATCAAGTGCCTTTCATTTTAAGATCTTTGAGGGGAACATTAATGTTCAGATTTGGGCGCTTGGTATTTCTCTTGGACATTGTTTTGTATTTGTTCTATGAGATATTACCTTGGTGGATTAAGACTAAATCCCCAAGATCAAATGAATGATCCACCTCCTCCCAATTGTAGAAGGTTAAACTTCAGTAGTAATAGACATTTGTACATTCGCAGTTTATAGAGATTTTTCACTTGTGTTACCAGATAAAACTCCTTGTAAGAAATAGTGGTGACAATGACAATATTTATAATTGTTTAATTAGAAACATATGATCCAACAGTTCCTCTCCTGGGCATATACTCAGACAAAACCATAATTCAAAAAGATACATGCACCTGCATGTTCATAGCAGCACTATTCACAATAGCCAAGACATGGAAGCAATTAAATGTCCATCAACCGAAGAATGTAGCAAGAAAATGTGGTGTATATAAACAATGGAATACTACTTAGCCACAAAAAAGAACAGAAAAATGCCATTTGCTGCAACATGGATGCAATCAGATATCATACCAAAGGAAGTACGTCAGAAGTAGAAAGACAAATACCACGTGATATCACTTATATCTGGAATCTAATATATAGCACAAGTAAACCTATCTACAAAACAGAAACAGACCCATAGACATGGAGAACAGACTTGTGGTTTTCAAGGGGAAGAGGGGAGGGAGAGGGATGGATGGGGATTTGGGGGTTGGTAGATGCAAACTATTACACTGATAATAGATAAGCAATGAGGTCCTGCTGTACAGCACAGGGAACTATATCCAGTCTCTTGGGACAGACCATGATGGAAGATAGTATAAGAAAGTGACTGGGTCACTTTGCTGTAACAGCAGAAATTGGCAGAGCATTGTATTTTTTTTCTTCTTTTTATGGCCTCACATGCAGCATATGGAAGTTTCTGGGCTAGAGGTGGAATCAGAAGTGTAGCTGCCAGCCTACACCACAGCCATAGCAACACCAGATCAAAGCTGCATCTGAGATCTATGCCACAACTTGGGGCAAAGCCACATCTTTAACCCACTGAGCGAGGCCAGGGATCGAACCCAAACCCTCATGGATACTACGTCAAGTTCTTAACCCTCTGAGCCACAATGGGAACTCCACGACACAGCACTGTAAATCAACTATACTCTAACAACAATAAAAAAAAATTGTAAGAGAAGAAATAGCCCTGGCCTCTTGTTAATATAAAAAGTAAGTGATAGTGTGATTGTGTGCTATTAGGCGTGAAGGTTCACATAAGTGATATACCCTAGGAGCAACTGAAGACTCTAAACTTATATACAATCTAAAATCGGTGCTATAGAAAAATGTTAACACAGCAGCAAATGCTATCACAAATATCAGTTCTGCAATTGAGCAAATGACAGAACTACATTTTGTACTGGCCTGGTCTGTGAGTTATATCCTGAATTCAACTGGTCACTACAGTAGGTGCAGGAGAAAACCTTTTCATGTCTAGGAAAACAGAGTTTTTGACATTGGCTCTGAGCTAACGACCAGATCTCCTGTGCTTCTGGCCTTGTCCTAGGGTTTAAGATAATGATCTTCAGTGGAATTATCTATTTTCTAGACGACTTCTTAAAATGTTTACCTTCCCTGTTACTGTGGTTCTTCTGGAATTTCCTTTTAGTTTTAGCCAAGGAAGTCTCTAAATTCCTTCCTAGTCTGCCACCATACCTCCTAGTGGTGTGATTATTTCCTTTTTTTCCTTTTTTTGCTATCATTTTGAATTATAGTCTCTTACTTTATGTTTCTTAAACATTACTTCTTCTTTTTCTGTTGTATGTCCCATTTATCCTTTATAATATTTGTCTTTCTCTCAATTAGGCTATTAAATTTTGTGTATTTCATTGATATTTTCATAAGCTCGGGTTTATTTAATAATTGTATAATTTTTCTAATTTTTACTTCACAGTAATTTTGCAACTTGTTTTCAGTTCATTATGTATCGAGATTCTTTTAAAAATTATTTTTAGAACTTTCCTTTTTCTTCATTAAGTTAGGGGTATTTTGGCTGCTGGTTTGTTTCACCTCAAAATAAAGATTTTATTTATGAGTTAGATTTATTGTTTTCTATATTGAACTTCAATTCCTGCTTTTACCTTTACTACGTATTTGATTATGCATTTCTTTGGTTTACTTTGTTGTTTTCCTTTATTTTTTTCTTTTTCATTTTTAGTTTTGGTTTACTTTGTACTTTTTCTTGCACTTTGAGCTGGCAATTTATTTCATTTATCTTTCTTCTTTCATTTTTATTCACAAAAGTGTTTAAGGCCTTTAATTTCTTCTCACCAGTACTTTAAATATCTCCCATAGATTCTGATACATAGTGTTTTCATTGTCATTATTTTTTTTCCTTTTTTTTTAAATCTTTTTAGGCTGTACCTGCAGCATGTGGAGATTCCCAGGCCAGGGGTTGAATTGGAACCATAGCTGCCGGCCTACACTACAACCACAGCAACCCGGGATCTGAGCTGTGTCTGCGAGCTACACCACCGTTCATGGCAACGCCGCATCCCAGGGATCAAACCTGAATCCTCTGGATACTAGTCAGACTTGTTTCTGCTGAGCCTTGACAGGAACTCCTGTCATTAGTTCTCAGTCATTCTGTAATTTCAGTTTGTGTTTTCCTTTCACCCATTGAGCAACAGTTGTATAATGGAAGACTTTAAAATCACCAGTTGGACATATGTTTGTTAATTATTTTTTTATTTTTTGGCTTTGTGATAAATGTATAATATTTCTAATTTATGGTACTTATTGATCTTTGTGACATAATATAAAATCAGTTCTCATGACTGCTGTGTGAACTTAAGTGGGAACACTCTATTATCAGAATTTGAAGTTTATATATCCTTAAGATCTATCTTATAAGTCTGATATTTGTAATCTCAAGTCTATCATACTAATTTATAATTATTACTATTATTATATTTTATATTTGCTGAGTTTTTTCTATACATTATATTTATTCTTTGCTCTTTTAACTTTTAAACTTTCTTTTCCTATTTAGAAAGCTGTAGTGATTTTTTTTTTCTGGGGGAGTCGCACCCGCAGCATATGGAGGTTCCCAAGCTAGGGGTCAAGTCAGAGCTACAGCTGCTGACTTATGCCAGAGCCACAGCAATGCCAGATCCAAGCTGCATCTGAGACGTACAACACAATTTATGGGAACACCGGATCTATAACCCGCTGAGCAAGGCCAGGGATCGAACCATCAACCTCATAGTTTCTGGTCGGATTTGTTTCCACTGAGCCATGATGAGAACTCCTGTTGTGATTATATATATATAATATATATAATATAATATAATATAATATAATATAATATAATATAATATAATGTATTATATATTTTTTTACCTTAGTGCTCTGCTTCCTTATTTATTCTTTCACTCACTTCATTAGTTTTTTCTGAAATCCATTAATTCTCATCTGTTCCCTATATGTATAAAAAAATTAATGAAATTATTCTGCTCTCCTCTTTTGCTTTTCCTTCTCCTCTGATATTTCAGTTGTGTTCTTCATCCCTGTCAAAGATACAACACACAACTTATGTTGCATATAACGTATTATTCTACCACCACTGCCCTCATTTTTATTGCACTATGGTCTTATGTAGCTCTACACTTAAATGTATGAAACATGTATCAGTAGTCTTTTTTGTTTTAACAGTCATGTCTTGGTTAGAACATGCTCATTCTCTAATAAATTTCTTAAGAAAGACTACTGAATACAAAATACCCTGATCTCTTGCTCATTTAAAGTATTGATATTTGAAAGGCAACTTGGCTTTGTAATATTCTTGGTTTGTACATCCTTTCCTGAGCTTTTCGGAAATTCTACTTCATTGATGCCTTGCTTTATATATGTTTTTCTAAGAAATCTGATGCTAGTCTAATTATCTTGTCCTTGTAACTTTTTTGATTTTTTTTAACCTGGGGCCATAAGAATTTTTTCTTCATCTTTAAAGTCATCTTTAAAGTCTTCAAACAATTTTATTAGGATATGTCACAGCATTGATCATTGTAGGTCGATTTTCCTTTGTACCTGATAGATCATTTCAATATGTAAATACAGGTTTTATTTCCAGAAAGTTTACTTAGATTATACATTTAAGTATTAGTTCTACTCTGTTTAATTTTTCTTCTTCTGAAACTCTAAATATACATAAATTAGTTCTTACTTGAATACCATATCAACCACTTTTCTTTGGCTTTTTAAAAACTATTTTTTTCATTCCCATGTTTTCTTACTTTAATTCATTGCATCTTATTAAATGTTCACTCATATCTTTTCCTTCTCAGGCGCCCCATAATTTAGTGTAATTTCTTAGATGATTTCTGCTTGCTACACCAAACTCAACCAACTCCCATTTATTCTATTATTTATTCTACTATTCTTGACTTCTGAATTTTTGATGTAAGGTGACTTTTTCTTTTTTTAAATTCCCAAATACTTGTTTGAGAATATTTAAGTTTGGGACACTGTGCTGTAGTTTTCTTCTGCATTGTTTTCTTCTGTTTAAGGGAAAGTTCATCAGAAAATTGGTTTTTTGGTTTTTTTGTTTGTTTTTCTTTTTAGGGCCGCATTTGCAGCATATGGAAGTTCCCAGAGTAGGTGTAGAATCTGACCTGTAGCTGCCAGCTTACCCCACAGCCACAAAAACATGGAATCCTAGCCTCCTCTGGGACCTATGCCACAGCTTATGGCAATGCTGGATCCATAACCTACTGAGTGAGGCCAGGGATCAAACCAGCAGCCTCATGGACCCTAGGGAGGTTCCTAACCCGCTAAGCCACAACAGGAACACCAAAACTGTTTTGATTTTCATTCCTGTTTTCTTTCTTTCTTTCTTTCCCCATATTTTTTTTTTTTTTTTTTTGGTCTTTTGAGGGCCATACCTCCGCATATGGAGGTTCCCAGCCTAGGGGTCAAATCAGACCTGTAGCTACTGGCCTACACCACAGTCACAGCAATGACAGATCCTAGCCGTGTCTGTGACCTACACCTCAGTTCATGGCAACAGTGGATCCCTAACCCACTGAGTGAGGCCAGGGATCAAACCCACATACTCAAGGATATTAATTGGTATATTACCACTGAGCTGCAGTGGGAACTCTACATTTTTTTTTAACAGTTATCTCTACAAATACTGCATCCCTTTTGGGGTAGATTATAAGATTCTTAATCAAAAGCATCTCTGTCAGTATAGCAAAATATAACTTTTGTTTTTCTCTAGAGGGCAAAGAGACTGATTATGTGTTTTTTGATATTTTTATTCCCTTTTGTCTTCTAGGACTCAAATTTCCCTCTTGCTTCATTTTTCATTCACTGTAAAATTTTCCAGATATTTCTCCCATCTGTTTAACTCATCTATCCCCCCAAACTTACTGTTGTCTAATTCCCTCCTTGCATCTTCTGTACATTTTTCAGTCCCTTCCATGAGGTCAGTACTCTTTTTCAATATTCTTATAATTAGGGTTGGTTTTCTTTCTCTAGAAGTAATTTCGAGATTAATCTAAGCCCACTGCCATTTCCCTCTTCTCTCTTTCATGGAATTTTTAGTAGACTGTTTTTGCTCTCCACAGACACCGATGTCAGGAGTGTGAGTATTAGTTCACTGGTATTTTGTTTTTATTTTTCTAGTTTTACATGTAATTGGAAGTTTGGGCACTCTCTACTAGAGTTTTGTATAGTTTTACTTGTTCTTGTTGTTATGACTGTTTTTTAAGAGGATACACTGGGAGATTCAAATTTACACTGCTGCCATTGTTTTAGCTTCCCTAAATTACCCCAATTTTATTTTTAAGTGGCAGATTTTAAAATATTATCAACTCAAAAGTAATTTTGAAAATAACATGTATTTTTAAAAATTTTATTGGAGTGTAGTTGACTTACAATGTTGTGTTAGTTTCAGGTATACAGCAAAGTTAATCAGTGTGTGTGTACACACATACACACACACACACATATCCATTATTAGTCTTTTCCCATATATGTTATTATAGAATATTGAATAGATTTCCCTGTGCTATACAGTAGATCCTTATTACCTATCTATTTTATATATAGTAGTAGGTATCTGTTAATCCCAAACTCCTAGTTTATCCCTCCACTCCCCGCATTTCCCCTTTGGTAACCATAAGTTTGATTTAGATATAATGTGTATTTTTTAAAGCAAAAAAAAAAATCCTATAAAGTTTCATGAGGTGGCTCACAGCAAAAGACATATTTAAATCTTCAGGTTGTGCTCCAAGAGGAAATGCTGATGGGATACAGAATCACTGCTAATGATCTTTGAGATATCAAAGGGACATGGGACAGTTGCAAGGATATTACAAGTGGGTAAATACCACTGAAATGTTCATAATGTGAAAGAAAGATTATGTAAGATAACTATAGCAGTTTTGACTTTGAGCCTAAATAATGTTCTATGATAGTTATTTAAAAGGTAGTTTGGAGTTACTCAGATGAAGCATTAGTTGAACAGGGGTTCCTTGTGAAGGAGTAAAGAGATCCTCCTGTATGACCCAGGGAACTATATCCAATCACTTGTGATGGAACAGGATGGAGAATAATGTGGGAAAGACTATATATATATATATATACACACACACCATACACACACACACACACACATATATACACTGAATATATACTGTATATCTGACCTGTAGCTGCCAGCTTACCCCACAGCCACACACACATATATACACTGAATATATACTGTATATATTCAGTATATATATTCAGTATATATTCAGTATATATATATGTGTGTGTGTGTGTGTAACTGAGTCACTTCGCTGTACTGCAGAAATTGGCAGAACGTTGTAAATCAACTCTAATAAGAAATAATAAAACAAAAAAAGAAGTACTTTCAGGTTAATTAGATGACTATTGTTGGGATGGCTAGATTTAAGAATTATGTAAATATAATGTATCTGGAATTGAGAAGACACTGGACAAATCTTTTATTACATCCTTTCAGACAAAACAGAAAAATATAAGCCATATTATAATATCATCTTTTTCTTGTTTCCTCTCAGCTCTCAGAACTCTCTTTTGTGTCAGGTGCTCACTCCACCATACAAAAGAGCTCCAACAACACATTCTTTTTACTATCACATTCTAAACAATTTTCCCTTGTTTGTTTCTTGTTTATTTTACCCCAACTGCTGACCTGATTCACTTTCCCATTTATGACTTTACCTTGAGCCTTGGAACTATCGCTCTTTACAATTTGCCACTAGCAGCTATGCTTGCCTAGAATTCATATTCTCTCTTTGATGACTTCTATTGATCCTTTTATTAATTAAAGGTGATAAAACTAAATATAAAATGGAGGGATAAAAGAATGCTAGCATCCATACTTCAGAAAACTGTTTTAATAGCTACATATGTAAGCTACACTAAGGAAATTCCACACGATTTTTCCTTATCTATCCCTCTTTTTCTTAAATATTTTATAATGTTTAATTTTGATAACTATCATCATCCTTGGATTCTAGACAGTTTATTGCTGTTGTTCTGAGGAAATAATCCCAAGATGATCAGCAGATGGCACTGCTAACCTGAAGAATCAATTCCTAGATGAATTAAAAATTGGAGGTGTGACTTTTTAATAAAGTCATGATTTTTTTTCATTGCATGGTGTATTGGAGAATACTGAGAAAATAAAGTTAAGCAAATGGAAGAAATTTTAAAATCGGATAAATAACAGATAAAAAAAAATCACTATGATATTTTAGTGCATAGCCAGGTTTTATATTCACATGTTAAACAGAAATGGAATATATCCTGCAAGAGCTTAATGACCAGGTTTTTTTAAATGAATAATGTATTAAAAACAAATTGCTATGTCAACTTTCTCAGCCACATGATTTTTTATGCCTAGAAAAGCATACCATAACTAATGATAACAATATTTTGTCTGAAATTTAGGTTATTTCTAATTTCTTCCTCTCATAAATAATGCTGTTATGAACATCCTTGTGCCTAATTTCTTGGTTATAAGCATCACATACTTAATTGTCTCCCCACAGAATAAACTGTTAGAAGTAGAACTTCTGTTTCAAAATATATCTATATTTTTAAGGTACTGTTGTCGAAATGGTCATAAGAAATGCTATACTAATTTACACTCTCCCCTTTCCTTTGATTTATTTACACTGAATATTATATTAAAAACAGTGTTCTTCAAAATAGGTAAAAATATAGCTTTTTAAAAATTATGTCTTTTATTCAATATTTTCAAAATTTTATCTGCTTGATTTTCATGAAGTTCACATTCATGTCTTTAAAAATAGGATAATTCATGATTTCTCTGCTTATTTTGTACATACTCTGTATATGTTAAGGTTATCACTCTCACTAAATATCTCAATGCCATTAACCCAAGAGTTATTTAGAAGAGCATTATTTTATTTAGAAAGAATATACTTTCTTTTTAAAGTTTATTAAACTTTTCTTTCAGTATCGTTTTATGATTAATTTTAATAAATGTCCCAGGGGTCATGAAAAGGGTTGGTCTACCCTTGTATGCTATAGAGTTAAAATTTTACAGTCCTGTCATATTTCTCAAATTTGCTATTTATTTATTTGTTTGTTTGTTTTTTGTCTTTTTAGGGATGTACTTGAGGCATATGGAAATTCCCAGGCTAGGGGTTGAATCAGGGCTGCAGCTGTCAGCCTACACCACAGCCACAGCAATGCCAGATCTGAGCCATATCTGTGACCTACAACAAATCTCACAACAATGCTGGATCCTTAATCCACTGAGTGTGCCCAGGGATCAAACCCATGTCCTCATGTATACTGGTCGGGTTAGTTACCACTGAGTCACAGTGGGAACTCCTATGTTATTTATTTTTGATGACTTTATATCTCATGGAGAAGAGATGCCAAAATTTTCCACAATTAAGTTTCCCTTCATTTATATTTGTTTTTTCTTTACATATTTTATCATTATATTATTTCATGCATTAAAATGAATAACTCAGAGTTCCCATCATGACTCAGCAGAAACAAATCTGACTAGCATCCATAAGGATACAGGTTTGATCCTTGGCCTTGCTCAGTGGGTTAAGGATCTGGCATTGTTGTGAACTGTGGTATAGTTTGCAGACACGGCTCGGATCTGGCATTGCTGTGGCTGTGGTGTAGACCAGAGGTCACATCTCTGATTTGACCTCTAGCCTGGGAATCTCCATATGCCACAGATGTGGCCCTAAAAAAAAAAAAGACCAAAAATCCCCCCAAAAACTAATACTCATATTTTAAGTGTAAATTTTGCATTTTAACTTAAAGAAAGCCCTTTACCCTACTCCAACTGTTTCCTTTTAAAAAACTCTTGAATTACTCTTAGTATACTTCCTAATTAATATATCAATTAGTATATTATAAATATATCAGTTAATAGATGCTTTTAAAGTGTTTGAAAAGTTTGATCTTTTCAGCAGATTTAAACATTTAACTCATAACATTTCCTATGTTTTCTCTTTTATGATTTTTATTTTTTCCATTATAGTTGTTTTAGAGTGTTCTATCAATTTCTACTGTACAGCAAAGTGACCCAGTCATATATATATATATTTTTCTTTTTCTCACATTATCCTCCATCATGTTCCATCACAAGTGACTAGATATAGTTCCTTGTGCTATACAGCAGGATCTCGTTGCTCATCCACTCCAGATACAATAGTTTGCATCTATTAACCCCAGACTCCTGGTCCCTCCCACTCCCTGCCCCTCCTCCTTGGCAACCACAAGTCTGTTCTCCAAATCCATGAGTTTCTTTTCTATGGAAAGTTTCATTTGTGCCAAGTATTAGATACCAGATATAAATGATATCTTATGGTATTTTTCTTTCTCTGACTTACTTCACTTAGTATGAGAGTCTTTAGTTCCATCCGTGTTGCTGCAAATGGCATTATTTTGTTCTTTTTTATGGCTGAGTAGTATTTCATTGTGTGTATATATACTACATCTTCTTAATCAATTCATCAGTCCATGGACATTTAGGTTGCTTCCATGTCTTAGCTATTGTGAACAGTACTGCAATGAACATACAGGTACATGTATCTTTTTCAATGAAAGTTGTGTCCAGATATATGGGAAGGATTGGAATTGCTGGGTCATATCTTTCCTATGTTTTTTCGATGACTTCCTTCAAACAGTCCCTCAGGTCTATGTCATATCACACTGTAAATAGAATTTGAATTCCATCACATAATTCTCCTTAATGTTTAAGGAGATGTCTAGTTGGAATAGTGTATTTCTCATTTAAATTAATGGATTTTTGAAAATAATAGCATTCACTAAATGATAGGGTTTTAGGATAGGAATATTTACTCATCAAAACATCGACACAAAGTAGATTATTATTGTTACTGTTATTATTTACTACTACTACTACCACTACTACTACTACTATTACTACTGCTGCTGCTTGTCCTACTATATTTTAGACATAAGGAACGGAGAGATTAAGGTAAAACAGTCAGGATCCATATCGCCATCACAAAAACATCTGAGTTTGTGGTTTTATTTCCACAACCAAGCCAGAGAAAGTCTTGCAGATGAAAATCTCAAAGTGCTGATCTGATTTAAGTCTCTGTAGGATGACGACATGTGGCATAATATGCTGGTGGCTGGGGTGCCCAGTAGCAGCACCTTGGAAAACACAGTGGAGGCTAATTAGACAGCCCAGGGAGTATTAGAAGAAAGTCCTTTTGTCAGGCCTGGTGACATTATTACAGTGAGCAATAGAAGCAGTGACAGTGATGAGTGGCACTTACAACTAAGGCTTGGGAAGACTCCGATGGAAGGGCTGTTGCAAGAGAGAAAGATGATACAGATATGGAGGTCGTCAATACTCAGCTGTGAATTCAAACACATCCCCCAACCCCTTACTCCCTTGGGACTTCCAATGAATCTGACAGATTCCAGAAAGGACCTGATGCCATAGGAGGGAGTTGAAGTCAGAACATTTTGCTTATTTCTTGGCCACCTATCCTGCTTTTACCTATCCGCTAGTATGGTCTAATAAGTGCAGGATTCTACCATGGGGAGAGGAAGTTTTGTTGACAGAGCAAAGGCAATATAACCCACTTGGCAGGAGTTACTTGTGCAAAATCCAAAGGTTAGTTTGTATAGCCATGGTTCACACCTGGCCTGCAAGGCTTTGTGATAGCTTAGATCCACTTATCCCCAATCCTAAGTCTAGTAGTCTTTTCACTAAAGCATCTGCAAATGATAAAAGCAGGGCTTGAAGGATAACTATCTTAGGATTTAAAAAGAATCACCCATGGGTTACACACTAGTTCTTTATGAATGATTACTAAACTAGTCAGAATGAATATCTATCATTTCACCTGCAGGGCTGAAGCCTTAGCTCTGCCCACTGCCCTGTGCTTTGTGTGATCTTAGGGAAAGCATATATCTGAGAGCCTTGGTACAACCACCAAGGTGACCACAGACTTGCATATTCCAAGTTACACTGACCTTCAAAATAAAACAAGCCTCTCTCTTATGGGTAAAATCACTAACAAATGAACCCAACGTTTTTATACTTTTGATGATGATGAAACTAGATGTAAGTGTAATGAGGCAAAACCAAAATAAAACATACAACCCAGGAATTCCATGCATGGGCATATATCCAGAGAAAACTATAACTTAAGAAGATACAAAAGTTCCTGTTCTGGCTCAGTGGTAACAAACCAGACTAGGATCCATGGGGATGCGGGTTCGATCCCTGGCCTCACTCAGTAGGTTAAGGATCCAGCATTGCCATGAACTGTGGTGTAGTCCTCAGACATGGTTAGGATCCCACATTGCTGTGGCTGTGGCATAGGCCAGCAGCTACAGTTCTGATTCAACCCCTAGCTTAGGAAATTTCATATGTCACAGTTGTGGCTCCAAAAAGACAAAACATAAAATTTAAAAAAGATACACACACCTCTTTGCTCATAGCAGCACTATTTGCAATACCCAAGACATAGAAATAGCATAAATGACCATTACAGAGGATTAGGTACATATATACAAAATGGAATATTACTCAGCCATAAAAAGAATGAAATAATGCCATCTGCAGTAACATGAATGGACCTAGAAACTATCATATAAGTAAAGTCAGACAGAAAAAGATAAATATCATATGAGATCACTAATTTGCAGAATCTAATAAAAATGATACAAAAGAGACAACTGCAAAAACTGCTTTTGAGATGGGATTAAGATGGCAGAATAGAAGGACCGGAGCTCAACTTCACTCATAAAAACAACAAAATTACAACCAAATACTGAATAACCTTCAACCAAAAAGCCTGGAAATTTTCAAAAAGATATCCTGCTCCAGAAGACCAAGAACAGGCCACATCAAGAGGGAGGAGGAGCAATTATGCAATATAAGCAACCTCATACCTCCCAGGTGGGAAACCCATGGACTGGAAAGTAACTGTATCACAGAGACTCACCTATAGGAGTGAGAGTTCTGAGCCCCAAGGCATACCCCCATGCCTAGGGATCTGGCATTGGGAGAAAGAGCCCCTGAAACCTCTGGCATTGAAGGTCAGTAGGGCTTGTGCACAGAAGCTTCACGGTACTGGGGTAAACAGATACCCCTTTCATGAAAAGCACACACAGACTTTCAGGTGCACCGGGTCCCAAGGCAAAGAAAAGTCTCCACAGGAATCTGGGTCACACCTGACTGTAGTTCTTGGAGGATATCCTGGGAAAACAGAGGGTGACTATGGCTTGTTGTGGAGGAAAGACATTGGAAGCAAAGCTCTCAGGAATATTCATCAGCATGGTTTTTCTGGAGGTGGTCATTTTGGGAAATCTGACCCCACCCATCAGCACCGAGAAGCCCCAGGCCAAACAACAACCCAGGTGGGATCACAGCCCCACCCATCAGTAAAAAGGCTGCCTAAAGACCCCTCAAACACACAACCACCTCTAATCTCACTCAGAGACAAAGCCCCACCCACCAGAGGGATACGAATCATCCCTACCAGTTCCACTCATCAAGAAACCTACAGCAAGCCCTTGTACCAAATTCAGACACAAGGGGGGAAGACACCAGAAGTAAGAGAGGTTACAACTCTATTGTCTGCAAAAAGGGCATCACGCCAAAAACCTATAAAAATGGAAAGGCATAGAACTATAACTCAAATAATGAAGAAAGAAAGTAAGCCCAGAAAAACAGCTAAGTGATCAGGAGATTACCAGCTTCCAGGAAAAATACTTTAGACAGTTGATGCTGAAGAAGATGTAAGACATTGGAAATAAACTGGAGGCAAAGACTGATAATTAACAGGAAATATCAAGCAAATAAATACAAGATTTAAAACTTAAGCAAGCAGAGATGCAAAATACAATAACTGAAATAAAAAATTCATTAGAAGCAACCAACAGCAACATACAGGAGGCAGAAGAACGAATAAGCAAGGTGGAGGAAAGACTAGTTGAAATCACTGATGTGGAAGAGAAAAGACAAAAAAACACTGAAAAGAAATGAAGAGAGTCTCAGAGAACTCTGGGATAATGTTAAACACACCAACATCTGTATTACAGGGGTGCCAGAAGGAGAAGAGACAGAGAAAGGTACAGAAAATTTTTTCAAAGAAATAATAGCCAAAAAATTCCCTAACATGGGAAAGGAACCGCTCACTCAAATTCAGGAAGCACGAGTACCATATAAAATAAATCCAAGGAGGAACACTCCAAGACACATATTAATCAAAATGACCAAAATTAAAGACAAAGAGAAAATACTGAAAGTGGTTGGGAAAAGAAACAAATAACATACAAGGGAACCCCAATAAGGTTATCAGCAGATTTTTCAGCAGAAACTCTCCAGGCCAGAAGGGAGTGGCATGATATATTTGACAAGATGAAAGAAAAAAAACCTCCACCAAGATTAATTTACCCAGCAAGGCTCTCATTCAGATTTGAAGGAGAAATCAAAAGCTTCACAGATAAGCAAATGCTAAGAGAATTCTGCAACACTAAACCAGCTTTACAATAAATACTAGAGGAACTTCTCTAGGTAGAAAAGAAAAGGCCATTATCAGAAACCAAAATACCACAAATGACAAGGCTCACCAGTGAAGGCATATATATAGTAAAGATACAAAATTACCCATGCACAGTTATGCAACCAAAATCGGAAATTGTTAGGAGGATACAAATAGAAGACACTAGAGATTCATCTGCAATTAAAAGACCAACAACTTAAAACAATCTTGTATATATATATAGATACTGCTACATCAAAACTTCAGGGAAACTGCAAACCAAAAATCTACAATTGATACACAAACAAATAAGAAAAATCAACTCAAATACAACACTAAAGATAGTCATCAAACCACGACAGAACAAGAGAATGGAAGAAAAAAGAGCAACAAAAAAACAAATCCAAACAGTTAATAAAATGGCAATAAGAACATACATATCAATAATTACTTTAAATGTTAGTGGACTAAATTCCCTAACCAAAAGACACAGACTGGCTGAATGGATACAAAAACAGGAACCATATGTATGCTGTCTTCAAGAGACCCACTTCACTTCTAGGGACACATACAAATTGAAAGTGAGAGGACAGAAGAAAATATTCCATGCAAATTGGAATCAAAAGAAAGCTGGAATAGTAATACCCATATTAGATAAAATCGACTTTAAAATGAAGAATATTTTAAGAGACAAGGAAGGACACTACATAAAGATCAAACGATTAATCCAAGAAGAAGATATAACAATCTTAAATATCTATGCACCCAACACAGGATCACCACAGTATATAAGGCAACTGCTAACCACTTTAAAAGGAGAAATTGACAATAACACAATAATAGTGGAGGACTTTAACACCCCACTTACAGCAATGGACAGATAATCCAGAAAGAAAATCAATAAGGAAACACAGGCCCTAAATAAAACATTAGAACAGATGGACTTAACAGATACTTACAGGACATTCCATCCAAAAGCAACAGAATACACATTCTTCTCAAGTGCACATTCTCTAAGATTGATCACCTCATGGGCTACAAATCAAGCCTTGGTAACTATAAGAAAATTGAAATCATATCAACCATTGTTTCCAACCACAACACTATACCACTGGGAATCAACAACAAGAAAAAAAACTGCAAAAAACACAAACACGTGGAGACAAAAAAAAAAACATGCTACTAAACAACCAATGAATCACTGAAGAAATCAAAGAGGAAATTAAAAAATACCTGGAAGAAAATAACAAAGACACTCCAAAATCTATGGGATGCAGCAAACGCAGTTCTAAGAGGGAAGTTTATAGCAATACAAGCCTACCTCAGGAAACAAAAAACTCAAATAAACAACCTAACTTTAAATCTAAAACAGCTAGATAGAGAAGAACAGACAAGACCTAAAGTTAGTAGAAAGAAAGAAATCATAAAGATCAGAGCAGAAATCAATGAAATATAAACAAAGAAAACCATAGAAAAGACATGAAACTAAAAGCTGGTTCTTTGAAAAGATCAACAAAATTGATAAACCCTTAGCCAGACTTATCAAGAAAAAAAAAAGAGGACTCAAATCAATCAAATTAGTAATGAAAAAGGAGAAGTAACAACGGATATCACAGAAATACAAAGGATCATGAGACTACTATATGCAACTAAATGCCAATAAAATACAAAACCTAGAGGAAATGTACAAATTCTTAGAAAAGTACAATCTTCCAAGACTAAACTGTGATGAAATAGAAAAGATCAATAGACCAATTACAAGTTCTGAAACTGAAACTGTGATTTAAAAACTTCCAACAAACAAAAGTCCAGACCAGATGGCTTCACAGGCAAATTCTATCAAACATTTAGAGAAGAGATAACACCTATATTTATGAAACTATTCCAAAAAATTGCAGAGAAAGGAAGACTCCCACACTATTCTATGAGGAAACCATTACCGTGATACCAAAATCAGATAAAGAAAATTACAGGCCAATTTTACTGATGAACACAGATGCAAAAATCCTCAATAAAATACTAGCAAACCAAATCCAACAATACATTAAAAGGATTGTACATCAAGATCAAGAGGGATTTATCCCAGGGATGCAAGGATTTTTCAATATCCACAAATCAGTCAGGGTGATACATCACATTAACAAACTAAAGAATAAAATCATATGATCCTCTCAATAGAAGCAGAAAAAGCCTTTGACAAAAATCCAACGCCCATTTCTGATAAAAACTCTTCAGAAAGTGCACATACAGGGAACCTAACTCAACATAATAAAGGCCATATATGACAAACCCAGAGCTAACATCCTTCTCAATGGTGAAAAGCTGAAAGAATTCCCACTGAGATCAGGAATAGGACAAGGATGTTTGCTCTCACCACTACTGTTCAACATAGTTCTGGAAGTCCTAGCCATGGCAATCGTAGAAGTAAAAGAAATAAAAGGAATCCAAATTGGAAAGGAAGAAGTAAAACTATCATTATTCACAGATGACATGATACTATACCTAGAGAATCCTGGAGACTCTACCAGAAAACTGTTAGAGTTCATCAACGAATTTGGCAAAGTCGCAGTATACAGAATTAATATACAGAAATCAACTGCATTTCTATATACTAACAACAAAAGATCAGAAAGAGAAATTAGGGAAGCAATCACTTTTACCATCGCATCAAAAAGAATCAAATACTTAGGAATAAATCTACCTAAAGAGACAAAAGACCTGTACTCTGAAAACTATAAGACTCTGATGAAAGAAATCAAGTATGACACAAACAGATGGAAAGACATACCATGCTCTTGGATTGGAAGAGTCAATATTATCAAAATGACTATACAATCCAAGGCAATCTACAGATTCAATGCAATCCCTATCAAATTACCAAGGATATTTTTCACAGAACTAGAACAAAATATTTTAAAGTTTATGGAAGCAAAAAGACCCAGAATAACCAAAGACATCCTGAAAAAGAAAAATGGAGCTGGAGGAATCAGGCTCCCTGACTTCAGACTCTACTACAAAGCTACAGTCATCGAAACCGTATGGTTGGAGTTCCCTTCATGGCTCAGTGGTTAACGAATCCGACTAAGAACCATGAGGTTGCGGGTTCGATCCCTGGCCTTGCTCAGTGGGTTAAGGATCCGGCGTTGTCGTGAGCTGTGGTGTAGGTTGCAGATGCGGCTCGGATTCCGCGTTGCTGTGGCTGTGGTGAAGGCCGGCGGCCACAGCTCCTGTTAGACCCCTAGCCTGGGAACCTCCATATGCCACGGGTGCGGCTCTACATAAAAAAAAAGGCAAAAAGACCAAAAAAAAAAAAAAAGAAAGAAACCGTATGGTACTGGCACAAAGACAGAAATATAGATCAGTGGAACAGGATAGAAAGCCCAGAATTAAGTCCATGCACCTACAGTCAACTAATCTATCACGAAGGAGGCAAGAATATATAATGGAGAAAAGACAGCCTGTTCAATAGTGGTGCTGGGAAAACTGGGCAGCCACATGTAAAAAAATGAAATTAGAACACTTTATAACACCATGTACAAAAACTCAAAATGAATTAAAGACCTAGATATAAGACCAGATACTATAAAACTCTTAGAGGAAAACATAGGCCAAACACTGTCCGACATGAACAACATCTTTTCAGATCCACCTGTTAGAGTAATGACAATAAAAAGAAAAATAAACAAATGGGACTTAATCAAACTTAAAAGTTTCCGCACAGCAAAGGAAACCCTAAACAAAACCAAAAGACAACACACAGAATGGGAGAAAATATTTGCAAATGAATCGACTAACAAGGGATTAATCTCCAAAATTTACAAACACCTCCTATAGCTCACACCAAAAAAACAAAGAACCCCATCAAAAAAATGGGCAGAAGATCTAAACAGACAGTTCTCCAAAGAAGACATACAGATGGCCAAAAAACACATGAAAAGATGTTCAGCACCAACTAAATTCTCCTTATTAGAGAAATGCAAATCAAAACCACTCTGAGGTACCACCTTACACCAGCCAGAATGGCCATCATCAAAAAGTCTACAAACTGTAAATGCTGGAGAGGGTGTGGAGAAAAGGGAACCCTAATACACTGTTGGTGGGAATGCAAACTGGTGCAATCACTGTGGAAAACAGTATGGAGATTCCTCAGAAGACTAAAAATAGAATTAACCATTTGATCCAACAATCCCACTCCTGGGCATCTATCCAGAGAAAGCCATGACTTGAGAAGACACATGTACTCCAGGGTTCATTGCAGCACTCTATACAATAGCCAAGTCATGGAAACAACCTCAATGTCCATTGACAGAGGAGTGGATAAAGAAGTGGTACATATACACAATGGAATATTACTCAGCCATTAAAAGGAAAGAAATAATGGCATTTGAAGCAATGTGGATGGACATGGAAATTATAATGCTAAGTGAAGTCAGTCAGACAATGAAATACCAACATCAAATGCTATCACTTACATGTGCAGTCTAAAAAAAGACACAATGAACTTCTTTGCAGAACAGATACTGACTCACAGACTTTGAAAAACTTATGGTTTCCAAAGGAGACAGGTTGTGGGGTGGGGGATCCACTGAGGGTTTGGGATGGAAATGCTATAAAAGTTGGTTGTGATGATTATTGTACAGCTATAAATGTAATAAAATTCATTGAGTAATTAAAAAAAAGAAAAAGAATGATACAAGACAACTTAGAAACAGACTCAAGTATTTCAAAACCAAACTTATAGTTACCAAAAGGGAAACACTGGGGGGAGGCATAAATTAGGAAGCTAAGATGAATATAAATACACTGCTATATATAAAACAGATAAGTAACTAAGGACCTATTGTATAGCACAATGAAATCTACTCAGTACTGCGTAATAACCTACATGGGGAAAGAATCTGAAAAGAAATGGATAAATGTTTGTGTATAATTGATTTACTTTTCTGTACATCTGAAACTAACTGAACTTTGTAAGTCAACTATACTCCAAAAGAATTTAAAAGCAAAAGAAAACAAAACAAAAAAATGGTGACTTTCAATGGCACAAAAATTGCATATGCCTCAAACTTCACTGCAATGTTGGAAATCAGAGAGCTCTTAAATCCATTGCCTTTTTATTCTTATAGCTTTCAGTGGATATTCTTTGATTATACAAAGCCTCAGCAAACACAACTACTGTATACCTTTCCTGAAAAGAAAAAAATATATTACTCAATATAAAAATGAGTTGAAATTGACAAGATGATTTTGAGACACACAGAACTGATAAGCCCATGAAAACATATAGTCACCTAAAGAGTGTTGTAAACATAGCTACAAAAAATGGTTATAAATATTAAAATATAAGTGTTTATTTATAAATTTATACATGCATATGTATACTTAAAGGTAATACCAAATTATGGTGGGTAGTTTAGAGAGTCAAAAAAGTATAAAGAAAAAAATCATTTGTAATTATACCTCTGGAAAAAAAAATCTTAACCTTTAAGTGTCTTTACTTCTGCTACATATGTTACAAGCTATACTATAAATAAAGTTTATTCTTTCATTTTAAACTTGCTAATGTAGATAAAATCTAACAGTCTTAATTTCTAAAAATAATATTTAATATTTCTGTGTAACATTACATTCCACAGAAATTCTATAATTTCAAAAGATTTCCTTTTTGGAGATTTTAGATCATTTCTACTTTTTGGGGCTATTATGTATAACACAGATGTAAATGTCTTTAATCTCTGTGTTGGATAGAGTCCTGAACATGAAATTAGTGAGTCAAAGAGTATTGTCTTTGTAAAGCTGTTGATAAAAATTTCCTCTTAATTTATACAATTATCGTCTGTGTAAAAGCATATTGGTCTCACTATGTCATCAATAGCAATCATCATCCTTTGAAAGTACAACTTTCCAATTTGAGAGGCAAACAACGCCATATCTTATTCTATTTAGGCCCTATGCCCTTTCATAAAAATTCAAATGAGCACATTTTTCCTGGGTAAAAATGACTGGTCAAGGCGTCAAGGAGTCGGAGTTCCTGTTGTGGCTCAGCGGTTAATGCATTCGACTAGGAACCATGAGGTTGCGGGTTCAATTCCTGGCATCACTCAGTGGGTTAAGGATCCAGTGTTGCCGCGAGCTGTGGTGTAGGTCACAGACATGGCTCGGATCCCGCATTGCTATGGCTATGGCGTCAGCCAGCGACTACAGCTTGAATTAGACCCCTAGCCTGGGAACCTCCATAGGCCGCGGGTGCGGCCCTAGAAAATACAAAAAAAAAAGGGGGGGGGGGAGTCATGTTCTGTCTTAATACATTATCTAAACAAACCGAGTCTACATCCTGACTACACACACCCCTCAACCACAACATCACAACTTTCTACTCTCCTATCCACTACTCACCACTGTATTGTAGCTCTGAGCTAATGTCCTTTCATGGTACCTTCTACCATATACACTGGAGCAAAGCAAGTTAGGGTTGGAGGAAGGAGCATGTTAAACCCTGCCCATTAACTAACATTCTCCTACAATTTGCTAATTAAAAATAGGGAACCAATTCTTAATGGTGAGTTTGGTTTAACTCTTAGATGAGCCAAACCTTAGTAAAATCAGAGATTTTCCTTCTTGCAGTCATCAGTGGCTGACTGACACAAGGTCAGTGCTTTTACTTTATTATCATGGTACCAGCTGCATAGAAGCTAATGGACTCTGCTTTACTCTTCAAGGTGGAATAGTAACTCTAAGAAATTTCATGTACAAATTAAAATTTATTACCTGTATTTCTTTGAATACCAATCAGTTTGAGAATTTTCATGCTATTAGGTCTTTGTAATTCTAGGACCTGTTCATGTCTTTACTGCATATTATTTTGGAATATTTTGTTCTTTTTATAGCCACACCTGTAGCATATGGAAGTTCCCAGGCTAGGGTCAAATCAGAGATGCAGCTGAGGCTTACACCTTAGCCATAGCCATAGCGGACCTGAGCCACATCTGCAACCTATGCCACAGCTTACAGCAATGCTGGATCCTTAACCTACTGACCGAGGCCAGGGATGGGACCTGCATCCTCACAGACACTATGTTGGCTTCTTGACTCAATGAGTCACAGTGGGAACTCTTTCTGGGATGTATTTCTTATTGGTTTATATGAGCTCTATTTGTACTTCAGTTAGTAATCAACTGAAATTTCTGTGAAAAATATTTCCCCTTAATTTCTCTTAGGCAGAGAATTGTTCTACCTCCTTCCTGATGTCCATGTGTGAATTTATGTGTGCATAAGATTCCTGAACATATTTTGACCTTTACAATTTTTGGGCCACACTCACGACATGTGGAAATTCTGGGGCCAGGGATCAAACCCAAGCCACAGCCATGACACTAAATCCTTAACTGCTAGTCCACCAGAGAACTCCCCTAACTTTTAAAAATAATCCTTTTTATGCACAGAATTGCAATGACTTTATCATATGCAATCAACCACGTATATATGGGGCTTCACCAACAAAAGCACTCAGAATCTGGGAACTGCAGGGCAAGGGCATGGCTAAGGAACTGCTGAGTCACCCTAATGGAACAACGAGCTTCACTGTCAAAGACCAGAATATCCGGACCAGGCAGTCTGGACTCCTACAGGGGGTACTGGGACCTGAAGACAGCCAGGAAGCTCCAGGAATACCAGTCCATGTTTCAGAAAATGAAACTCTACACTGGCCCCCAAGAGGACTGAGAGCTAGTGGGCATAGCCAATGGCCAGCAGTGGCTGTAGTACATCTGTGGGGGCCAGAAATACATGGTGGGCTATAAGGATAGTACCTTCCTCCATGTTTAGCTTCTCTCCCCTCCACCAATAGTGGGTAAGCAGTGGGTTGGACAACTTGATAGGCACTGCCTCAATGGCCAGGGCAACCAAGGTGCTCCTGATATCTCCAAGGTCCAAGGTCCAAGGTCGACCTGAGATCTCCTCCATCATGTGCTGTGACTGTCCACTGCCAACTTCCTGATGGTCAACAGGGTCCAGAAACTGCTCCTGGTGTACCAGATCATCTGCTGAGGGGCTCACCACCACCATCCCAACTCATGGGGTCCCTTTTTTGTTTCCTTTCTCCAAGGGATGGGGGGAGGTGGTAGTGGTGGAGGGCTATGTTGGGTGGGATGAGTTTCCTTGGCATCACAAGATTGGATGGGTGATCTCTGTCATGTGCATAAAGCAACTGGGGAAAAAGACAAACCTGCTCATATATGTGCTGTGTATATAGGCATGTGTTTACATATATATTAGTGCATGTCACATCTCTGGATTGTCGGTTGTGTACACTTGATTCTTTTGCCAAAGTTCTATATTTCCTTTTTTTTCTTTTTAGGGCCGCATCCACAGCATATGGAGATTCCGCAGGCTAGGGGTCTAATCAGAGCTGTAGCCACCAGCGTACGCCACAGTCACAGCAAAGCCAGATCCAAGCCATGTCTGTGACCTACACCACAGCTCACAGCAACACCGGATCCTTGACACGCTGAGCAAAGCCAGGGATCGAATTCGCATCCTCATGTATCCTAGTTGGGTTCATTAAATGGTGAGCCATGAAGGCAACTCACAAAGTTCTATTTTTCATTTACCTTCACTTTGTGTTTTTTTTAATCAGCTAAGGAAAGTTCGACTTTGCACAAACTCACTGTGTGAATACATGTTATAGTAAAATATCGTTTTTAGCTCTCAAGTTTGTAAGCAAATGTGTACATTAATTTCCCACAATAAACTTTTATTACTGAGTAAGTGTGATATGTACACATTGTTTATGTATGAGGGGAGTGTGAGACCTCCAGCCTGTGAATTAGGAAGGGACTGTGGCTTGTGCTACCAGCTGGCCTGCGGCATAGCAGAGAATGTCTCCAGCAGTCACAAGTCACATCTGTTTGTGCCCCTATTTGTTAGACAATCTGGCACCAGGAACAGCTGAGAAGAAAGATCTGAAAACAGCTTGCTTGATTGATGTGTCTAGAGTTATCTCTAAATCTAAATAAAATGTTAAGTATCATCAAGAAATCATAAATCAGGCACGACGCTCTTTGAGCCATGAGAAGGTCCTGTTCAGACTTTTATGACACCTGTTTGGGAGAGACTGACTTGCATTCAGAGAAAAGAATTTAGATCTGCTTGTTCTATATAATTAATTAGGTCATATTTGTAACCTGAATGAGCTGTGAGGTGAAGCACAGGGCCTGGCATTTAAGTCATGGTGATGAACTAGGGTTTTCAGCCAGGTAAGAGGAATCCAGTGCCAACTAAGAATGCAGAAGGCAGATGATACCAAAGAATATGTTGGGAGAGCAGCTAAGATCTAGATGTGTTTGTGGGTGGTGAGACAGTGATCTGAACAGGCATGAACAATGCAGAGAAGAATACAGAGCACCAGCCAGTAGGGTATGGCCTTAGGGGAGCCCCCAATATTGACCTTCAGGGGTTACAACAAGAACTTTTCAGTTTCACATTTGTGAAAATCCCAAAGGCCATGGGAGAGTACAAATAGAACGCTTCTGTAGGCAAAGCTTCAAAAACAAAGAAAGTTCCTTTATCTGTTGTCTTCAGTGCCATTACTTAATACCAGTTCTGCCTAATTTAGGAGGAAAAGTAATTACTGGAAGAATACTGTGAAGCTCACAGACTCATCAGGAAGGCTAACGAAGCAAACTGGAAATATACGTAAAAAAACAAGGAAAGTTATGCAGGAGGCACTATGTTAAAGGCACTTCCAGGAGCAGTTGGACTCTGATGGTGTTTTAGCACAAGTACCTCTACCCTGGCCTCTGCCGCTGCTGTACACCATGTCAGTGAATGAATTCTCAAGTGCCTTTGGCTTTTGTTGACTTAGAACTTGAAGTTGCAGTCAGGTGATCTAATTGACTGATCCTGGTCACATGCCCACCTGAGTTTGGAAGAAAATGGGGGAGAATCTGGAAACTTGGGCTTCTTTCATGGAAGGCTGGGCCTTGACACCTTAGCAAGACTCTGTTGTGAGTAGGATGGAAGAGAGCCCAGGTGTTAGGTAGCAAAAAAAAAAAAAAAAGAAAATACACACACACGAATATATCAACAATGGATTTCTGAACCCAAAATATCAACATCTTGAATATGTTACTTATATAATAAAAAATCTGTTTCTGCTTTCTGCAAATCTTTCTTTCCTTCCTTCCTTTCTTTCTCTCTCTCTCTCTCTCTCTCTCTCTCTCTCTCTCTCTTTCTGTCTTTCTTTCCAAGAGCCACACGTGCGGCATAGAAGTTTCCCAGCCAGGGATTGAATCAGAGCTGCAGTTGCAGCCCACACAGCCAAGGCGATACCAGATCTGAGCTGCATCTGCAACCTACACCTCAGCTTGCAGTAATGCAGGATCCCTAACCCACTGAGTAAGGCCAGGGATCAAACATGCAACCCACAGAGACAATACCAGGTCCTTAACCCACTGAGGTACCATGGGAACTTCAAGATCTCTTTCTTAAAGTCAGTTTTTTTCCACTTTTGGTGAAAGAAATATTTTTTGTTTATTCTTTCTTTTGATAAGGGTCTTGTATATCTCCCTGGTAAAAGGGTGATTATACCCACCTTGTATTTCCCCAAACATCAAGGTTTTCATAAGGGAGGTTGGTCTCCAGCCCCTTGGTCCATTAGCCCAAATTGAGTGCAGAGGGATCTGGGGCAGTGGGCAGTCCTGGCAGGTAAATCTCATTTCTAGAGAGTTTCTCATTTGTGTCTCTCAAAGTCTCATGCCCAATACCCTATCTTGTATGTCTGGAATGCTTTCCTGGTGCAGCATAAGCCATGGAAAACAAATGTAAATGTGTCACCTACGGAAGACTGATCCCACCCCCGTTTTAGCACTTTGAACGGTTAGTGACATTAATATTGACAAAAGTTTTCATACATCACCTTTGCCAACAGCAACCTGATAAAGCTGTCCAGGGCTCAAACCTCTCGGCTTAGCTAGTTCCAAATCCTGTTGGATTCTCCCAAGGCACCTAAACCAGGAAAGGCTGGTAAAGAAGCAAGTGCCCAAGACCCCCAAGGAGAAGAGTTTTTCCTCCGCTCCATGTTCAACTCAAGCCCAAGACTATAGAAACATATGTATATTTATGGCATTCAGAATTTCTTCTTCATGTTTGACAGCCTCTAATTTCTAAGGCAAGAGATTTGCGAGTCGATCCTGATTAAGCTTCTTTAAGCAGATCCCATGTGCCCTGTAATTAACAGAAATTCTAGCATTTGGAATGGTACCCTTTCCTGGCTTCCTATGTGAATGTAGCATTTTCTCCATTTCTAGCGGATTTCACGTGCTACTGGAAAAGGCAACGTTAGCCATCTATGGTCAAGTAGCTACCTTCCCACATTTGGCAATGTGGTGTGCATTTGTCCTTTTTCTGTTTTGTTTCACCTCTTCCTTTGAGTTCTTTTCTCATTGCTTTCTCTCAGCACTCATAAAAAGGTATGAGACAAAAATGAATTAGGCAAGAAAAAAAGTAACACATTTCTCTTACATCCTCACATCTTGGAGAGGCAGTTTTCTCTGAGCTCTGCTTCTTCTCCCTGCTCACACATTTACCTCGTTAACAACTGCTCAGCTCAAACGCTCTCCTCCCTGGAGAGTTACCTCAGACAGGTCTCACCACTGTGAGACCCCCCATCTGTGCCCACAGCTCTTCCAACAGCACTCTACATATGCCCCCCTCACCCACATTATGCTCTGTCATCATTTCCTGTGTACTCGCCCATCTCCCTGGCCATACTGAACTCCGAGACAGAGTTACCTAACCGTCACTGGACCCCGATGGCCATACTGAGTGAGTTAAATGAATGAACAGGTTTGGAAAAAAGAGAGAAAAGACAAGAAGAACAATTTTCTTAGAACTTCTCACTTGTTCCTAAATTGGATCACATTTAAGATCTCTCATGCTTTGTTCAACTGACTGGGGTGGGGGTGGGGGTAGGGGACGAATGTGAAGAAGAAAGAAAGAGCTGGATGGTGGAGCTTATAAACATTTCTGTTTGTTCTCCATCAAAAGCATAGCACATGTGTTGGAGGCCCTCTTACTGTAAATAATTACTAATAGCCAATAAGTATATAAACACAGCTTTTGATACTAGTTTTCCATATCACTCCCATTTCTTTATAATAAATGCACTATGCTGCAATGGTAGAAAAATGAATTGTCCACTGTGGAAAAGCTACCCATCAGCCTCCCGGCCCCTAAACAATATACAGTCTTGTCTTTTATGGCTCTCAGCTGCACCCTGCCTGGAAGATGCTTTAGACATGAGCCAACTTTTTACGTCTAACAAATGCCCAGTAAAAGACACTTCGAATTCCAGTTGGACTGAACTTGCCCCCGCTCCAGAGGGCACGTAAATGAATAAATACATCGTGCACACACATATGCACGCACACAATCCTCAGAGCAGCTGTGTTATATTATAAGTTGGAGGCCCTTTGTTAGTTCAGATGTTTCAGGTCTGTAAAAGCACTCTGGAGAAGAAATAAATATTATGAGTAAGTCTCGTTTCCAGGCTTGTAGTGGGGAAACACTTACTAGCAGAGTTTACTACAGCTTTATACTAGAACAATCTCGTAAAAGAATACCAGCATGACTCAATCGGCACATGACTGCTAAGACAAGATGGTGTTTATTTTATTCCCTAAATATTCAAAACATGATTTCATTCAGACCTTTTCCCCAGATGCACTTTCTTTTCAATAAAACTCATCAGAATAATCATGGATCACGGACTCACAAACTTTCTTCTTTTTTCTTAAAGCTTTCATCTTCCTTTTACTTTACTAAATATTGAATATTAATAAAACTTCACAATGAGGGAGGGAAGATGTATACATTCGAACTGTCAAAGGAAAGTCAGGAAGATGAACAGGAGCTCAGCGCAGAATCCAGATCATTCCCTCTGTGGATTTGGTCTTTCGCTTTGCAGGCTTGGGATCTGAAGCTGACAAATTCGGTAACGAGAAGAGAATGTGGTGAATATTGATATAAATGTGACTTTGTTAATTTACAAGGAGAAAGGACTCTTGTAATAACCAAACACTCTAAGTCTGCCTTTCACTGCATTCTCTTCTTATTGTTAAACCCTATGAGAAGCCAAATTATAATAAGTCGGAACAAGAAGACGGGGAGAAATTGATTTTTAATGGCACCGAGAGCCTGACTTGTCCATCTTCCTATGAGGTCTTGTTAAAGGGATTAGAAACACTTTGCATGCTCTTCCCAAAGCCTGGTACATTCTTTCCCCATTCTTCACTAACTTTTACTAATCCATCTAATCTTAGATTAATTATCACTTTCTTAGAGAGAAACTTTCTGGTCTTCTTATCTAAGAAAGGGCCCCTGTTATATACTCCAGAGCTTGCAGTAATTTCCCTTTGTAGCACCTACTTCAGTTTGCACTTATATACTTATTTGTTGCTTTGAGTCCTATCTACCCGTAGACTGTAAGCTTCAGGAGAGCAGGTGCCATGTCCGTTCTGAGTCCCACAAGGCTCTCAGTACCACCACAGTGCCTGGCCCCTCTGCAAGCATTCAGTACATATTTGTCAAATGAATAAGTGAATGTTCATCCAGAAGCTGCCCGGAGCTGTGGCTAAAAGCACAGGTGCTGGATTCAGGCTCGCTAGATTGAAATCCTGACACTGCTTCTTAATAACCCATATGAGCTTGAGCAAATTACAGAATGAGATCCCTGATCTGTAAAATGAGGACAGTGATACTGCCTGCCTCACAGCATTCTAATGAGGATTAAATAAGTTAATAGATGTAAAACACTTGGAGCAGTGATTGGCATAAACACTTAAGCAGAGTTAGCTCTTAATAGTAATAGTTTAATAGCTTCCTTCAAAGCATAATTCTAAGAAAAATTAAAAGTCTGATTGTTCAAATTCAATTTCCCTGGAACATTATTGGGATGGGTAAAATTAAGACTAATCTCTGCAGATGTTATTTTTGTTTCCATGGTTTAGCAGACCATCTTTTAAATTAAAAAATCCTTGAATTAAATATGTGGATATATTAAAACAGGTCATAATACTCAAGCCTTTCCAGCCTGGAATACACTTTATCTTCTTTTCATGATGTTTTGTGCCTATATATTTATCCACTCTGCATGGGTGTTAAAGCTTAACTCTGATAGAGGCTGTATTACCCTTATTTCTGAGTTTTGGGAGGGCCACCTTTGTAACAATGAAGAATGGACAACAATATTCAAATTAGACATTTTATAAATTTCAGAAAGGAAGAATGTAATGAATATACACAATTCTGTGACAACAGAGGTAATCATTATTGTATTTCTTATGTCCTAAAGGCCTTAGTGTAAACACTATGGGGCATGCACCATATTTGATAACTGTATATTATAATGTAAAGTGAAGCTTATATGGTTGTTAGAGTCTCACACAGTGATATGTGAGAAAGCATTACTAAAACAACTAAAGTGAGGGCAACCACTGTTTTTCCCCTTCACTCTATAGATACCTGAAATGTGCCCTCTGATCATTAGCTATAAGTGCTATTCGAAGAGCCTATTTTTGGGAGCTCCCTCTGTGGCTTAGCGGTAACCAGACAGACTTGGGATTCATGAGGATGCAGATGCAATCCCAGGATTCATTCAGTGGTTAAGAATCCAGCATTGCCATGAGTTATGGTGTAGGTTGCAGATGCATCTCAGATCCTGAGTTGCTGTGGCTGTAGTGTAGGCCAGCAGCTGCAGCTCCAATTCAATCCCTAGCCTGGGAAATTCCATGTGCCATCAGTACGGCAAAAAAAAAAAAAAAAGTCTATTTTCATGCACAGTTGAACTTTTTAAACTTGAAATTAAAATACATTTATTTATTAAAACTTGCCTGTTTCTTAGCTTTAAGGCCATTTTGATATTACACCCCTAATCAGGCCTTTCTGATATGCCTTTCCAGATTTGAGCCAAAATTTGTCCAACTTTTTCCTGTTTGATATCTCCATATTCTTCTTCTCTCACATAGGAACCCTGTTGTTTTCAGTACTTAAGGTAATAGTTTAACCTGTGTCTACATGAATATCCCACAGACTAAATCAATGTACTGAATCTTATAATTGGACCAAACTCAAAAATCTTGTTTGTGGAATTTCTTCTTACAAGAAGTAAAACAAAACTATAATAAAAATAATTAATGAAAGAAATTGAAGTAAACAGAAATAAAAGGGAAGCTAGCTCATGTTCATGGATTAGTAGAATTAATATTGATAAAATTTTCATATTACTCAAAGTAATCTACAGATTCAATGCAATCTCTATCAAAATTCCATTGGCATTTTTTTTCACAGAGTAGAAAAAACAAATCTAAAATTCATGCCCACAACAAAATAACTGAATAAATAAAGTAATCTCAAGCAAGAAGAGCAAAGCTGGAGACATCACATTTCCTGATTTCAAATTATATTACAAAGCTAAAGTAATCAAAATAGTATGGTATTGGTATGAAAACAGACACATAGATCAATGGAACAGAATAGAGAGATAAGAAACAAATCTATACACATATAGTCGACTATAATTTTTTATAATAAAGACAAGAACACACAATAGGAGAAGGATAGTTTCTTCAGTAAATGGTGTTGGGGAAACTGGATATTCCTTGCAAAAGAATGAAATTAGACATCTCTCTCATAACATACACAAAAAAGGAGTAAGACTTAAATGTATAACCTGAAACTTAACACTCCTAGAAGAAAACATAGGAAAAATATCCTTGACATCAGTCTTGACAATGATTTTTTGGATTTAGATACCAAAAGCAAAGGCAATAAAAGCAAAAATAAACAAGTGGGACTACGTCAAACTAAAAAGTTTCTGCACAGCAAATGAAACCATCAATAAAATGAGAAGGCCACCTATCTAGTGGGAGAAAATATTTGTAAATCATAGATCTGATAAGGGGTTAATATCTAAAAGAAGAAGAATTCATACAACTCAGTAGGAAAAAAACAAGCAAATTAAAAAAATGGGCAGAGGAGCAGAGAAGACATTTTTCCAAAGAAGACCAACAAGTGGCTAATGGCAACATGAAAAAATCACTAATCATCAAAGGAATGCAAATCAAAACCACAATCAGATATCACCTCACACTTATTAAAATGGCTTTCATCAAAAAAAAAATGATAGCATGTGGAGAAAAGAGAATCCTTTTGCACAGTTGATAAGAATAAATGTCGGTGCAGGCATTATGGAAAACAGTATTAAGGTTCTTCAAAAGATTCAAACTAGAACTATCATATGATCAAGCAATCCCACTTCTGGGTATTTATCCAAAATAAATGAAATCACAATCTTAAATAGATGCCTATATTCCCATGTTCATTGCAGCATTATTCAACATAGTCAAGATATGGAAACAACCTGAGTGTCCATAAACAGAAGAACAGATAAAGAAAACATGTTATATACATACAATGGGACATTATCAAGCCTTTAAAAAGAAGGAAATGCAGCTATTTTTGACAATTTGTATGGACCTGGAAGATACTATGGTAAGCAAATAAGAAAGACAATTACTGTATTTGCAGGGATGGAAAAAATGAGGAGGAGTTGGCAAAACAGTACAAACTTTCAGTTATAAGATGAATAAGTTCTGAAGATCTAACGTACAGCATGGTGATCATAATTAACAATACTATATTTTATCCTTGAAACTTACTAATAGAGCAAGTCTTAAGCTTTCTCACACACAAAAAAGATAACTATGTGAAGTGATAGATATGTTACTTGTTTTGGTAGTGCAAATAATTTCACAATGTATACATAAATCAAATCATCACATTATATAATTTAAACATATTATACTTTTATTTGTCGACTGTACCTCAATAAAGCTGGAAAAGACCTACAAATTTTCTCCTTGAATTATCAACTGCAAAGAGGTATGTTAAACTCTTCCACAATGGCTGGAATGGTTCAACAATGGCTGTAGATTTGCCAGTTTCTCATAGTAATTCTGTAAATTTTTGCTTTATATTTATATAATTTATATATGATATTTATATTACATATCCATATATATAAGGTGCATGAAGCTAAAATATATGATAGAGTGAGAAGAATAGACACTAATGAAACACAATGTACAAATATAAAGCATCTTTACTGTTGCCCTCTTATACATGTGCTCATATTGCAAAAGGGTACATTTAACACATAAAATAACGACACCTATTTTACCCATCAAATTATCATAGATAGAAAGTCAAACACCATACGATTTCACTTATATATGGACTCTAAAAAACAAATGAGCAAACATAATGTAACAGAAACAGAGCCATAGATACAGAGAACAAACAGGTGGTTGCAGGAGGGGAGGGGAGTGGGGGGATGAGAGAAATAGGTGAGGGAGATTAAGAGGTACAAAATTACAGTTACAAAATGCATGAGTCATGGGTATGAAATGTAGTGTGGGGAATACAGTCAGTAATAATGTTAATATCTTTGTATGGTGACAGATGGTAACTAGAATTAGCTTGATGATCATCTTGTAATGTATAGAAATATCATATCACTATGTTGTGCACCATGAACCAACACAGTGTTGTAGGTCAATTATTCTTCAAAAACAAACTTATGGAAAAGAACATCAGGTTTGTGCTAAACTCAGGCAGGGGATGCAAGTGACAGCCGGGGGTGGGGGAGAGGGGAACTGGACCAAATGATCAAAAGGTACAAACTTCCAGTTATAAATAAGTGTTAGGGATATAATGTACAGCATGATTAATTAACACTGCTGTAGTTATATATGAAAATTGTTAAGAAATCTTAAGAGCTCTTATCATAAGGAAAAATTGTTTTCCTTTTCTTTTGTATCTGTATGAGATGGTGAATGTGCACTAAACTTATGAGAAACATTTCATGATATATGTAGGTCAGATCATTATGCTGTACACCCTTAAACTTATACCGTGCTGTATGTCAACTCTATCTCAATAAAACTGTAAGAAAAAAAATCACAGTTCAAAAATGATGTCATGATGGAGTGAAAATTGGTGACATTGGTAAAAATATCTGGAAGGAAATTTGGAAACTTTTATCAAGGGCTTCATAAATATTCATACATGTTAACTCAGTAATTCTATTTCTGTATTTACCTGAATGCCAGAGAGTCACATGAACAAGAATGGAAGAGAGGCTGACAGTTTATTTCTAAGGTTGAAATCAGAAATAACTAAAACGGGTGAATGATTTTACAGATTATTGTATATCTGTATATTAAAATAAAATTTGCAATAATCAATATTAGTAGACACATACACCAAACAATGGGCAGTGTTCTTCAAACTTTAACATATATTTTCTCTACATGTAACATGAAAGAAGTTGAGAAATAAATGTACAAAGATGGCAATAAATATTTGTTTTCTAAGTCTGGACACTACTATTAAGTGACTGACTTCTGTTTTTAATTGTTCTTAACGTTTTACGATTATTCTTCTTTTTTTACGAATGGTTAAAGTCAGAAAAAGATTGTTAAATAGAACATGTCAGCTAACAGAGTATCTAAAAATCACATCAGATTATCGTAGTCTTCAAATATTTCCTAATCCAGAGAAGTACCACCAGCAACTGTTTTATTGGACTACTGACAAAGAAGCATCTCAAAAATCTAACTTCACTCCTGAAGCTAGAAAAAACACAGAAATTGTCTCTTTGAGTGTGTATTGTAATAATTCATAAAGTCCTATGTAAACCACTGCTCAGACTCTCCATAACTTTCCCTAATCTGCACGGTTCAATCTGATCCTTGCCTTGAGCTAACCAAAAGCAACCTCTCCTCTAGTCCATAGGCCACACACATTCAGGCCTTGAGAAAGGGCCAGAGGCATAGTTGGTCTGCATACTCTAATCCTGGTGATTACCAGGACATTACAAAAATAAGACATATCTGTGGGTTTATATTTTTATTAAGTTAAATCTCCTGAGAGTGTCAGGATTCTGCATAAACCACAGTTATTAATCCTTGCATCAGCTCAAAGAGATCACTGCAAAAATAGACTATGAATAAAATGACGACATCATACTGATTCAGGGTGCAACACAATTTTCCAAGTGTTATTTTGTGCTGCTGAGCCACTGAGCTGTTGAGGGGCTAAATGAAGGCTTCTCTTTCCCTGAGGTGGTATGTTTTTCAAAACTGGAAAATTCCTTTCCAGGCAACTTGGGATATTGGTACACACTTCCTGAGCCCTTATTTATCCAACACATCACTATAAGGTTACTGCATTGTTTATAGAAAATGTTAGAAGATGTATCTAGCCTCTTGTCAAATTCATTTAAGATGACTGAATTCAATCATCTAAAGAAGTATATTCAGAGTCTGTGTGTGCCACTAGCAATTACTGCCAGGCAAGGAGAAGGGAGAGCTGACTGTATTTGTTTTCTGATCTTTTGGTCACCTGGCAAAGATGAGGGCTAGTAATTTGGGGAAGCAAATGGCAAAGCTACTTTAAGTATGGTGTCAGCAGTTTGAATATATTATGCTTTCATTTTCTGAAATGAGGGTTTCATAAATCAAATTAAACTGCAATTTAACGGACACAGAGATCTCCTAAGAATTTGGCATGTGAAATGTTGTCTGTAATCATCTATGCTCATGTTAGCCCTTAATTCTGCAAGTTTGGAATTCCTGACAAGGTCACCAGCAACCACCCTGTGGCCGAATCAGATAGACACTTCCCATCCCTAAACTCCCTCATCCTCTCAGCAGCATGTGGCCGAGTTAACCACTCTCTCCTTCTTGAGAAACTTCCTTCTTCCCAGGAGAATGCACATACCTGGTTTTCCAATTTCTCTGGGAACTGTTTTTTCACTCTCGTCTGCCCTATTCACTCATTCTTCTCAATACAGCTTCTAAAAGTTGGTATTCCTAAGAGCTCACTCCTGGGACCTCAAATTTGTCCCACCTATGCTTTTCCAGGACAATGTCTGTTGTCTTACAATTAAACAACACCAATATGCTGAAAACTCCCAAATTTATACAGAATCCCAAACTTCTTTTCTGAGCTTCAGCCCTAAATCCAACCTGCTCAGCAGACATTTTTATTTGTATGTCACATAGACATCTCAAATTTTACATTCAAATCAAAAACCATGATTAAGAACATTTTCCTTCCTAAGCTGCTTTTGTTTTTTATCCAGTCTTTAGCATCTTAGTAAATGACATCACACCCACCCAGGTATTCAATCTAAAATCATGGACATCATTTTTGTTCCACCTCTACCTCACCGAGTCCTATTGTTCTAATACCCCAAATGAAGGAGCAGTCTTTTCTTTTCTTTTCTTTTCTTTTTTTTGCCTTTTTAGGGCCACATCCTCAGTATATGGGAGTTCCCAGGCTAGGGGACAAATCAGAGCTACAGCTCCCAGTCTATGCCACAACCACAGCAATGTGGGATCTGCGTCACGTCTGTGACTTACACCACAGCTCAAGGCAACACCAGATCCTTAACCCACCAAGTGAGGCTGGGACAAAACTGCATCCTCATGCATACTAGTCAGATTCACTTCCTCTGAGCCATGATGGGAACTCCAGGAGCAGTCTTTTTATAACCTAATATCAGAAGTGACATATCATCATTTCTGCTGTGTTTTATGCATTAGAAGTGAGTCATTAAATCCTGAAAATCTCAAGCAAAGGGGATTATAAAAGGGTATTCCACATTTGGGGGCTATCTTAGAGGCTACCTAAACATCCCTCCACAACTGGGGCAGACTTGGTAAACATGGCTTTCATCCTTCTGCAACACTCCAAGCTTTGCCAAGAGCTTCTCTCCTTAAATTGCCACATGGCCAACAGGAAGCAGTTGTTGATGTTTCTTTTGGATTCCAGTGCCTGGCATGAGGTCTCGCAATGACCTGTTAAACTGAATTGAATGGTACGTCTCTAAGCCATGGTCAGAATACGTAAACAGTGCTGATGGTTGGAACTAAATTGAGACTAAAGCTTGTGAAATGGGAAGTTTCCTTTGGAGGTTATCTAGTTCCGTGTTCTCCAGTCTTTTCCACAGTGCCCTGAAAAGAGATCTAATGTTTTTAAGGAATATCTGGTAGGAATCTGAAACACTCCAGTTATGATGATGAAGGAGGAAGAAGACAGGCAGTGAGAAATAGGGATGAATTTATCATCCTGGCAGAGGCTTAAGTGATGGTTTTCAGCCTTCTCTGTGTCTCTCTGTCTAAGGAAACTCTGGATGAAGTTTAAGATTGAGGAAACAATGCGCACTGGGGTATATGGGATGACTGGCCAACGGGGACCTGCTGTAGAGCACAGGGAACTCTAACTACTATCCTGTGATGGTTTATATGTGAAAAGAATCTGAAAAAGAATGGATGTGTCAGAGTTCCCATGGTGGCTCAGCAGTTACGAACCTGACTTGTATCCATGAGGACGCAGGTTCCATCCCTGGCCTCGCTTAGTAGGTTAAATATCTGGCATTACCTTGAGCTGTGATAGAGGTAGCAGGCTTGGGTCGGATCCCATGTTGCTATGGATGGGGTGTAGGCTGGCAGCTGCAGCTCTGATTCGACCCCTAGCCTGTGAACTTCCATATGCCACATGTGTGGTCCTAAGAAGAAAAAAAAAAATAGAAAGAAGAAGAAGAAGGAGAAGGAGGAGAGGAAGGAGAAGAATGGGAAGCTCCCGTTGTGGCACAGAGGAATCGAATCCAATTAGTATCCATGAGGGTGGGTTCAACCCCTGACCTCACTCAGTGGGTCAAGGATCTGGTGTTGCCATAACCTGTGGTATAAATTGCAGATGTGGCTTGGATCCTGAGTTGCTGTGGCTGTGGCATAGGCCAGCAGCTGTAGCTCTGATTCAACCCTAGCCTGGGAACCTCCACATGCCACAAGTGCGGCCCCAAAAAGAAAAAAAAAGAAAGGATGTGTGTACATACATAATGGAATCACTTTGTTGTGCAACAGAAATTATCACAACATTATAGATCAACTACAATAAAACTTTGAAAAATGAAAAAAATTCAAATAAAAAAATTTTTTTAAAAGATTGAGAAAAGCAGAAAAGATGAAGCTACAGGAGAGCAGCTTACAAAGCACTCAGGTATTAGTTTTATTATAAGTGGAACTGAGGTAGGACATTTGCTTACCACTACCCCCAGGTTCCCAAATGATAAAGGCCAGGAACACCCAAATCAAACTCATTCTTCCTTACACAGAATATGCCCAGAATTCCAGCCTGCCATTTTCCCCTAGTTAAATAACACAGATAGTCTTTCTTCTCTACTGAAAGTATAGACTTCAAATACCCAGCACTATGACACCAGTCTGGCTTTTTCTCCAGCATTGAGTATGCCTTCAAGCAATCATTTCCCCAAGCTGCAAAATGCAATTCTGCATGACCTAACACTCTAAATGCCACTCTGGAGCAAAGAAAAAAATAAGATCTAAGAAAGTAAGTCAAGGAAATTTCTTTTAATGCTTCACTCCCCTATCCAAAGAATACACCACCTCCAGAGCCTAAAATTCCCGGGAGAAAGAAGGATATTGTTTCATTTATTCTGTTTCATCATAAATGGGTACATCAGAAACTCTGCTGGGCACAGGAATCACAGAAATCAGCCTTCAATAAGCTCACACTCATGAACAGATAGAAATCCTATTGTACAGTGGGATGTAATACAGAGAGACAGGGGCACAGGGTTGGGGTGCTTCTGAGAATAGAGAAGAGAGCATCCTACCTGAGTTGGGTCATCAAAACTTTTTAGGGAGGTAAAAATCAGGTGGAATCTTGCAGGACAAGCTATGATTGGCTAGTCACATTCAGCAGAAAGGAAGCCATATGAAAAGGCAGAGAGGCCAGAAAGAATATGGTGATTTCAAGGCACTACAGTTATTCCTCACAAAGAGGGCGAGGAAGGAAAGATAAGAAGAGAACAGAGGTTTGCCATGCTAGGCAGTGTGGAGTTTATCTCCCCAAACGGTGGGAAGCCATAAAACATTCTAGGCAAGTGAACAATGTGGCCAAATTTATATCCTGGAATGAACTGTGACCTTGGTGAAGAGAAATGATTGGCAGGGAGAACCATTAGAGGGCTGTTGTAGTAAACAGACAATAAATTAAAGAGGGCTTAGAGTACGGCCCTGAGGGCACTGAGAAAAGAACAAATTAGAAAGGCCTTCAGAATATAAACCTGATCAGACTCACTTTCAGCTTAAGGTCAAGGAAAAAGAAGGGTGTGGGGATGATTTCCATTTTAATGGCTCGGGAAGTGGAGTAGAAGAGGGTGACCTTTACTGAAACTAAAGAAAAAGGAATCCCCACATTTCGGAGAAAATGCTGAGTTTATTATAGGATATGTTGATGTTGCAGGGACTTAGGACCAATTTCCTCTGCTGGTAGGATCTTGAATTCATTTAAATTAAAGGAGATCTTCTGGTCAGTAGAAATTTAGACTCTGGGTCTTGAGAGTTTTGGGGAAATTATTTGGGTCAGATTTGATGAGCTCTTAAAGCATAATACTTTCCCAAACTGTCTCGCACAAGTCCCCATAATATATTCCCTCTACCATATAGGGACTGGGGCATGTAGGGGCACAAACAGTAGAGACTGTCTTATTTAAAGATACAGCTAGCTGTATAGGATTATACAGAAAGAAACTCTAACATTAAAAATCATGTTTTTCAGGTCCATTTAGATCCACATCAACTTGAAAAAGTTCTTAATTTATGTCCAGTTCTTATTTATTAAACACATTCCATATGGCAGTCAGTATTCTAAAGTACTTGCCTTCATAGAATTCACCAATAAGAGGAAACACAACCTGAAAAAGAATGGACCTGCATGTGTATATACATAACTGAATCATTCTGTTGTACAGCAGAAATTATTACAACATTGTAAATCAACTATACTTCAATAAAACTTTTCAAAAAATGGGGGGGGAGAGAAAACACATATTCTCTATATTTTCCACTGATATTTTCATTTATAAGAGTTTGGAACTAGGTCTAGTTTCTGTAGATACACTGGTTTCCAGAAACATTTTAGCTCAATGACAACTGTAGAAATCCATTATGAAGGTATGACCCATAAATGACATTTTGCCTAAAAGATCTCCTTACAGTGATGAGAGAAAGCAAAGTTGGAAGGTTTTTTGTCCTCTCATCTCATTGTTAATTCTAGTTGAAGGTTAAACATTTTTAAGATTAAAAGTATTACATCTCAATAGCTGAGTTTCAGTTTGCTGTGGGAAAGCCATGTAGGTGACCAGATATACAGGGGTTTCCAGAAGGGATTTAATTCAAAGATACTGGTGTAGAAGTCATACATGTATAGCTGTTGTCTAATGCTATAAATATGGGTACAAAAGAGGAGTGTTGAGGACTTCATGTTGGGGAAAAAGAAATCAATGTTTAAATTCTACATGGGAAAGAAACGGTTTTTGGAGGAGACACCAAAAAAAGAAAAAAAAGAGAAAAACAAGAAAGAGCACTCCCAAAAAAGGCAAGTGAAAAAGAAGTTCAAGTAAAAAGAACTGGCCAATATTGTCTCATGATGAAAATGCAAGATACATACTGAGATATCCTTTAGCTTAGGTGATAAGGTTTTTTTTCCTCTTTTTCCTTTTTGATATTTGCCTTTCAGCAGTATGTTTCCCAAGGTAGATTTGATACCACCTCACACCAGTCAGAATGGCCATCATTAACAAGTCCACAAACAACAATTGCTGGAGGGGGTGTGGAGAAAAGGGAACTCTCCTGCACTGTTGGTGGGAAAGTAAGCTGGTACAACCACTTTGGAAAACAGTATGGAGGTACCTTAGAAAACTATACATAGAACTACCATATGACCCAGCAATACTACTCTTGGGCATATACCCGGACAAAACTTTCCTTGAAAAAGATACCTGCACATGCATGTTCACTGCAGCATTATTCACAATAGCCAAGACATGGAAACAACCCAAATCCATTGACAGATGATTGGATTAGGAAGATATGGTATATATACACAATGGAATACTACTCAACCATAAAAAAGAATAAAATAATGTCATTTGCAGCAACATGGATGGAATTAGAGACCCTCATACTGAGTGAAGTAAGTCAGAAGGAGAAAGACAGATACCATATGATATCACTAATAACTGGAATCTAATATACTGCACAAATGAACCTTTATGCAGAAAAGAAAATCAAGGACTTGGAGAACAGACTTGTGGTTGCCAAAAGGGTGGGGGAGGGAATG